>CM068367.1:1032912931-1033512931 GCA_034769895.1 Magicicada septendecula | reverse complement strand
TTTTAGTGAAGTGTTAATGCCCTAAATAAAAAATAGTGAAGGTGAATGTGAAACATTCAAATTAGAATGCTAAGGAAATAGACACTCTTTAAAACATTGATAAATCACCAATGAGTGGAGTGGAACTATAATTAGTTGTATACCTAGATGTAATTAAAAATAGTATTTAAAATTAATATAAGGGAAGCATGTGACATATCAGGGAGAAAGCCCAGTACCATAACTTGTGTTAACATGGCATGATAGGATAGAAGTAAAATTTATTATTAAAGATTAAAATTATAAAGAATACAACACCCCATGTTGAAAGGGGAATTAACCTTCATAATATTAGAGAAGGTGACAATGTTTATCACCCTAGTTTATAAGACAAGAAAGAAATCAATGTTAGTACTAAGAATAATTTATGACTGATAAAGAATAGTTGATTCAATGTTAAAGAGGGAATATGACTGAAAGGGGACTTACAGTCCATAAACCTAGCTATTATATTTTAAATGAAAATGTATGTTGAATAATAATTAAAACACAAACAAATAAATGAAGCCCATCAGGCTGAATTCAGAATGTAATTTAAAAGGGAAATACACTAGAAAACAATCATGGCTGTTTGTAACTAGGAAAACAGTTAACTGCCAAGAACATTTCAAATGCAAATTGTATCAATTTCACAAAAAATCTTACCAATCTAAGAACAGTGAATGGACAATGATTGTATATCAGTCATTTCTACACAGAAATATTATTGTAATAATTTAATTCAAGAAAGATATGTTATTTATTAAATGTCAACTAATTAGACTATAGTTAAAGTGTAACAAAATATGACCTTATGAGGTATCATTGTAAACTTTGAAAGGAAAGAAAAATAATAGTGATGTCATTTATTATCCCAAAGGAATTATAAGGGAATAAAATCATTAGGAAATTACTTAATAAATTTGAATAAAAATTCAAATATCTCTAACAATGTAAGTAAAGAGTAATTAAACTAGCATTGAATTATTAGTTACTATGACAACGAGTCATTTGAGGCTTATTTTTCCGTTAAAAAATAAGAGACGCTGAAGAAACGAAGCGTGGGTACGCCACGCAAGAAATTGGACAAACTAAAACTTTAATTTAAACAGTTACAACAAGTCGAATAGTGAACCAAAATGATCCAATGTGAAGAGACGTCGATCTGTACAGAATTAATGATGACCAGGAACGAAATTAAACAAACTAATTAAAGAAAAAACCCAGACCAGTTTGAAGAAGATGCTGGAAGCCTACAACCAGCCCAAATTCGAAAACTATACGCCTACCCATGATGACCCTTCAACGTGAGACGAACTGATAAGTACCGAATAATTTATTACTCCTAAAAAACCCCAAATCACTTAAATTATTTTCAAATGATAAAATTTCTCACTATTTAAAAAATAGTATTTTCTTTCAAAGGTAAAGGCATAATTTACTTACTTATATTAAAAAACATTTATAAAGATAACCTTATTTGTGAACATAACTACTGTAACAGAAATACGACACTACAGAACAAATTGTACAAACACATTATAAATCCTAAGTACCTATAAGGTATAATAGTGTACTTTCTTTTCATGTAATCAACGTTTATGTCTATTTTCATGATCAAAAGAACCCCAGATTGTAAAAACATATTAATTTGTTAGAAGCAACTGAATGATAGCGTTTTGAATCAATTTTGCCAACCTGAGGTGTTTTGTGTTTCAAGCTCTAAGCCGGAGCATAATATTATAAATTTGTTTATTATTCAATTGTCATGTTTATTAATAATTAAATGTGTATTAAAAAACGCAGTACAGAACAATACTATCTTGTTATTTCATAGGATTTTTGTTGTAAATATATGTGTGTTAGCGAAGTTTAAGTCATAGCCAACTAGCGCTTGTCACGAGTGGCCGAGTCGACAACCTGTGTAGCAGCGGGAATAATTCAAACGCCACAGCTGTCCATGCTAATACCACATATTACTTTAAAAACTAAATGTTTTAATTGTTTTAACAAAACAATTTGGCGCCACCCGGGAATCGTAATCCCTATGAATTAACAGGTAGGTTGTACTGGTGACATTGACAACGCTACGGACTCCAGTAGTGACGTCGATTTATGTAACAACCAGTGTGAGGCAAACACACTACAATCACACTAATACACAAAATAAACAAGTGTGAGACATTTTAACAGGTACGACCTCGTTCTACGTTACATATTGACGAACCCAACGAGGGGCTTTAAGAATAAAGGAAGCACACAACAACACCACATTTTAATTGTTACATATTGGCGCCCAACGTGGGGCTGGTAAGAATAACTAGCGGCGATCATGAATAGACACGGGATGGTTACGAGACGCAAAGGGAAGGAAACACCAAACCAAGAAGGAAACCCAGAAGAAGTGGAGGAAATTGAAGAAGTAGAAATGGAGGAAACGACTGGAGAATTGTCAGAAGAAAACCCACAGGAGGACAAAGTGGAAAATCCAAATCCACCTGAACCTGAACCTGAACCGGAAATAGAAGCGGAAGTCATGGTAAATAACCAACCAGTCAAACCAACAGAAGAAACGAAACTAGATAGTTTGATGAAAATGATGACGGAACATTTTGGACAAATGAATAAAAAACTGGAGAAACTGGAAAATCTGGACCAAAACGTTGAAGAATTGAAGACGCAAATGAAGGAGAGTATAGAATTCCTGAATGACAAGATAGAGAGCAACCATGAAGACTTGAAGAGAGGTCAGGAGGCATTGGAAAAGAAGAGTGAAGAGTTGAAGAAACAGATCAAAAAGGATCTGGAGACAGTAAATCAAAAGATGGAAAATAATCAGGATATTCTCCAACGGAAAATCGAGGAAGTAGGTGAGAAGAACAGAGAAGAATTGAGATTCATGTTTGCAGAGTTTCGTGAAGAAGACAAACGGACAAAAACAGGGATGAATAAGAGATGGGAAGAAACAAGTTACCCCGTAAATCAACTTCAAGAAACTTTAGTTAGTGATTTCAAACCAAGGAATGAAACACTAGACAGCACTCCTGAAGGTATCAAAGAAACGGTGAACGAGAACATGGAACCGGGGAATCAGAAAATAACACAGAAGGAGATGGTCAAGTAACTAGAGGAGAGGCACATAAAAACCAACAACAGAAGAGGAAGAAAAAAGAATCGAATCATTAAGAAGATTAAGAAAACAGAGGAATTAAGAAAGGTATATAAGAGGAAACTCATCAAAACACGAGAAGAAGTGGAGATGATGAAGAACGGCCTCATCGATGTATTTAATTTACCCATTACTGATCAGAGCAGATTAATAAAGTATAAAGATTGTAGGAGGACTTTGAGGGAAGTTATAAAAGGAATTCACAACCAACCAGTGGATGAAGAATTCAGCAAATCTATACTTAAATGGGAAATACAAGAAATAGAAAGGACCCACAACCGAATAGCGTGTCACAAATTGCACAGGTTTTTAAAACACAGAATTCCACCAGCATTGGAAATGCCAAATAAAAATTTAATAATGACATTAGCAAAGGAATTACCATTAACTCCACCAATTAACAAACTACCTCTTAAAGTGAACGACGTAGGCATGGATAGAGGGGAACCCATGGTAGTAGAAGAAATACTATACCAAGTAACAGAGAATTACTTCATAAGAAGGGAGACGGTAATACACACCAGAGCGATCCGAATACAAAAGGAAGAGAAGGCGGAAAAGATACTGCAGGCCAATAATGTTGAAGGAGTTAGATCCGGAAGTAACCAACCAGTAGAAGAAGACTATGACTGGATACCCTTCAGCGATGACCCAGTGGAAAATTTCCGCATAGCATATAACAAACGAAACCAGCCGGAACTATGGATTCCACCAAGAAGTAAAGCGAATCGATCGAACACACCTCAGACAGAAAGGCAAATCATTGATGAAGGACCCCGGATAGCTCAAGTAAACAGCATAAGGGCCGAACTCAGCCAAGAACCACCTGATAACCACAGGAATGGAGGTAACAGAGAAGATGATTTAAGTTTTGGAGAGAGGGTATGGCCCCAACATGTGGTAAGGTGGTGATGACATGAACAAAATATCATCCAGAATAAGTGTGTCTATCAAGCACTTGAAGGAGTAGAGGTGCATAACAACAAAGAGTCGAACAAGAGAAGGAAATAATAAAGGAAAGAAAAGGAGAAGTCAACTTACCAAGAATATAAATAACAAGGTCCTGTGTATAGCAATATGAATAAACAATTATGTATATCATGATAGACCGTATATCATCACAAGAGACAACGGTAATAACACTTACCAAATCAGTAATATCAATACCAGGAAAATCAAGGGAGTTTACAATCAAACTTCAATAAAAAAGTTTTACGAGGAAGAATAAAACCATTGTGAAATGAAACAAATTTCAAAATTCTAAAAGAGAAAAATTGTAAGAGCAGCTTACTCAAATATTTAGATGATGTATGCGGAACAATAAAAAGTTTTAATGAAAAAAGAAAAACAAAGGAACCAGTTACACAAATTCCTTTCAATTTAAATCAGTTTAAAATATAACAAAAAATTGAAATATGAAGTATGAAGTAAAAAGTGAGATAATCAGGAATAAGTTACACACATTCCTATGTAATAAAAATGTAAGAAGCACAAACTTACAATTATAATTAAAAACAAAAAATAGCTAAAAAGGAATACGCTACAAACATTCCTTTACGGTAAGACCATTAACTTACCAAAGAATTATCAAAAATGATGCTGAATACAGAGTAAAATAAACAAAAATAAAATCAAGTTCAGTTTACTGAGATAAATACTTGAAATTATACTGAATCAAAAGTATTATCAGAAAAAATAAATAAAACTTTACCTGGTACAAGGAGAGAGAGAGAAATTGTATATAAAACAAATATACAAATATGGCTAAAGCAGAATCCTGCTAAATGACTAAAAAAAATGTCTAAAACAATTAAAATGATCACAACGAGCATTGAAAACAAAATAATGAAAAGTGAGATATGATGAAATTAACATATGAATAAAGATAAAATTTCTCAATATAGTATATGAGTAGATGATAGTGTATAGTTAAGGTATAGCGGAATGAAGAATGAGTAGCAATGATAAAGTGATCTAAAGTCAAACCACAAGGTGGACAATCCCAATTATATTATTATATTGTTATTATTATTAAGTCACAAGTTGACAAAGATTTAAGATGGACTGTTGAAAAGTCCAGCAATCTATATGTACTGAGTAGAGAAGATGTGCCTCTAGTCTCAGAAAATTGAGTAGTAATGGGAGAAACCAGCTACTATATAAAGTTAGGGAAAAAATTTGTGTATGAGGGAATATGCACCAATGGAAATAAATAAAAACAGATCCAAATAAAATGGAGTGAATTAAGTAAGAAGAGAAATGGAGAATGGAGAAACAAACAAGTAAGAGAAGGAAAAAAGTTATCTATAACTGATAATTTCATAAAACACTATGCTAGTATTTTATTAAAATGATCAATTTTAGAGGAGAGGCATTATGTAACGATACAATTAAGCCAAATCTCGTACCAGTAATAAAAAAGATAATTCTTAATATAAAAGTTACTTCATATGAAATAAAATGTGTAAAAAATGATTAAAATGTAAATACTTGACATGACGTACAACGATATTACCCAACCCAAGTGATTGAGCCAAAAAACATAAACATAAAGAAGGGAACCACGTAACATACTTATTAAAATGTAAATATTTTGACATGATTAAGCCGACAACCCAAACATACTTAAGAAAATGTGATTGACAAAACAATGATGGGCATGGAACTAAAGGAGAACCAAACCAAGATGAAGAATGAAGATGAAGATTATTGAAGAAGAAGAAGAAGAGGAAGAATGAAGAGGAGACAGATAAAACCCAAGGGAAACTAACACACATATATAAAAGGGAGAGATTGTATGTTAAAGATAGAATACGGTCAATAAACCTTAAATAATTATATATTGATAAAACCAATGTTATTATTATCATTAATTTAACATATGTATCCAATTTTTAAGACAATACAATTGTAAAACAATGTAGTATAGGAAGGGTACACTAACCCTGTCAGAAAGGTTAGATTCAACCCAAAACTCAACTAGCCTAATATTGTTTATAGTAAAAATAATACTAAAACAAAAATAGTGAGAAATGGTAGGAGTAGGTATAGGGGTTACCCATTAAATAACACTAATTACAAAACAGTGAACCAAAGTGAAGTGTTTTAGTGAAGTGTTAATGCCCTAAATAAAAAATAGTGAAGGTGAATGTGAAACATTCAAATTAGAATGCTAAGGAAATAGACACTCTTTAAAACACTGATAAATCACCAATGAGTGGAGTGGAACTATAATTAGTTGTATACCTAGATGTAATTAAAAATAGTATTTAAAATTAATATAAGGGAAGCATGTGACATATCAGGGAGAAAGCCCAGTACCATAACTTGTGTTAACATGGCATGATAGGATAGAAGTAAAATTTGTTATTAAAGATTAAAATTATAAAGAATACAACACCCCATGTTGAAAGGGGAATTAACCTTCATAATATTAGAGAAGGTGACAATGTTTATCACCCTAGTTTATAAGACAAGAAAGAAATCAATGTTAGTACTAAGAATAATTTATGACTGATAAAGAATAGTTGATTCAATGTTAAAGAGGGAATATGATTGAAAGGGGACTTACAGTCCATAAACCTAGCTATTATATTTTAAATGAAAATGTATGTTGAATAATAATTAAAACACAAACAAATAAATGAAGCCCATCAGGCTGAATTCAGAATGTAATTTAAAAGGGAAATACACTAGAAAACAATCATGGCTGTTTGTAACTAGGAAAACAGTTAACTGCCAAGAACATTTCAAATGCAAATTGTATCAATTTCACAAAAAAACTTACTAATCTAAGAACAGTGAATGGACAATGATTGTATATCAGTCATTTCTACACAGAAATATTATTGTAATAATTTAATTCAAGAAAGATATGTTATTTATTAAATGTCAACTAATTAGACTATAGTTAAAGTGTAACAAAATATGACCTTATGAGGTATCATTGTAAACTTTGAAAGGAAAGAAAAATAATAGTGATGTCATTTATTATCCCAAAGGAATTATAAGGGAATAAAATCATTAGGAAATTACTTAATAAATTTGAATAAAAATTCAAATATCTCTAACAATGTAAGTAAAGAGTAATTAAACTAGCATTGAATTATTAGTTACTATGACAACGAGTCATTTGAGGCTTATTTTTCCGTTAAAAAATAAGAGACCCTGAAGAAACGAAGCGTGGGTACGCCACGCAAGAAATTGGACAAACTAAAACTTTAATTTAAACAGTTACAACAAGTCGAATAGTGAACCAAAATGATCCAATGTGAAGAGGCGTCGATCTGTACAGAATTAATGATGACCAGGAACGAAATTAAACAAACTAATTAAAGAAAAAACCCAGACCAGTTTGAAGAAGATGCTGGAAGCCTACAACCAGCCCAAATTCGAAAACTATACGCCTACAGCCCATGATGACCCTTCAACGTGAGACGAACTGATAAGTACCGAATAATTTATTACTCCTAAAAAACCCCAAATCACTTAAATTATTTTCAAATGATAAAATTTCTCACTATTTAAAAAATAGTATTTTCTTTCAAAGGTAAAGGCATAATTTACTTACTTATATTAAAAAACATTTATAAAGATAACCTTATTTGTGAACATAACTACTGTAACAGAAATACGACACTACAGAACAAATTGTACAAACACATTATAAATCCTAAGTACCTATAAGGTACAATAGTGTACTTTCTTTTCATGTAATCAACGTTTATGTCTATTTTCATGATCAAAAGAACCCCAGATTGTAAAAACATATTAATTTGTTAGAAGCAACTGAATGATAGCGTTTTGAATCAATTTTGCCAACCTGAGGTGTTTTGTGTTTCAAGCTCTAAGCCGGAGCATAATATTATAAATTTGTTTATTATTCAATTGTCATGTTTATTAATAATTAAATGTGTATTAAAAAACGCAGTACAGAACAATACTATCTTGTTATTTCATAGGATTTTTGTTGTAAATATATGTGTGTTAGCGAAGTTTAAGTCATAGCCAACTAGCGCTTGTCACGAGTGGCCGAGTCGACAACCTGTGTAGCAGCGGGAATAATTCGAACGCCACAGCTGTCCATGCTAATACCACATATTACTTTAAAAACTAAATGTTTTAATTGTTTTAACAAAACAATTTGGCGCCACCCGGGAATCGTAATCCCTATGAATTAACAGGTAGGTTGTACTGGTGACATTGACAACACTACGGACTCCAGTAGTGACGTCGATTTATGTAACAACCAGTGTGAGGCAAACACACTACAATCACACTAATACACAAAATAAACAAGTGTGAGACATTTTAACAGGTACGACCTCGTTCTACGTTACATATTGACGAACCCAACGAGGGGCTTTAAGAATAAAGGAAGCACACAACAACACCACATTTTAATTGTTACATATTGGCGCCCAACGTGGGGCTGGTAAGAATAACTAGCGGCGATCATGAATAGACACGGGATGGTTACGAGACGCAAAGGGAAGGAAACACCAAACCAAGAAGGAAACCCAGAAGAAGTGGAGGAAATTGAAGAAGTAGAAATGGAGGAAACGACTGGAGAATTGTCAGAAGAAAACCCACAGGAGGACAAAGTGGAAAATCCAAATCCACCTGAACCTGAACCTGAACCTGAACCTGAACCGGAAATAGAAGCGGAAGTCATGGTAAATAACCAACCAGTCAAACCAACAGAAGAAACGAAACTAGATAGTTTGATGAAAATGATGACGGAACATTTTGGACAAATGAATAAAAAACTGGAGAAACTGGAAAATCTGGACCAAAACGTTGAAGAATTGAAGACGCAAATGAAGGAGAGTATAGAATTCCTGAATGACAAGATAGAGAGCAACCATGAAGACTTGAAGAGAGGTCAGGAGGCATTGGAAAAGAAGAGTGAAGAGTTGAAGAAACAGATCAAAAAGGATCTGGAGACAGTAAATCAAAAGATGGAAAATAATCAGGATATTCTCCAACGGAAAATCGAGGAAGTAGGTGAGAAGAACAGAGAAGAATTGAGATTCATGTTTGCAGAGTTTCGTGAAGAAGACAAACGGACAAAAACAGGGATGAATAAGAGATGGGAAGAAACAAGTTACCCCGTAAATCAACTTCAAGAAACTTTAGTTAGTGATTTCAAACCAAGGAATGAAACACTAGACAGCACTCCTGAAGGTATCAAAGAAACGGTGAACGAGAACATGGAACCGGGGAATCAGAAAATAACACAGAAGGAGATGGTCAAGTAACTAGAGGAGAGGCACATAAAAACCAACAACAGAAGAGGAAGAAAAAAGAATCGAATCATTAAGAAGATTAAGAAAACAGAGGAATTAAGAAAGGTATATAAGAGGAAACTCATCAAAACACGAGAAGAAGTGGAGATGATGAAGAACGGCCTCATCGATGTATTTAATTTACCCATTACTGATCAGAGCAGATTAATAAAGTATAAAGATTGTAGGAGGACTTTGAGGGAAGTTATAAAAGGAATTCACAACCAACCAGTGGATGAAGAATTCAGCAAATCTATACTTAAATGGAAAATACAAGAAATAGAAAGGACCCACAACCGAATAGCGTGTCACAAATTGCACAGGTTTTTAAAACACAGAATTCCACCAGCATTGGAAATGCCAAATAAAAATTTAATAATGACATTAGCAAAGGAATTACCATTAACTCCACCAATTAACAAACTACCTCTTAAAGTGAACGACGTAGGCATGGATAGAGGGGAACCCATGGTAGTAGAAGAAATACTATACCAAGTAACAGAGAATTACTTCATAAGAAGGGAGACGGTAATACACACCAGAGCGATCCGAATACAAAAGGAAGAGAAGGCGGAAAAGATACTGCAGGCCAATAATGTTGAAGGAGTTAGATCCGGAAGTAACCAACCAGTAGAAGAAGACTATGACTGGATACCCTTCAGCGATGACCCAGTGGAAAATTTCCGCATAGCATATAACAAACGAAACCAGCCGGAACTATGGATTCCACCAAAAAGTAAAGCGAATCGATCGAACACACCTCAGACAGAAAGGCAAATCATTGATGAAGGACCCCGGATAGCTCAAGTAAACAGCATAAGGGCCGAACTCAGCCAAGAACCACCTGATAACCACAGGAATGGAGGTAATAGAGAAGATGATTTAAGTTTTGGAGAGAGGGTATGGCCCCAACATGTGGTAAGGTGGTGATGACATGAACAAAATATCATCCAGAATAAGTGTGTCTATCAAGCACTTGAAGGAGTAGAGGTGCATAACAACAAAGAGTCGAACAAGAGAAGGAAATAATAAAGGAAAGAAAAGGAGAAGTCAACTTACCAAGAATATAAATAACAAGGTCCGGTGTATAGCAATATGAATAAACAATTATGTATATCATGATAGACCGTATATCATCACAAGAGACAACGGTAATAACACTTACCAAATCAGTAATATCAATACCAGGAAAATCAAGGGAGTTTACAATCAAACTTCAATAAAAAAGTTTTACGAGGAAGAATAAAACCATTGTGAAATGAAACAAATTTCAAAATTCTAAAAGAGAAAAATTGTAAGAGCAGCTTACTCAAATATTTAGATGATGTATGCGGAACAATAAAAAGTTTTAATGAAAAAAGAAAAACAAAGGAAACAGTTACACAAATTCCTTTCAATTTAAATCAGTTTAAAATATAACAAAAAATTGAAATATGAAGTATGAAGTAAAAAGTGAGATAATCAGGAATAAGTTACACACATTCCTATGTAATAAAAATGTAAGAAGCACAAACTTACAATTATAATTAAAAACAAAAAATAGCTAAAAAGGAATACGCTACAAACATTCCTTTACGGTAAGACCATTAACTTACCAAAGAATTATCAAAAATGATGCTGAATACAGAGTAAAATAAACAAAAATAAAATCAAGTTCAGTTTACTGAGATAAATACTTGAAATTATACTGAATCAAAAGTATTATCAGAAAAAATAAATAAAACTTTACCTGGTACAAGGAGAGAGAGAGAAATTGTATATAAAACAAATATACAAATATGGCTAAAGCAGAATCCTGCTAAATGACTAAAAAAAATGTCTAAAACAATTAAAATGATCACAACGAGCATTGAAAACAAAATAATGAAAAGTGAGATATGATGAAATTAACATATGAATAAAGATAAAATTTCTCAATATAGTATATGAGTAGATGATAGTGTATAGTTAAGGTATAGCGGAATGAAGAATGAGTAGCAATGATAAAGTGATCTAAAGTCAAACCACAAGGTGGACAATCCCAATTATATTATTATATTGTTATTATTATTAAGTCACAAGTTGACAAAGATTTAAGATGGACTGTTGAAAAGTCCAGCAATCTATATGTACTGAGTAGAGAAGATGTGCCTCTAGTCTCAGAAAATTGAGTAGTAATGGGAGAAACCAGCTACTATATAAAGTTAGGGAAAAAATTTGTGTATGAGGGAATATGCACCAATGGAAATAAATAAAAACAGATCCAAATAAAATGGAGTGAATTAAGTAAGAAGAGAAATGGAGAATGGAGAAACAAACAAGTAAGAGAAGGAAAAAAGTTATCTATAACTGATAATTTCATAAAACACTATGCTAGTATTTTACTAAAATGATCAATTTTAGAGGAGAGGCATTATGTAACGATACAATTAAGCCAAATCTCGTACCAGTAATAAAAAAGATAATTCTTAATATAAAAGTTACTTCATATGAAATAAAATGTGTAAAAAATGATTAAAATGTAAATACTTGACATGACGTACAACGATATTACCCAACCCAAGTGATTGAGCCAAAAAACATAAACATAAAGAAGGGAACCACGTAACATACTTATTAAAATGTAAATATTTTGACATGATTAAGCCGACAACCCAAACATACTTAAGAAAATGTGATTGACAAAACAATGATGGGCATGGAACTAAAGGAGAACCAAACCAAGATGAAGAATGAAGATGAAGATTATTGAAGAAGAAGAAGAAGAGGAAGAATGAAGAGGAGACAGATAAAACCCAAGGGAAACTAACACACATATATAAAAGGGAGAGATTGTATGTTAAAGATAGAATACGGTCAATAAACCTTAAATAATTGTATATTGATAAAACCAATGTTATTATTATCATTAATTTAACATATGTATCCAATTTTTAAGACAATACAATTGTAAAACAATGTAGTATAGGAAGGGTACACTAACCCTGTCAGAAAGGTTAGATTCAACCCAAAACTCAACTAGCCTAATATTGTTTATAGTAAAAATAATACTAAAACAAAAATAGTGAGAAATGGTAGGAGTAGGTATAGGGGTTACCCATTAAATAACACTAATTACAAAACAGTGAACCAAAGTGAAGTGTTTTAGTGAAGTGTTAATGCCCTAAATAAAAAATAGTGAAGGTGAATGTGAAACATTCAAATTAGAATGCTAAGGAAATAGACACTCTTTAAAACACTGATAAATCACCAATGAGTGGAGTGGAACTATAATTAGTTGTATACCTAGATGTAATTAAAAATAGTATTTAAAATTAATATAAGGGAAGCATGTGACATATCAGGGAGAAAGCCCAGTACCATAACTTGTGTTAACATGGCATGATAGGATAGAAGTAAAATTTGTTATTAAAGATTAAAATTATAAAGAATACAACACCCCATGTTGAAAGGGGAATTAACCTTCATAATATTAGAGAAGGTGACAATGTTTATCACCCTAGTTTATAAGACAAGAAAGAAATCAATGTTAGTACTAAGAATAATTTATGACTGATAAAGAATAGTTGATTCAATGTTAAAGAGGGAATATGATTGAAAGGGGACTTACAGTCCATAAACCTAGCTATTATATTTTAAATGAAAATGTATGTTGAATAATAATTAAAACACAAACAAATAAATGAAGCCCATCAGGCTGAATTCAGAATGTAATTTAAAAGGGAAATACACTAGAAAACAATCATGGCTGTTTGTAACTAGGAAAACAGTTAACTGCCAAGAACATTTCAAATGCAAATTGTATCAATTTCACAAAAAAACTTACTAATCTAAGAACAGTGAATGGACAATGATTGTATATCAGTCATTTCTACACAGAAATATTATTGTAATAATTTAATTCAAGAAAGATATGTTATTTATTAAATGTCAACTAATTAGACTATAGTTAAAGTGTAACAAAATATGACCTTATGAGGTATCATTGTAAACTTTGAAAGGAAAGAAAAATAATAGTGATGTCATTTATTATCCCAAAGGAATTATAAGGGAATAAAATCATTAGGAAATTACTTAATAAATTTGAATAAAAATTCAAATATCTCTAACAATGTAAGTAAAGAGTAATTAAACTAGCATTGAATTATTAGTTACTATGACAACGAGTCATTTGAGGCTTATTTTTCCGTTAAAAAATAAGAGACGCTGAAGAAACGAAGCGTGGGTACGCCACGCAAGAAATTGGACAAACTAAAACTTTAATTTAAACAGTTACAACAAGTCGAATAGTGAACCAAAATGATCCAATGTGAAGAGACGTCGATCTGTACAGAATTAATGATGACCAGGAACGAAATTAAACAAACTAATTAAAGAAAAAACCCAGACCAGTTTGAAGAAGATGCTGGAAGCCTACAACCAGCCCAAATTCGAAAACTATACGCCTACAGCCCATGATGACCCTTCAACGTGAGACGAACTGATAAGTACCGAATAATTTATTACTCCTAAAAAACCCCAAATCACTTAAATTATTTTCAAATGATAAAATTTCTCACTATTTAAAAAATAGTATTTTCTTTCAAAGGTAAAGGCATAATTTACTTACTTATATTAAAAAACATTTATAAAGATAACCTTATTTGTGAACATAACTACTGTAACAGAAATACGACACTACAGAACAAATTGTACAAACACATTATAAATCCTAAGTACCTATAAGGTATAATAGTGTACTTTCTTTTCATGTAATCAACGTTTATGTCTATTTTCATGATCAAAAGAACCCCAGATTGTAAAAACATATTAATTTGTTAGAAGCAACTGAATGATAGCGTTTTGAATCAATTTTGCCAACCTGAGGTGTTTTGTGTTTCAAGCTCTAAGCCGGAGCATAATATTATAAATTTGTTTATTATTCAATTGTCATGTTTATTAATAATTAAATGTGTATTAAAAAACGCAGTACAGAACAATACTATCTTGTTATTTCATAGGATTTTTGTTGTAAATATATGTGTGTTAGCGAAGTTTAAGTCATAGCCAACTAGCGCTTGTCACGAGTGGCCGAGTCGACAACCTGTGTAGCAGCGGGAATAATTCGAACGCCACAGCTGTCCATGCTAATACCACATATTACTTTAAAAACTAAATGTTTTAATTGTTTTAACAAAACAATTTGGCGCCACCCGGGAATCGTAATCCCTATGAATTAACAGGTAGGTTGTACTGGTGACATTGACAACGCTACGGACTCCAGTAGTGACGTCGATTTATGTAACAACCAGTGTGAGGCAAACACACTACAATCACACTAATACACAAAATAAACAAGTGTGAGACATTTTAACAGGTACGACCTCGTTCTACGTTACATATTGACGAACCCAACGAGGGGCTTTAAGAATAAAGGAAGCACACAACAACACCACATTTTAATTGTTACATATTGGCGCCCAACGTGGGGCTGGTAAGAATAACTAGCGGCGATCATGAATAGACACGGGATGGTTACGAGACGCAAAGGGAAGGAAACACCAAACCAAGAAGGAAACCCAGAAGAAGTGGAGGAAATTGAAGAAGTAGAAATGGAGGAAACGACTGGAGAATTGTCAGAAGAAAACCCACAGGAGGACAAAGTGGAAAATCCAAATCCACCTGAACCTGAACCTGAACCGGAAATAGAAGCGGAAGTCATGGTAAATAACCAACCAGTCAAACCAACAGAAGAAACGAAACTAGATAGTTTGATGAAAATGATGACGGAACATTTTGGACAAATGAATAAAAAACTGGAGAAACTGGAAAATCTGGACCAAAACGTTGAAGAATTGAAGACGCAAATGAAGGAGAGTATAGAATTCCTGAATGACAAGATAGAGAGCAACCATGAAGACTTGAAGAGAGGTCAGGAGGCATTGGAAAAGAAGAGTGAAGAGTTGAAGAAACAGATCAAAAAGGATCTGGAGACAGTAAATCAAAAGATGGAAAATAATCAGGATATTCTCCAACGGAAAATCGAGGAAGTAGGTGAGAAGAACAGAGAAGAATTGAGATTCATGTTTGCAGAGTTTCGTGAAGAAGACAAACGGACAAAAACAGGGATGAATAAGAGATGGGAAGAAACAAGTTACCCCGTAAATCAACTTCAAGAAACTTTAGTTAGTGATTTCAAACCAAGGAATGAAACACTAGACAGCACTCCTGAAGGTATCAAAGAAACGGTGAACGAGAACATGGAACCGGGGAATCAGAAAATAACACAGAAGGAGATGGTCAAGTAACTAGAGGAGAGGCACATAAAAACCAACAACAGAAGAGGAAGAAAAAAGAATCGAATCATTAAGAAGATTAAGAAAACAGAGGAATTAAGAAAGGTATATAAGAGGAAACTCATCAAAACACGAGAAGAAGTGGAGATGATGAAGAACGGCCTCATCGATGTATTTAATTTACCCATTACTGATCAGAGCAGATTAATAAAGTATAAAGATTGTAGGAGGACTTTGAGGGAAGTTATAAAAGGAATTCACAACCAACCAGTGGATGAAGAATTCAGCAAATCTATACTTAAATGGGAAATACAAGAAATAGAAAGGACCCACAACCGAATAGCGTGTCACAAATTGCACAGGTTTTTAAAACACAGAATTCCACCAGCATTGGAAATGCCAAATAAAAATTTAATAATGACATTAGCAAAGGAATTACCATTAACTCCACCAATTAACAAACTACCTCTTAAAGTGAACGACGTAGGCATGGATAGAGGGGAACCCATGGTAGTAGAAGAAATACTATACCAAGTAACAGAGAATTACTTCATAAGAAGGGAGACGGTAATACACACCAGAGCGATCCGAATACAAAAGGAAGAGAAGGCGGAAAAGATACTGCAGGCCAATAATGTTGAAGGAGTTAGATCCGGAAGTAACCAACCAGTAGAAGAAGACTATGACTGGATACCCTTCAGCGATGACCCAGTGGAAAATTTCCGCATAGCATATAACAAACGAAACCAGCCGGAACTATGGATTCCACCAAGAAGTAAAGCGAATCGATCGAACACACCTCAGACAGAAAGGCAAATCATTGATGAAGGACCCCGGATAGCTCAAGTAAACAGCATAAGGGCCGAACTCAGCCAAGAACCACCTGATAACCACAGGAATGGAGGTAACAGAGAAGATGATTTAAGTTTTGGAGAGAGGGTATGGCCCCAACATGTGGTAAGGTGGTGATGACATGAACAAAATATCATCCAGAATAAGTGTGTCTATCAAGCACTTGAAGGAGTAGAGGTGCATAACAACAAAGAGTCGAACAAGAGAAGGAAATAATAAAGGAAAGAAAAGGAGAAGTCAACTTACCAAGAATATAAATAACAAGGTCCTGTGTATAGCAATATGAATAAACAATTATGTATATCATGATAGACCGTATATCATCACAAGAGACAACGGTAATAACACTTACCAAATCAGTAATATCAATACCAGGAAAATCAAGGGAGTTTACAATCAAACTTCAATAAAAAAGTTTTACGAGGAAGAATAAAACCATTGTGAAATGAAACAAATTTCAAAATTCTAAAAGAGAAAAATTGTAAGAGCAGCTTACTCAAATATTTAGATGATGTATGCGGAACAATAAAAAGTTTTAATGAAAAAAGAAAAACAAAGGAAACAGTTACACAAATTCCTTTCAATTTAAATCAGTTTAAAATATAACAAAAAATTGAAATATGAAGTATGAAGTAAAAAGTGAGATAATCAGGAATAAGTTACACACATTCCTATGTAATAAAAATGTAAGAAGCACAAACTTACAATTATAATTAAAAACAAAAAATAGCTAAAAAGGAATACGCTACAAACATTCCTTTACGGTAAGACCATTAACTTACCAAAGAATTATCAAAAATGATGCTGAATACAGAGTAAAATAAACAAAAATAAAATCAAGTTCAGTTTACTGAGATAAATACTTGAAATTATACTGAATCAAAAGTATTATCAGAAAAAATAAATAAAACTTTACCTGGTACAAGGAGAGAGAGAGAAATTGTATATAAAACAAATATACAAATATGGCTAAAGCAGAATCCTGCTAAATGACTAAAAAAAATGTCTAAAACAATTAAAATGATCACAACGAGCATTGAAAACAAAATAATGAAAAGTGAGATATGATGAAATTAACATATGAATAAAGATAAAATTTCTCAATATAGTATATGAGTAGATGATAGTGTATAGTTAAGGTATAGCGGAATGAAGAATGAGTAGCAATGATAAAGTGATCTAAAGTCAAACCACAAGGTGGACAATCCCAATTATATTATTATATTGTTATTATTATTAAGTCACAAGTTGACAAAGATTTAAGATGGACTGTTGAAAAGTCCAGCAATCTATATGTACTGAGTAGAGAAGATGTGCCTCTAGTCTCAGAAAATTGAGTAGTAATGGGAGAAACCAGCTACTATATAAAGTTAGGGAAAAAATTTGTGTATGAGGGAATATGCACCAATGGAAATAAATAAAAACAGATCCAAATAAAATGGAGTGAATTAAGTAAGAAGAGAAATGGAGAATGGAGAAACAAACAAGTAAGAGAAGGAAAAAAGTTATCTATAACTGATAATTTCATAAAACACTATGCTAGTATTTTATTAAAATGATCAATTTTAGAGGAGAGGCATTATGTAACGATACAATTAAGCCAAATCTCGTACCAGTAATAAAAAAGATAATTCTTAATATAAAAGTTACTTCATATGAAATAAAATGTGTAAAAAATGATTAAAATGTAAATACTTGACATGACGTACAACGATATTACCCAACCCAAGTGATTGAGCCAAAAAACATAAACATAAAGAAGGGAACCACGTAACATACTTATTAAAATGTAAATATTTTGACATGATTAAGCCGACAACCCAAACATACTTAAGAAAATGTGATTGACAAAACAATGATGGGCATGGAACTAAAGGAGAACCAAACCAAGATGAAGAATGAAGATGAAGATTATTGAAGAAGAAGAAGAAGAAGAGGAAGAATGAAGAGGAGACAGATAAAACCCAAGGGAAACTAACACACATATATAAAAGGGAGAGATTGTATGTTAAAGATAGAATACGGTCAATAAACCTTAAATAATTATATATTGATAAAACCAATGTTATTATTATCATTAATTTAACATATGTATCCAATTTTTAAGACAATACAATTGTAAAACAATGTAGTATAGGAAGGGTACACTAACCCTGTCAGAAAGGTTAGATTCAACCCAAAACTCAACTAGCCTAATATTGTTTATAGTAAAAATAATACTAAAACAAAAATAGTGAGAAATGGTAGGAGTAGGTATAGGGGTTACCCATTAAATAACACTAATTACAAAACAGTGAACCAAAGTGAAGTGTTTTAGTGAAGTGTTAATGCCCTAAATAAAAAATAGTGAAGGTGAATGTGAAACATTCAAATTAGAATGCTAAGGAAATAGACACTCTTTAAAACACTGATAAATCACCAATGAGTGGAGTGGAACTATAATTAGTTGTATACCTAGATGTAATTAAAAATAGTATTTAAAATTAATATAAGGGAAGCATGTGACATATCAGGGAGAAAGCCCAGTACCATAACTTGTGTTAACATGGCATGATAGGATAGAAGTAAAATTTGTTATTAAAGATTAAAATTATAAAGAATACAACACCCCATGTTGAAAGGGGAATTAACCTTCATAATATTAGAGAAGGTGACAATGTTTATCACCCTAGTTTATAAGACAAGAAAGAAATCAATGTTAGTACTAAGAATAATTTATGACTGATAAAGAATAGTTGATTCAATGTTAAAGAGGGAATATGATTGAAAGGGGACTTACAGTCCATAAACCTAGCTATTATATTTTAAATGAAAATGTATGTTGAATAATAATTAAAACACAAACAAATAAATGAAGCCCATCAGGCTGAATTCAGAATGTAATTTAAAAGGGAAATACACTAGAAAACAATCATGGCTGTTTGTAACTAGGAAAACAGTTAACTGCCAAGAACATTTCAAATGCAAATTGTATCAATTTCACAAAAAAACTTACTAATCTAAGAACAGTGAATGGACAATGATTGTATATCAGTCATTTCTACACAGAAATATTATTGTAATAATTTAATTCAAGAAAGATATGTTATTTATTAAATGTCAACTAATTAGACTATAGTTAAAGTGTAACAAAATATGACCTTATGAGGTATCATTGTAAACTTTGAAAGGAAAGAAAAATAATAGTGATGTCATTTATTATCCCAAAGGAATTATAAGGGAATAAAATCATTAGGAAATTACTTAATAAATTTGAATAAAAATTCAAATATCTCTAACAATGTAAGTAAAGAGTAATTAAACTAGCATTGAATTATTAGTTACTATGACAACGAGTCATTTGAGGCTTATTTTTCCGTTAAAAAATAAGAGACGCTGAATAAACGAAGCGTGGGTACGCCACGCAAGAAATTGGACAAACTAAAACTTTAATTTAAACAGTTACAACAAGTCGAATAGTGAACCAAAATGATCCAATGTGAAGAGACGTCGATCTGTACAGAATTAATGATGACCAGGAACGAAATTAAACAAACTAATTAAAGAAAAAACCCAGACCAGTTTGAAGAAGATGCTGGAAGCCTACAACCAGCCCAAATTCGAAAACTATACGCCTACAGCCCATGATGACCCTTCAACGTGAGACGAACTGATAAGTACCGAATAATTTATTACTCCTAAAAAACCCCAAATCACTTAAATTATTTTCAAATGATAAAATTTCTCACTATTTAAAAAATAGTATTTTCTTTCAAAGGTAAAGGCATAATTTACTTACTTATATTAAAAAACATTTATAAAGATAACCTTATTTGTGAACATAACTACTGTAACAGAAATACGACACTACAGAACAAATTGTACAAACACATTATAAATCCTAAGTACCTATAAGGTATAATAGTGTACTTTCTTTTCATGTAATCAACGTTTATGTCTATTTTCATGATCAAAAGAACCCCAGATTGTAAAAACATATTAATTTGTTAGAAGCAACTGAATGATAGCGTTTTGAATCAATTTTGCCAACCTGAGGTGTTTTGTGTTTCAAGCTCTAAGCCGGAGCATAATATTATAAATTTGTTTATTATTCAATTGTCATGTTTATTAATAATTAAATGTGTATTAAAAAACGCAGTACAGAACAATACTATCTTGTTATTTCATAGGATTTTTGTTGTAAATATATGTGTGTTAGCGAAGTTTAAGTCATAGCCAACTAGCGCTTGTCACGAGTGGCCGAGTCGACAACCTGTGTAGCAGCGGGAATAATTCGAACGCCACAGCTGTCCATGCTAATACCACATATTACTTTAAAAACTAAATGTTTTAATTGTTTTAACAAAACAATTTGGCGCCACCCGGGAATCGTAATCCCTATGAATTAACAGGTAGGTTGTACTGGTGACATTGACAACGCTACGGACTCCAGTAGTGACGTCGATTTATGTAACAACCAGTGTGAGGCAAACACACTACAATCACACTAATACACAAAATAAACAAGTGTGAGACATTTTAACAGGTACGACCTCGTTCTACGTTACATATTGACGAACCCAACGAGGGGCTTTAAGAATAAAGGAAGCACACAACATCACCACATTTTAATTGTTACATATTGGCGCCCAACGTGGGGCTGGTAAGAATAACTAGCGGCGATCATGAATAGACACGGGATGGTTACGAGACGCAAAGGGAAGGAAACACCAAACCAAGAAGGAAACCCAGAAGAAGTGGAGGAAATTGAAGAAGTAGAAATGGAGGAAACGACTGGAGAATTGTCAGAAGAAAACCCACAGGAGGACAAAGTGGAAAATCCAAATCCACCTGAACCTGAACCTGAACCGGAAATAGAA
This sequence comes from Magicicada septendecula, assembly GCA_034769895.1. NCBI lineage: Eukaryota > Metazoa > Arthropoda > Insecta > Hemiptera > Cicadidae > Magicicada > Magicicada septendecula. The sequence continues at coordinate 1,033,491,492 of CM068367.1, read as the reverse complement.
GCGGAAGTCATGGTAAATAACCAACCAGTCAAACCAACAGAAGAAACGAAACTAGATAGTTTGATGAAAATGATGACGGAACATTTTGGACAAATGAATAAAAAACTGGAGAAACTGGAAAATCTGGACCAAAACGTTGAAGAATTGAAGACGCAAATGAAGGAGAGTATAGAATTCCTGAATGACAAGATAGAGAGCAACCATGAAGACTTGAAGAGAGGTCAGGAGGCATTGGAAAAGAAGAGTGAAGAGTTGAAGAAACAGATCAAAAAGGATCTGGAGACAGTAAATCAAAAGATGGAAAATAATCAGGATATTCTCCAACGGAAAATCGAGGAAGTAGGTGAGAAGAACAGAGAAGAATTGAGATTCATGTTTGCAGAGTTTCGTGAAGAAGACAAACGGACAAAAACAGGGATGAATAAGAGATGGGAAGAAACAAGTTACCCCGTAAATCAACTTCAAGAAACTTTAGTTAGTGATTTCAAACCAAGGAATGAAACACTAGACAGCACTCCTGAAGGTATCAAAGAAACGGTGAACGAGAACATGGAACCGGGGAATCAGAAAATAACACAGAAGGAGATGGTCAAGTAACTAGAGGAGAGGCACATAAAAACCAACAACAGAAGAGGAAGAAAAAAGAATCGAATCATTAAGAAGATTAAGAAAACAGAGGAATTAAGAAAGGTATATAAGAGGAAACTCATCAAAACACGAGAAGAAGTGGAGATGATGAAGAACGGCCTCATCGATGTATTTAATTTACCCATTACTGATTAGAGCAGATTAATAAAGTATAAAGATTGTAGGAGGACTTTGAGGGAAGTTATAAAATGAATTCACAACCAACCAGTGGATGAAGAATTCAGCAAATCTATACTTAAATGGGAAATACAAGAAATAGAAAGGACCCACAACCGAATAGCGTGTCACAAATTGCACAGGTTTTTAAAACACAGAATTCCACCAGCATTGGAAATGCCAAATAAAAATTTAATAATGACATTAGCAAAGGAATTACCATTAACTCCACCAATTAACAAACTACCTCTTAAAGTGAACGACGTAGGCATGGATAGAGGGGAACCCATGGTAGTAGAAGAAATACTATACCAAGTAACAGAGAATTACTTCATAAGAAGGGAGACGGTAATACACACCAGAGCGATCCGAATACAAAAGGAAGAGAAGGCGGAAAAGATACTGCAGGCCAATAATGTTGAAGGAGTTAGATCCGGAAGTAACCAACCAGTAGAAGAAGACTATGACTGGATACCCTTCAGCGATGACCCAGTGGAAAATTTCCGCATAGCATATAACAAACGAAACCAGCCGGAACTATGGATTCCACCAAGAAGTAAAGCGAATCGATCGAACACACCTCAGACAGAAAGGCAAATCATTGATGAAGGACCCCGGATAGCTCAAGTAAACAGCATAAGGGCCGAACTCAGCCAAGAACCACCTGATAACCACAGGAATGGAGGTAATAGAGAAGATGATTTAAGTTTTGGAGAGAGGGTATGGCCCCAACATGTGGTAAGGTGGTGATGACATGAACAAAATATCATCCAGAATAAGTGTGTCTATCAAGCACTTGAAGGAGTAGAGGTGCATAACAACAAAGAGTCGAACAAGAGAAGGAAATAATAAAGGAAAGAAAAGGAGAAGTCAACTTACCAAGAATATAAATAACAAGGTCCTGTGTATAGCAATATGAATAAACAATTATGTATATCATGATAGACCGTATATCATCACAAGAGACAACGGTAATAACACTTACCAAATCAGTAATATCAATACCAGGAAAATCAAGGGAGTTTACAATCAAACTTCAATAAAAAAGTTTTACGAGGAAGAATAAAACCATTGTGAAATGAAACAAATTTCAAAATTCTAAAAGAGAAAAATTGTAAGAGCAGCTTACTCAAATATTTAGATGATGTATGCGGAACAATAAAAAGTTTTAATGAAAAAAGAAAAACAAAGGAACCAGTTACACAAATTCCTTTCAATTTAAATCAGTTTAAAATATAACAAAAAATTGAAATATGAAGTATGAAGTAAAAAGTGAGATAATCAGGAATAAGTTACACACATTCCTATGTAATAAAAATGTAAGAAGCACAAACTTACAATTATAATTAAAAACAAAAAATAGCTAAAAAGGAATACGCTACAAACATTCCTTTACGGTAAGACCATTAACTTACCAAAGAATTATCAAAAATGATGCTGAATACAGAGTAAAATAAACAAAAATAAAATCAAGTTCAGTTTACTGAGATAAATACTTGAAATTATACTGAATCAAAAGTATTATCAGAAAAAATAAATAAAACTTTACCTGGTACAAGGAGAGAGAGAGAAATTGTATATAAAACAAATATACAAATATGGCTAAAGCAGAATCCTGCTAAATGACTAAAAAAAATGTCTAAAACAATTAAAATGATCACAACGAGCATTGAAAACAAAATAATGAAAAGTGAGATATGATGAAATTAACATATGAATAAAGATAAAATTTCTCAATATAGTATATGAGTAGATGATAGTGTATAGTTAAGGTATAGCGGAATGAAGAATGAGTAGCAATGATAAAGTGATCTAAAGTCAAACCACAAGGTGGACAATCCCAATTATATTATTATATTGTTATTATTATTAAGTCACAAGTTGACAAAGATTTAAGATGGACTGTTGAAAAGTCCAGCAATCTATATGTACTGAGTAGAGAAGATGTGCCTCTAGTCTCAGAAAATTGAGTAGTAATGGGAGAAACCAGCTACTATATAAAGTTAGGGAAAAAATTTGTGTATGAGGGAATATGCACCAATGGAAATAAATAAAAACAGATCCAAATAAAATGGAGTGAATTAAGTAAGAAGAGAAATGGAGAATGGAGAAACAAACAAGTAAGAGAAGGAAAAAAGTTATCTATAACTGATAATTTCATAAAACACTATGCTAGTATTTTATTAAAATGATCAATTTTAGAGGAGAGGCATTATGTAACGATACAATTAAGCCAAATCTCGTACCAGTAATAAAAAAGATAATTCTTAATATAAAAGTTACTTCATATGAAATAAAATGTGTAAAAAATGATTAAAATGTAAATACTTGACATGACGTACAACGATATTACCCAACCCAAGTGATTGAGCCAAAAAACATAAACATAAAGAAGGGAACCACGTAACATACTTATTAAAATGTAAATATTTTGACATGATTAAGCCGACAACCCAAACATACTTAAGAAAATGTGATTGACAAAACAATGATGGGCATGGAACTAAAGGAGAACCAAACCAAGATGAAGAATGAAGATGAAGATTATTGAAGAAGAAGAAGAAGAGGAAGAATGAAGAGGAGACAGATAAAACCCAAGGGAAACTAACACACATATATAAAAGGGAGAGATTGTATGTTAAAGATAGAATACGGTCAATAAACCTTAAATAATTATATATTGATAAAACCAATGTTATTATTATCATTAATTTAACATATGTATCCAATTTTTAAGACAATACAATTGTAAAACAATGTAGTATAGGAAGGGTACACTAACCCTGTCAGAAAGGTTAGATTCAACCCAAAACTCAACTAGCCTAATATTGTTTATAGTAAAAATAATACTAAAACAAAAATAGTGAGAAATGGTAGGAGTAGGTATAGGGGTTACCCATTAAATAACACTAATTACAAAACAGTGAACCAAAGTGAAGTGTTTTAGTGAAGTGTTAATGCCCTAAATAAAAAATAGTGAAGGTGAATGTGAAACATTCAAATTAGAATGCTAAGGAAATAGACACTCTTTAAAACACTGATAAATCACCAATGAGTGGAGTGGAACTATAATTAGTTGTATACCTAGATGTAATTAAAAATAGTATTTAAAATTAATATAAGGGAAGCATGTGACATATCAGGGAGAAAGCCCAGTACCATAACTTGTGTTAACATGGCATGATAGGATAGAAGTAAAATTTGTTATTAAAGATTAAAATTATAAAGAATACAACACCCCATGTTGAAAGGGGAATTAACCTTCATAATATTAGAGAAGGTGACAATGTTTATCACCCTAGTTTATAAGACAAGAAAGAAATCAATGTTAGTACTAAGAATAATTTATGACTGATAAAGAATAGTTGATTCAATGTTAAAGAGGGAATATGATTGAAAGGGGACTTACAGTCCATAAACCTAGCTATTATATTTTAAATGAAAATGTATGTTGAATAATAATTAAAACACAAACAAATAAATGAAGCCCATCAGGCTGAATTCAGAATGTAATTTAAAAGGGAAATACACTAGAAAACAATCATGGCTGTTTGTAACTAGGAAAACAGTTAACTGCCAAGAACATTTCAAATGCAAATTGTATCAATTTCACAAAAAAACTTACTAATCTAAGAACAGTGAATGGACAATGATTGTATATCAGTCATTTCTACACAGAAATATTATTGTAATAATTTAATTCAAGAAAGATATGTTATTTATTAAATGTCAACTAATTAGACTATAGTTAAAGTGTAACAAAATATGACCTTATGAGGTATCATTGTAAACTTTGAAAGGAAAGAAAAATAATAGTGATGTCATTTATTATCCCAAAGGAATTATAAGGGAATAAAATCATTAGGAAATTACTTAATAAATTTGAATAAAAATTCAAATATCTCTAACAATGTAAGTAAAGAGTAATTAAACTAGCATTGAATTATTAGTTACTATGACGAGTCATTTGAGGCTTATTTTTCCGTTAAAAAATAAGAGACGCTGAAGAAACGAAGCGTGGGTACGCCACGCAAGAAATTGGACAAACTAAAACTTTAATTTAAACAGTTACAACAAGTCGAATAGTGAACCAAAATGATCCAATGTGAAGAGACGTCGATCTGTACAGAATTAATGATGACCAGGAACGAAATTAAACAAACTAATTAAAGAAAAAACCCAGACCAGTTTGAAGAAGATGCTGGAAGCCTACAACCAGCCCAAATTCGAAAACTATACGCCTACCCATGATGACCCTTCAACGTGAGACGAACTGATAAGTACCGAATAATTTATTACTCCTAAAAAACCCCAAATCACTTAAATTATTTTCAAATGATAAAATTTCTCACTATTTAAAAAATAGTATTTTCTTTCAAAGGTAAAGGCATAATTTACTTACTTATATTAAAAAACATTTATAAAGATAACCTTATTTGTGAACATAACTACTGTAACAGAAATACGACACTACAGAACAAATTGTACAAACACATTATAAATCCTAAGTACCTATAAGGTATAATAGTGTACTTTCTTTTCATGTAATCAACGTTTATGTCTATTTTCATGATCAAAAGAACCCCAGATTGTAAAAACATATTAATTTGTTAGAAGCAACTGAATGATAGCGTTTTGAATCAATTTTGCCAACCTGAGGTGTTTTGTGTTTCAAGCTCTAAGCCGGAGCATAATATTATAAATTTGTTTATTATTCAATTGTCATGTTTATTAATAATTAAATGTGTATTAAAAAACGCAGTACAGAACAATACTATCTTGTTATTTCATAGGATTTTTGTTGTAAATATATGTGTGTTAGCGAAGTTTAAGTCATAGCCAACTAGCGCTTGTCACGAGTGGCCGAGTCGACAACCTGTGTAGCAGCGGGAATAATTCGAACGCCACAGCTGTCCATGCTAATACCACATATTACTTTAAAAACTAAATGTTTTAATTGTTTTAACAAAACAATTTGGCGCCACCCGGGAATCGTAATCCCTATGAATTAACAGGTAGGTTGTACTGGTGACATTGACAACGCTACGGACTCCAGTAGTGACGTCGATTTATGTAACAACCAGTGTGAGGCAAACACACTACAATCACACTAATACACAAAATAAACAAGTGTGAGACATTTTAACAGGTACGACCTCGTTCTACGTTACATATTGACGAACCCAACGAGGGGCTTTAAGAATAAAGGAAGCACACAACAACACCACATTTTAATTGTTACATATTGGCGCCCAACGTGGGGCTGGTAAGAATAACTAGCGGCGATCATGAATAGACACGGGATGGTTACGAGACGCAAAGGGAAGGAAACACCAAACCAAGAAGGAAACCCAGAAGAAGTGGAGGAAATTGAAGAAGTAGAAATGGAGGAAACGACTGGAGAATTGTCAGAAGAAAACCCACAGGAGGACCAAGTGGAAAATCCAAATCCACCTGAACCTGAACCTGAACCTGAACCTGAACCGGAAATAGAAGCGGAAGTCATGGTAAATAACCAACCAGTCAAACCAACAGAAGAAACGAAACTAGATAGTTTGATGAAAATGATGACGGAACATTTTGGACAAATGAATAAAAAACTGGAGAAACTGGAAAATCTGGACCAAAACGTTGAAGAATTGAAGACGCAAATGAAGGAGAGTATAGAATTCCTGAATGACAAGATAGAGAGCAACCATGAAGACTTGAAGAGAGGTCAGGAGGCATTGGAAAAGAAGAGTGAAGAGTTGAAGAAACAGATCAAAAAGGATCTGGAGACAGTAAATCAAAAGATGGAAAATAATCAGGATATTCTCCAACGGAAAATCGAGGAAGTAGGTGAGAAGAACAGAGAAGAATTGAGATTCATGTTTGCAGAGTTTCGTGAAGAAGACAAACGGACAAAAACAGGGATGAATAAGAGATGGGAAGAAACAAGTTACCCCGTAAATCAACTTCAAGAAACTTTAGTTAGTGATTTCAAACCAAGGAATGAAACACTAGACAGCACTCCTGAAGGTATCAAAGAAACGGTGAACGAGAACATGGAACCGGGGAATCAGAAAATAACACAGAAGGAGATGGTCAAGGAACTAGAGGAGAGGCACATAAAAACCAACAACAGAAGAGGAAGAAAAAAGAATCGAATCATTAAGAAGATTAAGAAAACAGAGGAATTAAGAAAGGTATATAAGAGGAAACTCATCAAAACACGAGAAGAAGTGGAGATGATGAAGAACGGCCTCATCGATGTATTTAATTTACCCATTACTGATCAGAGCAGATTAATAAAGTATAAAGATTGTAGGAGGACTTTGAGGGAAGTTATAAAAGGAATTCACAACCAACCAGTGGATGAAGAATTCAGCAAATCTATACTTAAATGGAAAATACAAGAAATAGAAAGGACCCACAACCGAATAGCGTGTCACAAATTGCACAGGTTTTTAAAACACAGAATTCCACCAGCATTGGAAATGCCAAATAAAAATTTAATAATGACATTAGCAAAGGAATTACCATTAACTCCACCAATTAACAAACTACCTCTTAAAGTGAACGACGTAGGCATGGATAGAGGGGAACCCATGGTAGTAGAAGAAATACTATACCAAGTAACAGAGAATTACTTCATAAGAAGGGAGACGGTAATACACACCAGAGCGATCCGAATACAAAAGGAAGAGAAGGCGGAAAAGATACTGCAGGCCAATAATGTTGAAGGAGTTAGATCCGGAAGTAACCAACCAGTAGAAGAAGACTATGACTGGATACCCTTCAGCGATGACCCAGTGGAAAATTTCCGCATAGCATATAACAAACGAAACCCGCCGGAACTATGGATTCCACCAAGAAGTAAAGCGAATCGATCGAACACACCTCAGACAGAAAGGCAAATCATTGATGAAGGACCCCGGATAGCTCAAGTAAACAGCATAAGGGCCGAACTCAGCCAAGAACCACCTGATAACCACAGGAATGGAGGTAATAGAGAAGATGATTTAAGTTTTGGAGAGAGGGTATGGCCCCAACATGTGGTAAGGTGGTGATGACATGAACAAAATATCATCCAGAATAAGTGTGTCTATCAAGCACTTGAAGGAGTAGAGGTGCATAACAACAAAGAGTCGAACAAGAGAAGGAAATAATAAAGGAAAGAAAAGGAGAAGTCAACTTACCAAGAATATAAATAACAAGGTCCTGTGTATAGCAATATGAATAAACAATTATGTATATCATGATAGACCGTATATCATCACAAGAGTCAACGGTAATAACACTTACCAAATCAGTAATATCAATACCAGGAAAATCAAGGGAGTTTACAATCAAACTTCAATAAAAAAGTTTTACGAGGAAGAATAAAACCATTGTGAAATGAAACAAATTTCAAAATTCTAAAAGAGAAAAATTGTAAGAGCAGCTTACTCAAATATTTAGATGATGTATGCGGAACAATAAAAAGTTTTAATGAAAAAAGAAAAACAAAGGAAACAGTTACACAAATTCCTTTCAATTTAAATCAGTTTAAAATATAACAAAAAATTGAAATATGAAGTATGAAGTAAAAAGTGAGATCATCAGGAATAAGTTACACACATTCCTATGTAATAAAAATGTAAGAAGCACAAACTTACAATTATAATTAAAAACAAAAAATAGCTAAAAAGGAATACGCTACAAACATTCCTTTACGGTAAGACCATTAACTTACCAAAGAATTATCAAAAATGATGCTGAATACAGAGTAAAATAAACAAAAATAAAATCAAGTTCAATTTACTGAGATAAATACTTGAAATTATACTGAATCAAAAGTATTATCAGAAAAAATAAATAAAACTTTACCTGGTACAAGGAGAGAGAGAGAAATTGTATATAAAACAAATATACAAATATGGCTAAAGCAGAATCCTGCTAAATGACTAAAAAAAATGTCTAAAACAATTAAAATGATCACAACGAGCATTGAAAACAAAATAATGAAAAGTGAGATATGATGAAATTAACATATGAATAAAGATAAAATTTCTCAATATAATATATGAGTAGATGATAGTGTATAGTTAAGGTATAGCGGAATGAAGAATGAGTAGCAATGATAAAGTGATCTAAAGTCAAACCACAAGGTGGACAATCCCAATTATATTATTATATTGTTGTTATTATTATTAAGTCACAAGTTGACAAAGATTTAAGATGGACTGTTGAAAAGTCCAGCAATCTATATGTACTGAGTAGAGAAGATGTGCCTCTAGTCTCAGAAAATTGAGTAGTAATGGGAGAAACCAGCTACTATATAAAGTTAGGGAAAAAATTTGTGTATGAGGGAATATGCACCAATGGAAATAAATAAAAACAGATCCAAATAAAATGGAGTGAATTAAGTAAGAAGAGAAATGGAGAATGGAGAAACAAACAAGTAAGAGAAGGAAAAAAGTTATCTATAACTGATAATTTCATAAAACACTATGCTAGTATTTTATTAAAATGATCAATTTTAGAGGAGAGGCATTATGTAACGATACAATTAAGCCAAATCTCGTACCAGTAATAAAAAAGATAATTCCTAATATAAAAGTTACTTCATATGAAATAAAATGTGTAAAAAATGATTAAAATGTAAATACTTTGACATGACGTACAACGATATTACCCATCCCAAGTGATTGAGCCAAAAAACATAAACATAAAGAAGGGAACCACGTAACATACTTATTAAAATGTAAATATTTTGACATGATTAAGCCGACAACCCAAACATACTTAAGAAAATGTGATTGACAAAACAATGATGGGCATGGAACTAAAGGAGAACCAAACCAAGATGAAGAATGAAGATGAAGATTATTGAAGAGGAAGAATGAAGAGGAGACAGATAAAACCCAAGGGAAACTAACACACATATATAAAAGGGAGAGATTGTATGTTAAAGATAGAATACGGTCAATAAACCTTAAATAATTATATATTGATAAAACCAATGTTATTATTATCATTAATTTAACATATGTATCCAATTTTTAAGACAATACAATTGTAAAACAATGTAGTATAGGAAGGGTACACTAACCCTGTCAGAAAGGTTAGATTCAACCCAAAACTCAACTAGCCTAATATTGTTTATAGTAAAAATAATACTAAAACAAAAATAGTGAGAAATGGTAGGAGTAGGTATAGGGGTTACCCATTAAATAACACTAATTACAAAACAGTGAACCAAAGTGAAGTGTTTTAGTGAAGTGTTAATGCCCTAAATAAAAAATAGTGAAGGTGAATGTGAAACATTCAAATTAGAATGCTAAGGAAATAGACACTCTTTAAAACACATGATAAATCACCAATGAGTGGAGTGGAACTATAATTAGTTGTATACCTAGATGTAATTAAAAATAGTATTTAAAATTAATATAAGGGAAGCATGTGACATATCAGGGAGAAAGCCCAGTACCATAACTTGTGTTAACATGGCATGATAGGATAGAAGTAAAATTTGTTATTAAAGATTAAAATTATAAAGAATACAACACCCCATGTTGAAAGGGGAATTAACCTTCATAATATTAGAGAAGGTGACAATGTTTATCACCCTAGTTTATAAGACAAGAAAGAAATCAATGTTAGTACTAAGAATAATTTATGACTGATAAAGAATAGTTGATTCAATGTTAAAGAGGGAATATGATTGAAAGGGGACTTACAGTCCATAAACCTAGCTATTATATTTTAAATTAAAATGTATGTTGAATAATAATTAAAACACAAACAAATAAATGAAGCCCATCAGGCTGAATTCAGAATGTAATTTAAAAGGAAAATACACTAGAAAACAATCATGGCTGTTTGTATCTAGGAAAACAGTTAACTGCCAAGAACATTTCAAATGCAAATTGTATCAATTTCACAAAAAAACTTACTAATCTAAGAACAGTGAATGGACAATGATTGTATATCAGTCATTTCTACACAGAAATATTATTGTAATAATTTAATTCAAGAAAGATATGTTATTTATTAAATGTCAACTAATTAGACTATAGTTAAAGTGTAACAAAATATGACCTTATGAGGTATCATTGTAAACTTTGAAAGGAAAGAAAAATAATAGTGATGTCATTTATTATCCCAAAGGAATTATAAGGGAATAAAATCATTAGGAAATTACTTAATAAATTTGAATAAAAATTCAAATATCTCTAACAATGTAAGTAAAGAGTAATTAAACTAGCATTGAATTATTAGTTACTATGACGAGTCATTTGAGGCTTATTTTTCCGTTAAAAAATAAGAGACGCTGAAGAAACGAAGCGTGGGTACGCCACGCAAGAAATTGGACAAACTAAAACTTTAATTTAAACAGTTACAACAAGTCGAATAGTGAACCAAAATGATCCAATGTGAAGAGACGTCGATCTGTACAGAATTAATGATGACCAGGAACGAAATTAAACAAACTAATTAAAGAAAAAACCCAGACCAGTTTGAAGAAGATGCTGGAAGCCTACAACCAGCCCAAATTCGAAAACTATACGCCTACCCATGATGACCCTTCAACGTGAGACGAACTGATAAGTACCGAATAATTTATTACTCCTAAAAAACCCCAAATCACTTAAATTATTTTCAAATGATAAAATTTCTCACTATTTAAAAAATAGTATTTTCTTTCAAAGGTAAAGGCATAATTTACTTACTTATATTAAAAAACATTTATAAAGATAACCTTATTTGTGAACATAACTACTGTAACAGAAATACGACACTACAGAACAAATTGTACAAACACATTATAAATCCTAAGTACCTATAAGGTATAATAGTGTACTTTCTTTTCATGTAATCAACGTTTATGTCTATTTTCATGATCAAAAGAACCCCAGATTGTAAAAACATATTAATTTGTTAGAAGCAACTGAATGATAGCGTTTTGAATCAATTTTGCCAACCTGAGGTGTTTTGTGTTTCAAGCTCTAAGCCGGAGCATAATATTATAAATTTGTTTATTATTCAATTGTCATGTTTATTAATAATTAAATGTGTATTAAAAAACGCAGTACAGAACAATACTATCTTGTTATTTCATAGGATTTTTGTTGTAAATATATGTGTGTTAGCGAAGTTTAAGTCATAGCCAACTAGCGCTTGTCACGAGTGGCCGAGTCGACAACCTGTGTAGCAGCGGGAATAATTCGAACGCCACAGCTGTCCATGCTAATACCACATATTACTTTAAAAACTAAATGTTTTAATTGTTTTAACAAAACAATTTGGCGCCACCCGGGAATCGTAATCCCTATGAATTAACAGGTAGGTTGTACTGGTGACATTGACAACGCTACGGACTCCAGTAGTGACGTCGATTTATGTAACAACCAGTGTGAGGCAAACACACTACAATCACACTAATACACAAAATAAACAAGTGTGAGACATTTTAACAGGTACGACCTCGTTCTACGTTACATATTGACGAACCCAACGAGGGGCTTTAAGAATAAAGGAAGCACACAACAACACCACATTTTAATTGTTACATATTGGCGCCCAACGTGGGGCTGGTAAGAATAACTAGCGGCGATCATGAATAGACACGGGATGGTTACGAGACGCAAAGGGAAGGAAACACCAAACCAAGAAGGAAACCCAGAAGAAGTGGAGGAAATTGAAGAAGTAGAAATGGAGGAAACGACTGGAGAATTGTCAGAAGAAAACCCACAGGAGGACCAAGTGGAAAATCCAAATCCACCTGAACCTGAACCTGAACCTGAACCTGAACCGGAAATAGAAGCGGAAGTCATGGTAAATAACCAACCAGTCAAACCAACAGAAGAAACGAAACTAGATAGTTTGATGAAAATGATGACGGAACATTTTGGACAAATGAATAAAAAACTGGAGAAACTGGAAAATCTGGACCAAAACGTTGAAGAATTGAAGACGCAAATGAAGGAGAGTATAGAATTCCTGAATGACAAGATAGAGAGCAACCATGAAGACTTGAAGAGAGGTCAGGAGGCATTGGAAAAGAAGAGTGAAGAGTTGAAGAAACAGATCAAAAAGGATCTGGAGACAGTAAATCAAAAGATGGAAAATAATCAGGATATTCTCCAACGGAAAATCGAGGAAGTAGGTGAGAAGAACAGAGAAGAATTGAGATTCATGTTTGCAGAGTTTCGTGAAGAAGACAAACGGACAAAAACAGGAATGAATAAGAGATGGGAAGAAACAAGTTACCCCGTAAATCAACTTCAAGAAACTTTAGTTAGTGATTTCAAACCAAGGAATGAAACACTAGACAGCACTCCTGAAGGTATCAAAGAAACGGTGAACGAGAACATGGAACCGGGGAATCAGAAAATAACACAGAAGGAGATGGTCAAGGAACTAGAGGAGAGGCACATAAAAACCAACAACAGAAGAGGAAGAAAAAAGAATCGAATCATTAAGAAGATTAAGAAAACAGAGGAATTAAGAAAGGTATATAAGAGGAAACTCATCAAAACACGAGAAGAAGTGGAGATGATGAAGAACGGCCTCATCGATGTATTTAATTTACCCATTACTGATCAGAGCAGATTAATAAAGTATAAAGATTGTAGGAGGACTTTGAGGGAAGTTATAAAAGGAATTCACAACCAACCAGTGGATGAAGAATTCAGCAAATCTATACTTAAATGGAAAATACAAGAAATAGAAAGGACCCACAACCGAATAGCGTGTCACAAATTGCACAGGTTTTTAAAACACAGAATTCCACCAGCATTGGAAATGCCAAATAAAAATTTAATAATGACATTAGCAAAGGAATTACCATTAACTCCACCAATTAACAAACTACCTCTTAAAGTGAACGACGTAGGCATGGATAGAGGGGAACCCATGGTAGTAGAAGAAATACTATACCAAGTAACAGAGAATTACTTCATAAGAAGGGAGACGGTAATACACACCAGAGCGATCCGAATACAAAAGGAAGAGAAGGCGGAAAAGATACTGCAGGCCAATAATGTTGAAGGAGTTAGATCCGGAAGTAACCAACCAGTAGAAGAAGACTATGACTGGATACCCTTCAGCGATGACCCAGTGGAAAATTTCCGCATAGCATATAACAAACGAAACCCGCCGGAACTATGGATTCCACCAAGAAGTAAAGCGAATCGATCGAACACACCTCAGACAGAAAGGCAAATCATTGATGAAGGACCCCGGATAGCTCAAGTAAACAGCATAAGGGCCGAACTCAGCCAAGAACCACCTGATAACCACAGGAATGGAGGTAATAGAGAAGATGATTTAAGTTTTGGAGAGAGGGTATGGCCCCAACATGTGGTAAGGTGGTGATGACATGAACAAAATATCATCCAGAATAAGTGTGTCTATCAAGCACTTGAAGGAGTAGAGGTGCATAACAACAAAGAGTCGAACAAGAGAAGGAAATAATAAAGGAAAGAAAAGGAGAAGTCAACTTACCAAGAATATAAATAACAAGGTCCTGTGTATAGCAATATGAATAAACAATTATGTATATCATGATAGACCGTATATCATCACAAGAGTCAACGGTAATAACACTTACCAAATCAGTAATATCAATACCAGGAAAATCAAGGGAGTTTACAATCAAACTTCAATAAAAAAGTTTTACGAGGAAGAATAAAACCATTGTGAAATGAAACAAATTTCAAAATTCTAAAAGAGAAAAATTGTAAGAGCAGCTTACTCAAATATTTAGATGATGTATGCGGAACAATAAAAAGTTTTAATGAAAAAAGAAAAACAAAGGAAACAGTTACACAAATTCCTTTCAATTTAAATCAGTTTAAAATATAACAAAAAATTGAAATATGAAGTATGAAGTAAAAAGTGAGATCATCAGGAATAAGTTACACACATTCCTATGTAATAAAAATGTAAGAAGCACAAACTTACAATTATAATTAAAAACAAAAAATAGCTAAAAAGGAATACGCTACAAACATTCCTTTACGGTAAGACCATTAACTTACCAAAGAATTATCAAAAATGATGCTGAATACAGAGTAAAATAAACAAAAATAAAATCAAGTTCAATTTACTGAGATAAATACTTGAAATTATACTGAATCAAAAGTATTATCAGAAAAAATAAATAAAACTTTACCTGGTACAAGGAGAGAGAGAGAAATTGTATATAAAACAAATATACAAATATGGCTAAAGCAGAATCCTGCTAAATGACTAAAAAAAATGTCTAAAACAATTAAAATGATCACAACGAGCATTGAAAACAAAATAATGAAAAGTGAGATATGATGAAATTAACATATGAATAAAGATAAAATTTCTCAATATAGTATATGAGTAGATGATAGTGTATAGTTAAGGTATAGCGGAATGAAGAATGAGTAGCAATGATAAAGTGATCTAAAGTCAAACCACAAGGTGGACAATCCCAATTATATTATTATATTGTTGTTATTATTATTAAGTCACAAGTTGACAAAGATTTAAGATGGACTGTTGAAAAGTCCAGCAATCTATATGTACTGAGTAGAGAAGATGTGCCTCTAGTCTCAGAAAATTGAGTAGTAATGGGAGAAACCAGCTACTATATAAAGTTAGGGAAAAAATTTGTGTATGAGGGAATATGCACCAATGGAAATAAATAAAAACAGATCCAAATAAAATGGAGTGAATTAAGTAAGAAGAGAAATGGAGAATGGAGAAACAAACAAGTAAGAGAAGGAAAAAAGTTATCTATAACTGATAATTTCATAAAACACTATGCTAGTATTTTATTAAAATGATCAATTTTAGAGGAGAGGCATTATGTAACGATACAATTAAGCCAAATCTCGTACCAGTAATAAAAAAGATAATTCCTAATATAAAAGTTACTTCATATGAAATAAAATGTGTAAAAAATGATTAAAATGTAAATACTTTGACATGACGTACAACGATATTACCCATCCCAAGTGATTGAGCCAAAAAACATAAACATAAAGAAGGGAACCACGTAACATACTTATTAAAATGTAAATATTTTGACATGATTAAGCCGACAACCCAAACATACTTAAGAAAATGTGATTGACAAAACAATGATGGGCATGGAACTAAAGGAGAACCAAACCAAGATGAAGAATGAAGATGAAGATTATTGAAGAGGAAGAATGAAGAGGAGACAGATAAAACCCAAGGGAAACTAACACACATATATAAAAGGGAGAGATTGTATGTTAAAGATAGAATACGGTCAATAAACCTTAAATAATTATATATTGATAAAACCAATGTTATTATTATCATTAATTTAACATATGTATTCAATTTTTAAGACAATACAATTGTAAAACAATGTAGTATAGGAAGGGTACACTAACCCTGTCAGAAAGGTTAGATTCAACCCAAAACTCAACTAGCCTAATATTGTTTATAGTAAAAATAATACTAAAACAAAAATAGTGAGAAATGGTAGGAGTAGGTATAGGGGTTACCCATTAAATAACACTAATTACAAAACAGTGAACCAAAGTGAAGTGTTTTAGTGAAGTGTTAATGCCCTAAATAAAAAATAGTGAAGGTGAATGTGAAACATTCAAATTAGAATGCTAAGGAAATAGACACTCTTTAAAACATTGATAAATCACCAATGAGTGGAGTGGAACTATAATTAGTTGTATACCTAGATGTAATTAAAAATAGTATTTAAAATTAATATAAGGGAAGCATGTGACATATCAGGGAGAAAGCCCAGTACCATAACTTGTGTTAACATGGCATGATAGGATAGAAGTAAAATTTGTTATTAAAGATTAAAATTATAAAGAATACAACACCCCATGTTGAAAGGGGAATTAACCTTCATAATATTAGAGAAGGTGACAATGTTTATCACCCTAGTTTATAAGACAAGAAAGAAATCAATGTTAGTACTAAGAATAATTTATGACTGATAAAGAATAGTTGATTCAATGTTAAAGAGGGAATATGATTGAAAGGGGACTTACAGTCCATAAACCTAGCTATTATATTTTAAATTAAAATGTATGTTGAATAATAATTAAAACACAAACAAATAAATGAAGCCCATCAGGCTGAATTCAGAATGTAATTTAAAAGGGAAATACACTAGAAAACAATCATGGCTGTTTGTAACTAGGAAAACAGTTAACTGCCAAGAACATTTCAAATGCAAATTGTATCAATTTCACAAAAAAACTTACTAATCTAAGAACAGTGAATGGACAATGATTGTATATCAGTCATTTCTACACAGAAATATTATTGTAATAATTTAATTCAAGAAAGATATGTTATTTATTAAATGTCAACTAATTAGACTATAGTTAAAGTGTAACAAAATATGACCTTATGAGGTATCATTGTAAACTTTGAAAGGAAAGAAAAATAATAGTGATGTCATTTATTATCCCAAAGGAATTATAAGGGAATAAAATCATTAGGAAATTACTTAATAAATTTGAATAAAAATTCAAATATCTCTAACAATGTAAGTAAAGAGTAATTAAACTAGCATTGAATTATTAGTTACTATGACAACGAGTCATTTGAGGCTTATTTTTCCGTTAAAAAATAAGAGACGCTGAAGAAACGAAGCGTGGGTACGCCACGCAAGAAATTGGACAAACTAAAACTTTAATTTAAACAGTTACAACAAGTCGAATAGTGAACCAAAATGATCCAATGTGAAGAGACGTCGATCTGTACAGAATTAATGATGACCAGGAACGAAATTAAACAAACTAATTAAAGAAAAAACCCAGACCAGTTTGAAGAAGATGCTGGAAGCCTACAACCAGCCCAAATTCGAAAACTATACGCCTACCCATGATGAACCTTCAACGTGAGACGAACTGATAAGTACCGAATAATTTATTACTCCTAAAAAACCCCAAATCACTTAAATTATTTTCAAATGATAAAATTTCTCACTATTTAAAAAATAGTATTTTCTTTCAAAGGTAAAGGCATAATTTACTTACTTATATTAAAAAACATTTATAAAGATAACCTTATTTGTGAACATAACTACTGTAACAGAAATACGACACTACAGAACAAATTGTACAAACACATTATAAATCCTAAGTACCTATAAGGTATAATAGTGTACTTTCTTTTCATGTAATCAACGTTTATGTCTATTTTCATGATCAAAAGAACCCCAGATTGTAAAAACATATTAATTTGTTAGAAGCAACTGAATGATAGCGTTTTGAATCAATTTTGCCAACCTGAGGTGTTTTGTGTTTCAAGCTCTAAGCCGGAGCATAATA
This sequence comes from Magicicada septendecula, assembly GCA_034769895.1. Classification (NCBI taxonomy): domain Eukaryota; kingdom Metazoa; phylum Arthropoda; class Insecta; order Hemiptera; family Cicadidae; genus Magicicada; species Magicicada septendecula. The sequence goes on along the minus strand of CM068367.1, from coordinate 1,033,473,406 downwards.
TTATAAATTTGTTTATTATTCAATTGTCATGTTTATTAATAATTAAATGTGTATTAAAAAACGCAGTACAGAACAATACTATCTTGTTATTTCATAGGATTTTTGTTGTAAATATATGTGTGTTAGCGAAGTTTAAGTCATAGCCAACTAGCGCTTGTCACGAGTGGCCGAGTCGACAACCTGTGTAGCAGCGGGAATAATTCGAACGCCACAGCTGTCCATGCTAATACCACATATTACTTTAAAAACTAAATGTTTTAATTGTTTTAACAAAACAATTTGGCGCCACCCGGGAATCGTAATCCCTATGAATTAACAGGTAGGTTGTACTGGTGACATTGACAACGCTACGGACTCCAGTAGTGACGTCGATTTATGTAACAACCAGTGTGAGGCAAACACACTACAATCACACTAATACACAAAATAAACAAGTGTGAGACATTTTAACAGGTACGACCTCGTTCTACGTTACATATTGACGAACCCAACGAGGGGCTTTAAGAATAAAGGAAGCACACAACAACACCACATTTTAATTGTTACATATTGGCGCCCAACGTGGGGCTGGTAAGAATAACTAGCGGCGATCATGAATAGACACGGGATGGTTACGAGACGCAAAGGGAAGGAAACACCAAACCAAGAAGGAAACCCAGAAGAAGTGGAGGAAATTGAAGAAGTAGAAATGGAGGAAACGACTGGAGAATTGTCAGAAGAAAACCCACAGGAGGACCAAGTGGAAAATCCAAATCCACCTGAACCTGAACCTGAACCGGAAATAGAAGCGGAAGTCATGGTAAATAACCAACCAGTCAAACCAACAGAAGAAACGAAACTAGATAGTTTGATGAAAATGATGACAGAACATTTTGGACAAATGAATAAAAAACTGGAGAAACTGGAAAATCTGGACCAAAACGTTGAAGAATTGAAGACGCAAATGAAGGAGAGTATAGAATTCCTGAATGACAAGATAGAGAGCAACCATGAAGACTTGAAGAGAGGTCAGGAGGCATTGGAAAAGAAGAGTGAAGAGTTGAAGAAACAGATCAAAAAGGATCTGGAGACAGTAAATCAAAAGATGGAAAATAATCAGGATATTCTCCAACGGAAAATCGAGGAAGTAGGTGAGAAGAACAGAGAAGAATTGAGATTCATGTTTGCAGAGTTTCGTGAAGAAGACAAACGGACAAAAACAGGGATGAATAAGAGATGGGAAGAAACAAGTTACCCCGTAAATCAACTTCAAGAAACTTTAGTTAGTGATTTCAAACCAAGGAATGAAACACTAGACAGCACTCCTGAAGGTATCAAAGAAACGGTGAACGAGAACATGGAACCGGGGAATCAGAAAATAACACAGAAGGAGATGGTCAAGGAACTAGAGGAGAGGCACATAAAAACCAACAACAGAAGAGGAAGAAAAAAGAATCGAATCATTAAGAAGATTAAGAAAACAGAGGAATTAAGAAAGGTATATAAGAGGAAACTCATCAAAACACGAGAAGAAGTGGAGATGATGAAGAACGGCCTCATCGATGTATTTAATTTACCCATTACTGATCAGAGCAGATTAATAAAGTATAAAGATTGTAGGAGGACTTTGAGGGAAGTTATAAAAGGAATTCACAACCAACCAGTGGATGAAGAATTCAGCAAATCTATACTTAAATGGAAAATACAAGAAATATAAAGGACCCACAACCGAATAGCGTGTCACAAATTGCACAGGTTTTTAAAACACAGAATTCCACCAGCATTGGAAATGCCAAATAAAAATTTAATAATGACATTAGCAAAGGAATTACCATTAACTCCACCAATTAACAAACTACCTCTTAAAGTGAACGACGTAGGCATGGATAGAGGGGAACCCATGGTAGTAGAAGAAATACTATACCAAGTAACAGAGAATTACTTCATAAGAAGGGAGACGGTAATACACACCAGAGCGATCCGAATACAAAAGGAAGAGAAGGCGGAAAAGATACTGCAGGCCAATAATGTTGAAGGAGTTAGATCCGGAAGTAACCAACCAGTAGAAGAAGACTATGACTGGATACCCTTCAGCGATGACCCAGTGGAAAATTTCCGCATAGCATATAACAAACGAAACCCGCCGGAACTATGGATTCCACCAAGAAGTAAAGCGAATCGATCGAACACACCTCAGACAGAAAGGCAAATCATTGATGAAGGACCCCGGATAGCTCAAGTAAACAGCATAAGGGCCGAACTCAGCCAAGAACCACCTGATAACCACAGGAATGGAGGTAATAGAGAAGATGATTTAAGTTTTGGAGAGAGGGTATGGCCCCAACATGTGGTAAGGTGGTGATGACATGAACAAAATATCATCCAGAATAAGTGTGTCTATCAAGCACTTGAAGGAGTAGAGGTGCATAACAACAAAGAGTCGAACAAGAGAAGGAAATAATAAAGGAAAGAAAAGGAGAAGTCAACTTACCAAGAATATAAATAACAAGGTCCTGTGTATAGCAATATGAATAAACAATTATGTATATCATGATAGACCGTATATCATCACAAGAGACAACGGTAATAACACTTACCAAATCAGTAATATCAATACCAGGAAAATCAAGGGAGCTTACAATCAAACTTCAATAAAAAAGTTTTACGAGGAAGAATAAAACCATTGTGAAATGAAACAAATTTCAAAATTCTAAAAGAGAAAAATTGTAAGAGCAGCTTACTCAAATATTTAGATGATGTATGCGGAACAATAAAAAGTTTTAATGAAAAAAGAAAAACAAAGGAAACAGTTACACAAATTCCTTTCAATTTAAATCAGTTTAAAATATAACAAAAAATTGAAATATGAAGTATGAAGTAAAAAGTGAGATCATCAGGAATAAGTTACACACATTCCTATGTAATAAAAATGTAAGAAGCACAAACTTACAATTATAATTAAAAACAAAAAATAGCTAAAAAGGAATACGCTACAAACATTCCTTTACGGTAAGACCATTAACTTACCAAAGAATTATCAAAAATGATGCTGAATACAGAGTAAAATAAACAAAAATAAAATCAAGTTCAATTTACTGAGATAAATACTTGAAATTATACTGAATCAAAAGTATTATCAGAAAAAATAAATAAAACTTTACCTGGTACAAGGAGAGAGAGAGAAATTGTATATAAAACAAATATACAAATATGGCTAAAGCAGAATCCTGCTAAATGACTAAAAAAAATGTCTAAAACAATTAAAATGATCACAACGAGCATTGAAAACAAAATAATGAAAAGTGAGATATGATGAAATTAACATATGAATAAAGATAAAATTTCTCAATATAGTATATGAGTAGATGATAGTGTATAGTTAAGGTATAGCGGAATGAAGAATGAGTAGCAATGATAAAGTTATCTAAAGTCAAACCACAAGGTGGACAATCCCAATTATATTATTATATTGTTATTATTATTAAGTCACAAGTTGACAAAGATTTAAGATGGACTGTTGAAAAGTCCAGCAATCTATATGTACTGAGTAGAGAAGATGTGCCTCTAGTCTCAGAAAATTGAGTAGTAATGGGAGAAACCAGCTACTATATAAAGTTAGGGAAAAAATTTGTGTATGAGGGAATATGCACCAATGGAAATAAATAAAAACAGATCCAAATAAAATGGAGTGAATTAAGTAAGAAGAGAAATGGAGAATGGAGAAACAAACAAGTAAGAGAAGGAAAAAAGTTATCTATAACTGATAATTTCATAAAACACTATGCTAGTATTTTATTAAAATGATCAATTTTAGAGGAGAGGCATTATGTAACGATACAATTAAGCCAAATCTCGTACCAGTAATAAAAAAGATAATTCTTAATATAAAAGTTACTTCATATGAAATAAAATGTGTAAAAAATTATTAAAATGTAAATACTTTGACATGACGTACAACGATATTACCCAACCCAAGTGATTGAGCCAAAAAACATAAACATAAAGAAGGGAACCACGTAACATACTTATTAAAATGTAAATATTTTGACATGATTAAGCCGACAACCCAAACATACTTAAGAAAATGTGATTGACAAAACAATGATGGGCATGGAACTAAAGGAGAACCAAACCAAGATGAAGAATGAAGATGAAGATTATTGAAGAGGAAGAATGAAGAGGAGACAGATAAAACCCAAGGGAAACTAACACACATATATAAAAGGGAGAGATTGTATGTTAAAGATAGAATACGGTCAATAAACCTTAAATAATTATATATTGATAAAACCAATGTTATTATTATCATTAATTTAACATATGTATCCAATTTTTAAGACAATACAATTGTAAAACAATGTAGTATAGGAAGGGTACACTAACCCTGTCAGAAAGGTTAGATTCAACCCAAAACTCAACTAGCCTAATATTGTTTATAGTAAAAATAATACTAAAACAAAAATAGTGAGAAATGGTAGGAGTAGGTATAGGGGTTACCCATTAAATAACACTAATTACAAAACAGTGAACCAAAGTGAAGTGTTTTAGTGAAGTGTTAATGCCCTAAATAAAAAATAGTGAAGGTGAATGTGAAACATTCAAATTAGAATGCTAAGGAAATAGACACTCTTTAAAACACATGATAAATCACCAATGAGTGGAGTGGAACTATAATTAGTTGTATACCTAGATGTAATTAAAAATAGTATTTAAAATTAATATAAGGGAAGCATGTGACATATCAGGGAGAAAGCCCAGTACCATAACTTGTGTTAACATGGCATGATAGGATAGAAGTAAAATTTGTTATTAAAGATTAAAATTATAAAGAATACAACACCCCATGTTGAAAGGGGAATTAACCTTCATAATATTAGAGAAGGTGACAATGTTTATCACCCTAGTTTATAAGACAAGAAAGAAATCAATGTTAGTACTAAGAATAATTTATGACTGATAAAGAATAGTTGATTCAATGTTAAAGAGGGAATATGATTGAAAGGGGACTTACAGTCCATAAACCTAGCTATTATATTTTAAATTAAAATGTATGTTGAATAATAATTAAAACACAAACAAATAAATGAAGCCCATCAGGCTGAATTCAGAATGTAATTTAAAAGGAAAATACACTAGAAAACAATCATGGCTGTTTGTATCTAGGAAAACAGTTAACTGCCAAGAACATTTCAAATGCAAATTGTATCAATTTCACAAAAAAACTTACTAATCTAAGAACAGTGAATGGACAATGATTGTATATCAGTCATTTCTACACAGAAATATTATTGTAATAATTTAATTCAAGAAAGATATGTTATTTATTAAATGTCAACTAATTAGACTATAGTTAAAGTGTAACAAAATATGACCTTATGAGGTATCATTGTAAACTTTGAAAGGAAAGAAAAATAATAGTGATGTCATTTATTATCCCAAAGGAATTATAAGGGAATAAAATCATTAGGAAATTACTTAATAAATTTGAATAAAAATTCAAATATCTCTAACAATGTAAGTAAAGAGTAATTAAACTAGCATTGAATTATTAGTTACTATGACAACGAGTCATTTGAGGCTTATTTTTCCGTTAAAAAATAAGAGACGCTGAAGAAACGAAGCGTGGGTACGCCACGCAAGAAATTGGACAAACTAAAACTTTAATTTAAACAGTTACAACAAGTCGAATAGTGAACCAAAATGATCCAATGTGAAGAGACGTCGATCTGTACAGAATTAATGATGACCAGGAACGAAATTAAACAAACTAATTAAAGAAAAAACCCAGACCAGTTTGAAGAAGATGCTGGAAGCCTACAACCAGCCCAAATTCGAAAACTATACGCCTACCCATGATGACCCTTCAACGTGAGACGAACTGATAAGTACCGAATAATTTATTACTCCTAAAAAACCCCAAATCACTTAAATTATTTTCAAATGATAAAATTTCTCACTATTTAAAAAATAGTATTTTCTTTCAAAGGTAAAGGCATAATTTACTTACTTATATTAAAAAACATTTATAAAGATAACCTTATTTGTGAACATAACTACTGTAACAGAAATACGACACTACAGAACAAATTGTACAAACACATTATAAATCCTAAGTACCTATAAGGTATAATAGTGTACTTTCTTTTCATGTAATCAACGTTTATGTCTATTTTCATGATCAAAAGAACCCCAGATTGTAAAAACATATTAATTTGTTAGAAGCAACTGAATGATAGCGTTTTGAATCAATTTTGCCAACCTGAGGTGTTTTGTGTTTCAAGCTCTAAGCCGGAGCATAATATTATAAATTTGTTTATTATTCAATTGTCATGTTTATTAATAATTAAATGTGTATTAAAAAACGCAGTACAGAACAATACTATCTTGTTATTTCATAGGATTTTTGTTGTAAATATATGTGTGTTAGCGAAGTTTAAGTCATAGCCAACTAGCGCTTGTCACGAGTGGCCGAGTCGACAACCTGTGTAGCAGCGGGAATAATTCGAACGCCACAGCTGTCCATGCTAATACCACATATTACTTTAAAAACTAAATGTTTTAATTGTTTTAACAAAACAATTTGGCGCCACCCGGGAATCGTAATCCCTATGAATTAACAAGTAGGTTGTACTGGTGACATTGACAACGCTACGGACTCCAGTAGTGACGTCGATTTATGTAACAACCAGTGTGAGGCAAACACACTACAATCACACTAATACACAAAATAAACAAGTGTGAGACATTTTAACAGGTACGACCTCGTTCTACGTTACATATTGACGAACCCAACGAGGGGCTTTAAGAATAAAGGAAGCACACAACAACACCACATTTTAATTGTTACATATTAGCGCCCAACGTGGGGCTGGTAAGAATAACTAGCGGCGATCATGAATAGACACGGGATGGTTACGAGACGCAAAGGGAAGGAAACACCAAACCAAGAAGGAAACCCAGAAGAAGTGGAGGAAATTGAAGAAGTAGAAATGGAGGAAACGACTGGAGAATTGTCAGAAGAAAACCCACAGGAGGACCAAGTGGAAAATCCAAATCCACCTGAACCTGAACCTGAACCTGAACCTGAACCGGAAATAGAAGCGGAAGTCATGGTAAATTACCAACCAGTCAAACCAACAGAAGAAACGAAACTAGATAGTTTGATGAAAATGATGACAGAACATTTTGGACAAATGAATAAAAAACTGGAGAAACTGGAAAATCTGGACCAAAACGTTGAAGAATTGAAGACGCAAATGAAGGAGAGTATAGAATTCCTGAATGACAAGATAGAGAGCAACCATGAAGACTTGAAGAGAGGTCAGGAGGCATTGGAAAAGAAGAGTGAAGAGTTGAAGAAACAGATCAAAAAGGATCTGGAGACAGTAAATCAAAAGATGGAAAATAATCAGGATATTCTCCAACGGAAAATCGAGGAAGTAGGTGAGAAGAACAGACAAGAATTGAGATTCATGTTTGCAGAGTTTCGTGAAGAAGACAAACGGACAAAAACAGGGATGAATAAGAGATGGGAAGAAACAAGTTACCCCGTAAATCAACTTCAAGAAACTTTAGTTAGTGATTTCAAACCAAGGAATGAAACACTAGACAGCACTCCTGAAGGTATCAAAGAAACGGTGAACGAGAACATGGAACCGGGGAATCAGAAAATAACACAGAAGGAGATGGTCAAGGAACTAGAGGAGAGGCACATAAAAACCAACAACAGAAGAGGAAGAAAAAAGAATCGAATCATTAAGAAGATTAAGAAAACAGAGGAATTAAGAAAGGTATATAAGAGGAAACTCATCAAAACACGAGAAGAAGTGGAGATGATGAAGAACGGCCTCATCGATGTATTTAATTTACCCATTACTGATCAGAGCAGATTAATAAAGTATAAAGATTGTAGGAGGACTTTGAGGGAAGTTATAAAAGGAATTCACAACCAACCAGTGGATGAAGAATTCAGCAAATCTATACTTAAATGGAAAATACAAGAAATAGAAAGGACCCACAACCGAATAGCGTGTCACAAATTGCACAGGTTTTTAAAACACAGAATTCCACCAGCATTGGAAATGCCAAATAAAAATTTAATAATGACATTAGCAAAGGAATTACCATTAACTCCACCAATTAACAAACTACCTCTTAAAGTGAACGACGTAGGCATGGATAGAGGGGAACCCATGGTAGTAGAAGAAATACTATACCAAGTAACAGAGAATTACTTCATAAGAAGGGAGACGGTAATACACACCAGAGCGATCCGAATACAAAAGGAAGAGAAGGCGGAAAAGATACTGCAGGCCAATAATGTTGAAGGAGTTAGATCCGGAAGTAACCAACCAGTAGAAGAAGACTATGACTGGATACCCTTCAGCGATGACCCAGTGGAAAATTTCCGCATAGCATATAACAAACGAAACCCGCCGGAACTATGGATTCCACCAAGAAGTAAAGCGAATCGATCGAACACACCTCAGACAGAAAGGCAAATCATTGATGAAGGACCCCGGATAGCTCAAGTAAACAGCATAAGGGCCGAACTCAGCCAAGAACCACCTGATAACCACAGGAATGGAGGTAATAGAGAAGATGATTTAAGTTTTGGAGAGAGGGTATGGCCCCAACATGTGGTAAGGTGGTGATGACATGAACAAAATATCATCCAGAATAAGTGTGTCTATCAAGCACTTGAAGGAGTAGAGGTGCATAACAACAAAGAGTCGAACAAGAGAAGGAAATAATAAAGGAAAGAAAAGGAGAAGTCAACTTACCAAGAATATAAATAACAAGGTCCTGTGTATAGCAATATGAATAAACAATTATGTATATCATGATAGACCGTATATCATCACAAGAGACAACGGTAATAACACTTACCAAATCAGTAATATCAATACCAGGAAAATCAAGGGAGCTTACAATCAAACTTCAATAAAAAAGTTTTACGAGGAAGAATAAAACCATTGTGAAATGAAACAAATTTCAAAATTCTAAAAGAGAAAAATTGTAAGAGCAGCTTACTCAAATATTTAGATGATGTATGCGGAACAATAAAAAGTTTTAATGAAAAAAGAAAAACAAAGGAAACAGTTACACAAATTCCTTTCAATTTAAATCAGTTTAAAATATAACAAAAAATTGAAATATGAAGTATGAAGTAAAAAGTGAGATAATCAGGAATAAGTTACACACATTCCTATGTAATAAAAATGTAAGAAGCACAAACTTACAATTATAATTAAAAACAAAAAATAGCTAAAAAGGAATACGCTACAAACATTCCTTTACGGTAAGACCATTAACTTACCAAAGAATTATCAAAAATGATGCTGAATACAGAGTAAAATAAACAAAAATAAAATCAAGTTCAATTTACTGAGATAAATACTTGAAATTATACTGAATCAAAAGTATTATCAGAAAAAATAAATAAAACTTTACCTGGTACAAGGAGAGAGAGAGAAATTGTATATAAAACAAATATACAAATATGGCTAAAGCAGAATCCTGCTAAATGACTAAAAAAAATGTCTAAAACAATTAAAATGATCACAACGAGCATTGAAAACAAAATAATGAAAAGTGAGATATGATGAAATTAACATATGAATAAAGATAAAATTTCTCAATATAGTATATGAGTAGATGATAGTGTATAGTTAAGGTATAGCGGAATGAAGAATGAGTAGCAATGATAAAGTGATCTAAAGTCAAACCACAAGGTGGACAATCCCAATTATATTATTATATTGTTATTATTATTAAGTCACAAGTTGACAAAGATTTAAGATGGACTGTTGAAAAGTCCAGCAATCTATATGTACTGAGTAGAGAAGATGTGCCTCTAGTCTCAGAAAATTGAGTAGTAATGGGAGAAACCAGCTACTATATAAAGTTAGGGAAAAAATTTGTGTATGAGGGAATATGCACCAATGGAAATAAATAAAAACAGATCCAAATAAAATGGAGTGAATTAAGTAAGAAGAGAAATGGAGAATGGAGAAACAAACAAGTAAGAGAAGGAAAAAAGTTATCTATAACTGATAATTTCATAAAACACTATGCTAGTATTTTATTAAAATGATCAATTTTAGAGGAGAGGCATTATGTAACGATACAATTAAGCCAAATCTCGTACCAGTAATAAAAAAGATAATTCTTAATATAAAAGTTACTTCATATGAAATAAAATGTGTAAAAAATTATTAAAATGTAAATACTTTGACATGACGTACAACGATATTACCCAACCCAAGTGATTGAGCCAAAAAACATAAACATAAAGAAGGGAACCACGTAACATACTTATTAAAATGTAAATATTTTGACATGATTAAGCCGACAACCCAAACATACTTAAGAAAATGTGATTGACAAAACAATGATGGGCATGGAACTAAAGGAGAACCAAACCAAGATGAAGAATGAAGATGAAGATTATTGAAGAGGAAGAATGAAGAGGAGACAGATAAAACCCAAGGGAAACTAACACACATATATAAAAGGGAGAGATTGTATGTTAAAGATAGAATACGGTCAATAAACCTTAAATAATTATATATTGATAAAACCAATGTTATTATTATCATTAATTTAACATATGTATCCAATTTTTAAGACAATACAATTGTAAAACAATGTAGTATAGGAAGGGTACACTAACCCTGTCAGAAAGGTTAGATTCAACCCAAAACTCAACTAGCCTAATATTGTTTATAGTAAAAATAATACTAAAACAAAAATAGTGAGAAATGGTAGGAGTAGGTATAGGGGTTACCCATTAAATAACACTAATTACAAAACAGTGAACCAAAGTGAAGTGTTTTAGTGAAGTGTTAATGCCCTAAATAAAAAATAGTGAAGGTGAATGTGAAACATTCAAATTAGAATGCTAAGGAAATAGACACTCTTTAAAACACATGATAAATCACCAATGAGTGGAGTGGAACTATAATTAGTTGTATACCTAGATGTAATTAAAAATAGTATTTAAAATTAATATAAGGGAAGCATGTGACATATCAGGGAGAAAGCCCAGTACCATAACTTGTGTTAACATGGCATGATAGGATAGAAGTAAAATTTGTTATTAAAGATTAAAATTATAAAGAATACAACACCCCATGTTGAAAGGGGAATTAACCTTCATAATATTAGAGAAGGTGACAATGTTTATCACCCTAGTTTATAAGACAAGAAAGAAATCAATGTTAGTACTAAGAATAATTTATGACTGATAAAGAATAGTTGATTCAATGTTAAAGAGGGAATATGATTGAAAGGGGACTTACAGTCCATAAACCTAGCTATTATATTTTAAATTAAAATGTATGTTGAATAATAATTAAAACACAAACAAATAAATGAAGCCCATCAGGCTGAATTCAGAATGTAATTTAAAAGGAAAATACACTAGAAAACAATCATGGCTGTTTGTATCTAGGAAAACAGTTAACTGCCAAGAACATTTCAAATGCAAATTGTATCAATTTCACAAAAAAACTTACTAATCTAAGAACAGTGAATGGACAATGATTGTATATCAGTCATTTCTACACAGAAATATTATTGTAATAATTTAATTCAAGAAAGATATGTTATTTATTAAATGTCAACTAATTAGACTATAGTTAAAGTGTAACAAAATATGACCTTATGAGGTATCATTGTAAACTTTGAAAGGAAAGAAAAATAATAGTGATGTCATTTATTATCCCAAAGGAATTATAAGGGAATAAAATCATTAGGAAATTACTTAATAAATTTGAATAAAAATTCAAATATCTCTAACAATGTAAGTAAAGAGTAATTAAACTAGCACTGAATTATTAGTTACTATGACAACGAGTCATTTGAGGCTTATTTTTCCGTTAAAAAATAAGAGACGCTGAAGAAACGAAGCGTGGGTACGCCACGCAAGAAATTGGACAAACTAAAACTTTAATTTAAACAGTTACAACAAGTCGAATAGTGAACCAAAATGATCCAATGTGAAGAGACGTCGATCTGTACAGAATTAATGATGACCAGGAACGAAATTAAACAAACTAATTAAAGAAAAAACCCAGACCAGTTTGAAGAAGATGCTGGAAGCCTACAACCAGCCCAAATTCGAAAACTATACGCCTACCCATGATGACCCTTCAACGTGAGACGAACTGATAAGTACCGAATAATTTATTACTCCTAAAAAACCCCAAATCACTTAAATTATTTTCAAATGATAAAATTTCTCACTATTTAAAAAATAGTATTTTCTTTCAAAGGTAAAGGCATAATTTACTTACTTATATTAAAAAACATTTATAAAGATAACCTTATTTGTGAACATAACTACTGTAACAGAAATACGACACTACAGAACAAATTGTACAAACACATTATAAATCCTAAGTACCTATAAGGTATAATAGTGTACTTTCTTTTCATGTAATCAACGTTTATGTCTATTTTCATGATCAAAAGAACCCCAGATTGTAAAAACATATTAATTTGTTAGAAGCAACTGAATGATAGCGTTTTGAATCAATTTTGCCAACCTGAGGTGTTTTGTGTTTCAAGCTCTAAGCCGGAGCATAATATTATAAATTTGTTTATTATTCAATTGTCATGTTTATTAATAATTAAATGTGTATTAAAAAACGCAGTACAGAACAATACTATCTTGTTATTTCATAGGATTTTTGTTGTAAATATATGTGTGTTAGCGAAGTTTAAGTCATAGCCAACTAGCGCTTGTCACGAGTGGCCGAGTCGACAACCTGTGTAGCAGCGGGAATAATTCGAACGCCACAGCTGTCCATGCTAATACCACATATTACTTTAAAAACTAAATGTTTTAATTGTTTTAACAAAACAATTTGGCGCCACCCGGGAATCGTAATCCCTATGAATTAACAAGTAGGTTGTACTGGTGACATTGACAACGCTACGGACTCCAGTAGTGACGTCGATTTATGTAACAACCAGTGTGAGGCAAACACACTACAATCACACTAATACACAAAATAAACAAGTGTGAGACATTTTAACAGGTACGACCTCGTTCTACGTTACATATTGACGAACCCAACGAGGGGCTTTAAGAATAAAGGAAGCACACAACAACACCACATTTTAATTGTTACATATTAGCGCCCAACGTGGGGCTGGTAAGAATAACTAGCGGCGATCATGAATAGACACGGGATGGTTACGAGACGCAAAGGGAAGGAAACACCAAACCAAGAAGGAAACCCAGAAGAAGTGGAGGAAATTGAAGAAGTAGAAATGGAGGAAACGACTGGAGAATTGTCAGAAGAAAACCCACAGGAGGACCAAGTGGAAAATCCAAATCCACCTGAACCTGAACCTGAACCTGAACCTGAACCGGAAATAGAAGCGGAAGTCATGGTAAATTACCAACCAGTCAAACCAACAGAAGAAACGAAACTAGATAGTTTGATGAAAATGATGACAGAACATTTTGGACAAATGAATAAAAAACTGGAGAAACTGGAAAATCTGGACCAAAACGTTGAAGAATTGAAGACGCAAATGAAGGAGAGTATAGAATTCCTGAATGACAAGATAGAGAGCAACCATGAAGACTTGAAGAGAGGTCAGGAGGCATTGGAAAAGAAGAGTGAAGAGTTGAAGAAACAGATCAAAAAGGATCTGGAGACAGTAAATCAAAAGATGGAAAATAATCAGGATATTCTCCAACGGAAAATCGAGGAAGTAGGTGAGAAGAACAGACAAGAATTGAGATTCATGTTTGCAGAGTTTCGTGAAGAAGACAAACGGACAAAAACAGGGATGAATAAGAGATGGGAAGAAACAAGTTACCCCGTAAATCAACTTCAAGAAACTTTAGTTAGTGATTTCAAACCAAGGAATGAAACACTAGACAGCACTCCTGAAGGTATCAAAGAAACGGTGAACGAGAACATGGAACCGGGGAATCAGAAAATAACACAGAAGGAGATGGTCAAGGAACTAGAGGAGAGGCACATAAAAACCAACAACAGAAGAGGAAGAAAAAAGAATCGAATCATTAAGAAGATTAAGAAAACAGAGGAATTAAGAAAGGTATATAAGAGGAAACTCATCAAAACACGAGAAGAAGTGGAGATGATGAAGAACGGCCTCATCGATGTATTTAATTTACCCATTACTGATCAGAGCAGATTAATAAAGTATAAAGATTGTAGGAGGACTTTGAGGGAAGTTATAAAAGGAATTCACAACCAACCAGTGGATGAAGAATTCAGCAAATCTATACTTAAATGGAAAATACAAGAAATAGAAAGGACCCACAACCGAATAGCGTGTCACAAATTGCACAGGTTTTTAAAACACAGAATTCCACCAGCATTGGAAATGCCAAATAAAAATTTAATAATGACATTAGCAAAGGAATTACCATTAACTCCACCAATTAACAAACTACCTCTTAAAGTGAACGACGTAGGCATGGATAGAGGGGAACCCATGGTAGTAGAAGAAATACTATACCAAGTAACAGAGAATTACTTCATAAGAAGGGAGACGGTAATACACACCAGAGCGATCCGAATACAAAAGGAAGAGAAGGCGGAAAAGATACTGCAGGCCAATAATGTTGAAGGAGTTAGATCCGGAAGTAACCAACCAGTAGAAGAAGACTATGACTGGATACCCTTCAGCGATGACCCAGTGGAAAATTTCCGCATAGCATATAACAAACGAAACCCGCCGGAACTATGGATTCCACCAAGAAGTAAAGCGAATCGATCGAACACACCTCAGACAGAAAGGCAAATCATTGATGAAGGACCCCGGATAGCTCAAGTAAACAGCATAAGGGCCGAACTCAGCCAAGAACCACCTGATAACCACAGGAATGGAGGTAATAGAGAAGATGATTTAAGTTTTGGAGAGAGGGTATGGCCCCAACATGTGGTAAGGTGGTGATGACATGAACAAAATATCATCCAGAATAAGTGTGTCTATCAAGCACTTGAAGGAGTAGAGGTGCATAACAACAAAGAGTCGAACAAGAGAAGGAAATAATAAAGGAAAGAAAAGGAGAAGTCAACTTACCAAGAATATAAATAACAAGGTCCTGTGTATAGCAATATGAATAAACAATTATGTATATCATGATAGACCGTATATCATCACAAGAGACAACGGTAATAACACTTACCAAATCAGTAATATCAATACCAGGAAAATCAAGGGAGCTTACAATCAAACTTCAATAAAAAAGTTTTACGAGGAAGAATAAAACCATTGTGAAATGAAACAAATTTCAAAATTCTAAAAGAGAAAAATTGTAAGAGCAGCTTACTCAAATATTTAGATGATGTATGCGGAACAATAAAAAGTTTTAATGAAAAAAGAAAAACAAAGGAAACAGTTACACAAATTCCTTTCAATTTAAATCAGTTTAAAATATAACAAAAAATTGAAATATGAAGTATGAAGTAAAAAGTGAGATAATCAGGAATAAGTTACACACATTCCTATGTAATAAAAATGTAAGAAGCACAAACTTACAATTATAATTAAAAACAAAAAATAGCTAAAAAGGAATACGCTACAAACATTCCTTTACGGTAAGACCATTAACTTACCAAAGAATTATCAAAAATGATGCTGAATACAGAGTAAAATAAACAAAAATAAAATCAAGTTCAATTTACTGAGATAAATACTTGAAATTATACTGAATCAAAAGTATTATCAGAAAAAATAAATAAAACTTTACCTGGTACAAGGAGAGAGAGAGAAATTGTATATAAAACAAATATACAAATATGGCTAAAGCAGAATCCTGCTAAATGACTAAAAAAAATGTCTAAAACAATTAAAATGATCACAACGAGCATTGAAAACAAAATAATGAAAAGTGAGATATGATGAAATTAACATATGAATAAAGATAAAATTTCTCAATATAGTATATGAGTAGATGATAGTGTATAGTTAAGGTATAGCGGAATGAAGAATGAGTAGCAATGATAAAGTGATCTAAAGTCAAACCACAAGGTGGACAATCCCAATTATATTATTATATTGTTATTATTATTAAGTCACAAGTTGACAAAGATTTAAGATGGACTGTTGAAAAGTCCAGCAATCTATATGTACTGAGTAGAGAAGATGTGCCTCTAGTCTCAGAAAATTGAGTAGTAATGGGAGAAACCAGCTACTATATAAAGTTAGGGAAAAAATTTGTGTATGAGGGAATATGCACCAATGGAAATAAATAAAAACAGATCCAAATAAAATGGAGTGAATTAAGTAAGAAGAGAAATGGAGAATGGAGAAACAAACAAGTAAGAGAAGGAAAAAAGTTATCTATAACTGATAATTTCATAAAACACTATGCTAGTATTTTATTAAAATGATCAATTTTAGAGGAGAGGCATTATGTAACGATACAATTAAGCCAAATCTCGTACCAGTAATAAAAAAGATAATTCTTAATATAAAAGTTACTTCATATGAAATAAAATGTGTAAAAAATTATTAAAATGTAAATACTTTGACATGACGTACAACGATATTACCCAACCCAAGTGATTGAGCCAAAAAACATAAACATAAAGAAGGGAACCACGTAACATACTTATTAAAATGTAAATATTTTGACATGATTAAGCCGACAACCCAAACATACTTAAGAAAATGTGATTGACAAAACAATGATGGGCATGGAACTAAAGGAGAACCAAACCAAGATGAAGAATGAAGATGAAGATTATTGAAGAGGAAGAATGAAGAGGAGACAGATAAAACCCAAGGGAAACTAACACACATATATAAAAGGGAGAGATTGTATGTTAAAGATAGAATACGGTCAATAAACCTTAAATAATTATATATTGATAAAACCAATGTTATTATTATCATTAATTTAACATATGTATCCAATTTTTAAGACAATACAATTGTAAAACAATGTAGTATAGGAAGGGTACACTAACCCTGTCAGAAAGGTTAGATTCAACCCAAAACTCAACTAGCCTAATATTGTTTATAGTAAAAATAATACTAAAACAAAAATAGTGAGAAATGGTAGGAGTAGGTATAGGGGTTACCCATTAAATAACACTAATTACAAAACAGTGAACCAAAGTGAAGTGTTTTAGTGAAGTGTTAATGCCCTAAATAAAAAATAGTGAAGGTGAATGTGAAACATTCAAATTAGAATGCTAAGGAAATAGACACTCTTTAAAACACATGATAAATCACCAATGAGTGGAGTGGAACTATAATTAGTTGTATTGTAGCGGGGCATTTTTGGGGCCTACCTGAGACAATGTAAAGAAGTTTATATTTTATTAATAATAAATAACATATTTTGTATTTTTTTTTTATAAATAAATAATAATAACTTTATCCCTTGTTGAGTGATAAGGACAGAAATTATAAATTTTATAACCGAGAGGTAAATTTGTTATTTTGAAACGAAAACAACCGTGGCAACATTGACTGTGCAGAATTGTTTAACAATGTTTTGTAAAACCAGTATGAACGTATTTGATAGCCGACAAGCTGTACCAAGGTCAACAAATGACGAAAACAACAGTAAACAAATTATATAACCAGCATCAGGCGAGCGTTACGTCAGAGCCTATCCTTGATGAGTAATTCCGTTACATAACGGTGACATGCAGCTGGCGGAAGGATACAAACTAAAAACAATAGGACTTGATCACACCACAACAGTCGCTTCACAAAATAGCGCCTATTTCTCAGCCCAGTATAACGCCATCACCACTCGCGAGTGGTCTCTATAAGAAGTTTCGGCAGTAAGTGCGGGCCCGCAACACACCAACAAATGTGAACAATGTCTAATTAAACAATGCACGATTATTACAGTGATCAAAATGTGAAATCAATATAATAAACTCAATAGATCCGCTAGTTACGTTGTGCGTGTAACATCGCCCGGACACAAATGAACAGATAAGTAAACATGAGAAAACATCACTTTAGACAAAAAATTTTAAACATTTCAATTTTTTAATAGAAGGAAATAAAATAAAATCTAATATGAGATCTCACGGGGTATAAATTATGTGTGTGTGTGTGTGCGTGAGTATGTGAGAATAGATAAATTTAAACAAAGAAGGCTGGTTTGTGAAGATATATAATCATTAAATGTAATTATTGGTGAAATATAATCAAAGAAATATAATTAATAAATAAGACCAAATTTTATGTAAGAAAAATAATTTTAATGACATTCATTTCACGAGTTCATAGTTAAGTTGGCAATAGTATGTAAGTGTAGGAAAAGAAGTTTTATTTTTTGTTGTTGTGTGTATTAAAGAATAAATAAACCTTAGGTTCATTGCCAATATGAATTAAATTAATTATTTCAGCAACCACATTCTGCTCTACTAGTCCGCTGAAAAGAACCCTCATAAATGGTTTTCTTGCAGTTGGCAAGATGGCGCCCGACAAATATACAATGTATGTTAGTTAATTTTATGTGAAGGAAAGTAGCTTCACATTTGGCTTCCGAACTTAGGGACGATTTATATAATAATATTATATAAATATAGGCCCACTGGGAAAGCAGAATGGTTGTTTAAGGTAAAATAAATTTTTTTTTTTTCTGCATACGTAAAATAGACGTATAGAATAGGGTTATGTCATGTTTTGTAGTATGAGTGAGCAGAACATTTTTTTTTTTTTCTTTTCTCAATAATAACTATGTATGACAAAATAATATTTTGCTAAGAAATATATATATAAAAAATTTTTTTTTTTAAGAAAAATGGCAGACAATCAGGAAACTGTCAGCGTCACTGACAGTGTAGATGAAAGCCAGATAAGCATAACTGAATCTCAAATCATGCATGAAGGTGTTCACTCAACACCAGTCGCGAATAAAACGGCTGAAGATAATGATATGATTAAGATGATGAAATTGCTTTTTAATGAACAGAAAAACGATATGCAAGAGTTCAAAAGTAGTATCAATGAAAAGTTCGATATTCAATTTAATGAACAGAAAAACGATATGCAAGAGTTCAAAAGTAGTATCAATGAAAAGTTCGATATTCAAAAAAATAGTCTTGAGGAGTTAAAACATCAGAATAAAGAGTTGAAAAGTGAAATACAAGAAATGAATAAACATTTAGAAAGCACTCACGAAATAATAAGAAACAGTTTAAATAAGTTAGAACAGAAGTTCGAGAAATTAGGTGACAATGTTTTAAGTAAGACAAAATGTAAAAATGACGAAATAGTAGACAATTTTGAGAGTATAGTGGGGGTGAAGAATAATGATGAAAATATAAAAAATGAGAGTACTGATGAGTTGGTGGAAGGTAGTGATTATGAAATGTTAATGTGTGTCAGTGAGTTAGAGAGAGAGAGAAAAAATAATGTTGTAGTAGAGTGGGGACAGAGGGCAAATTTTCCCTTTATTATTTATGATGTTTATGATGATTTATTGAGTCCACAAGTGTTGTGGTTGAAGGGCAAGAGTCCCGGATTGGTAGATGAATTGAGGTGTTTATTTTTGTGGAGTAATTGTGTACCCTCTGTCCGGAATAATTGTGAGAGTGTGATGTGGTGTTATGAAGAGAGAGAGGTAAATAGAGAATGGTATGTAACAGAATTGTATAATTTGAATAGAAAGTATGATGAATGGAAAGAAGGCTTAGAAATATATTTGAATAATAATGATTACAATGATTTGATAAAAATAATTAGACCGATAGTGACTGAATGTAATGACGGAGACGTAACAAAAATACTTAACGTAGACTGGTTTAATGAGTATTCTGGTAAAATGAGTGAATTTGGTTGTTCTGGTTATGACACACAAAGTAACCATTTGTTTGTAAATAAAAAGCAACAGTGTTATATAAAACCAAGGTTGATTTGGGACGATGGAGGGTAGACTGTAAGACAATAAAAGACAATTAAACATTTTGTTTTATGGTTGTTTGACATGGCAGATGTGGACATGAAGTGAGATACACTTGAACAGTTTTGACGCATATTTTGTAAATAATATTGAATTCATTTGTGTGTATTGTGAAATGTTAAATAAGTAATGTGTATATGTTTTAGAAAATGTTGTATTGATAATAATAATATTATTAATATTTTTGCACTCTAATTAAATAACAAAATAATTATGAAGACAATAGTTAATGATTTATAGAATGTTGATAATAATTGAAATATGTTATTTTAATAATCAAAAGAATGTTTAATTTTAGTAATCAATTGAATTAAATAAGTTGAGATTTTAGATATTGTGATTGAATATTATGTGTTTGAATTTTATAAGGAATTTAAATTGTGTGATGAGATTTTAATTTAATAATCATGAATAAATAAATAAATGTTAAATGGTTTATTTTGTGGAATTTTGTGGAACATAATGATTAAAAATATGTGTTAATAATAGATTTTAAGCAATTTTGAAAATCTGATTGCAACACAGGATCAATTCATAATGATGATAAATAAAAACAGTTAATAAAAAATTTTAAATAATAACGTTTATATAAATTATTTAAAAGAGAATTGTTTGTTCAATGTATATTTGTGTATTATGTTATGTAATGTATTGTACAAGTGTGTGTGGCTGGGAGGTTATCCAAGGGGATAACGTATTAAAAATTTGATATATTTTAATTAATAATGATGATTTGCTACTCAATAATTTTGTTTGAATTTAAAAATTGGATGCACTAAATACTTCTTATATTGTGTTATTGTGTCTTATTGTGTTGTTTGCATTTAGTATGTTAGGAATAAGTATTATAAAAATATAATAATATGTTTTCAATGTGTTTATAGATTTTAAAATAAAATGAAAAATAGTTGTAATAAGTAAAATTTTCAATAGGTTGTAAAAGATAGAAGTGGGTGATAGTAATTGTTTGAATAAAATGTTTGAGTCAATTCAAGTTGAATTTTGTGGGACATAGATTTGTCCAAATCGAAGTAAAAGTTAAAGTAATAGTGGAAATGAAAATAATGCAATGTTGTTTTGAGTTAATGTATGTTATAGAATTTTGAGAAATAAGTGGAGACACAGTAGTTATGGAGATTTTATGTAGAGTTTGGAGCGATATATTGTTTATTTGTTGATGTTAATTTGTTGTAATTGTAGTGAGGTTATGAGATTGAGATTTTTTGGGGATGGTAATATTGTAGTAGTGGTAGTGTATTTGGGGAGTCCGCAACAAGGGTTGGGACGGGATAGGGACCGATTGGCGCCGGAAAGGGTTACCTAGGGTGAGTCCAGGGACCAACATAAGGGAATGAGTTTTGGGAAGGAAACACGTATCCTATGTACAAAGGGTTAGAGAGTATTTTTTTTTTTTTATAAGAGTAGAAGGTGGCGATTGGAGTTAAAATAGTAAGTAGTTAGAGGTAGATAAGGGTTAGTAAAATTTTGATAGTGGGGTGTCATACTAGATAAAGATTTTGTAAGGGAGCATTAGAGTAATAAAAGGGGTAAGATTATGAGTAAATGCCGAGTGGATAAAGTAAATTATAATGAATAACGTAGAATCACCCAAAGTAATGAAATGGAATAATGATGGCCAGAAAAAAAAATAAATAAATAAAAAATAAAATAAAAAATTTTGTAATTTTGAGAAACGAATTAATAAGAGTAAATCAAGTTTAAAAGTAATTTTTGATTTTATATGTCAATTTAATGATGTAAAGTGTGTAACATTTTAATTGTAAGTTGTTTATTTTAAAATGAATTATTAATGTACTGTGTTTTCTTATGTTAAGTTATGTTAGGTATTCTGATATATACATGTTAGTAATAAGTGAGTAAAAACAAAACCAGTGCTTCTTAGCGCAAACCAGCACCGCTAGGGGGAAACAGATCAGTTGGGGATATGGTGTTGTATAAGGCCACTATTTAATATTTTGATTTGTTGTTTCAGTGTTTGGTGATGCTGTGGCGGCGGACCTGAGCTGGCCTGCGCGTCAGAGCAGGGGCGTTGAGTATCTGTCTGACTCTACGGTGTTGGGATCTCGAGAGAGAAGTCCAGTATTGTCATGCAGATGCAGTCACAGTCACCGGACCAAGGGTGAGTTGATTATTCTTGTTTGTAAACCGTACAGGGGGTTGTGGCGACATATCCTGGCTGATCCCTTTAGCAAGTATGAATGTGTCAATGAGATTTTTTATGCTTCGGCATAAAATATCTCATTGAGGGGGTATTGTAGCGGGGCATTTTTGGGGCCTACCTGAGACAATGTAAAGAAGTTTATATTTTATTAATAATAAATAACATATTTTGTATTTTTTTTTTATAAATAAATAATAATAACTTTATCCCTTGTTGAGTGATAAGGACAGAAATTATAAATTTTATAACCGAGAGGTAAATTTGTTATTTTGAAACGAAAACAACCGTGGCAACATTGACTGTGCAGAATTGTTTAACAATGTTTTGTAAAACCAGTATGAACGTATTTGATAGCCGACAAGCTGTACCAAGGTCAACAAATGACGAAAACAACAGTAAACAAATTATATAACCAGCATCAGGCGAGCGTTACGTCAGAGCCTATCCTTGATGAGTAATTCCGTTACATAACGGTGACATGCAGCTGGCGGAAGGATACAAACTAAAAACAATAGGACTTGATCACACCACAACAGTCGCTTCACAAAATAGCGCCTATTTCTCAGCCCAGTATAACGCCATCACCACTCGCGAGTGGTCTCTATAAGAAGTTTCGGCAGTAAGTGCGGGCCCGCAACACACCAACAAATGTGAACAATGTCTAATTAAACAATGCACGATTATTACAGTGATCAAAATGTGAAATCAATATAATAAACTCAATAGATCCGCTAGTTACGTTGTGCGTGTAACATCGCCCGGACACAAATGAACAGATAAGTAAACATGAGAAAACATCACTTTAGACAAAAAATTTTAAACATTTCAATTTTTTAATAGAAGGAAATAAAATAAAATCTAATATGAGATCTCACGGGGTATAAATTATGTGTGTGTGTGTGTGCGTGAGTATGTGAGAATAGATAAATTTAAACAAAGAAGGCTGGTTTGTGAAGATATATAATCATTAAATGTAATTATTGGTGAAATATAATCAAAGAAATATAATTAATAAATAAGACCAAATTTTATGTAAGAAAAATAATTTTAATGACATTCATTTCACGAGTTCATAGTTAAGTTGGCAATAGTATGTAAGTGTAGGAAAAGAAGTTTTATTTTTTGTTGTTGTGTGTATTAAAGAATAAATAAACCTTAGGTTCATTGCCAATATGAATTAAATTAATTATTTCAGCAACCACATTCTGCTCTACTAGTCCGCTGAAAAGAACCCTCATAAATGGTTTTCTTGCAGTTGGCAAGATGGCGCCCGACAAATATACAATGTATGTTAACAATGTATGTTAGTTAATTTTATGTGAAGGAAAGTAGCTTCACAGTATACCTAGATGTAATTAAAAATAGTATTTAAAATTAATATAAGGGAAGCATGTGACATATCAGGGAGAAAGCCCAGTACCATAACTTGTGTTAACATGGCATGATAGGATAGAAGTAAAATTTGTTATTAAAGATTAAAATTATAAAGAATACAACACCCCATGTTGAAAGGGGAATTAACCTTCATAATATTAGAGAAGGTGACAATGTTTATCACCCTAGTTTATAAGACAAGAAAGAAATCAATGTTAGTACTAAGAATAATTTATGACTGATAAAGAATAGTTGATTCAATGTTAAAGAGGGAATATGATTGAAAGGGGACTTACAGTCCATAAACCTAGCTATTATATTTTAAATTAAAATGTATGTTGAATAATAATTAAAACACAAACAAATAAATGAAGCCCATCAGGCTGAATTCAGAATGTAATTTAAAAGGAAAATACACTAGAAAACAATCATGGCTGTTTGTATCTACGAAAACAGTTAACTGCCAAGAACATTTCAAATGCAAATTGTATCAATTTCACAAAAAAACTTACTAATCTAAGAACAGTGAATGGACAATGATTGTATATCAGTCATTTCTACACAGAAATATTATTGTAATAATTTAATTCAAGAAAGATATGTTATTTATTAAATGTCAACTAATTAGACTATAGTTAAAGTGTAACAAAATATGACCTTATGAGGTATCATTGTAAACTTTGAAAGGAAAGAAAAATAATAGTGATGTCATTTATTATCCCAAAGGAATTATAAGGGAATAAAATCATTAGGAAATTACTTAATAAATTTGAATAAAAATTCAAATATCTCTAACAATGTAAGTAAAGAGTAATTAAACTAGCATTGAATTATTAGTTACTATGACAACGAGTCATTTGAGGCTTATTTTTCCGTTAAAAAATAAGAGACGCTGAAGAAACGAAGCGTGGGTACGCCACGCAAGAAATTGGACAAACTAAAACTTTAATTTAAACAGTTACAACAAGTCGAATAGTGAACCAAAATGATCCAATGTGAAGAGACGTCGATCTGTACAGAATTAATGATGACCAGGAACGAAATTAAACAAACTAATTAAAGAAAAAACCCAGACCAGTTTGAAGAAGATGCTGGAAGCCTACAACCAGCCCAAATTCGAAAACTATACGCCTACCCATGATGACCCTTCAACGTGAGACGAACTGATAAGTACCGAATAATTTATTACTCCTAAAAAACCCCAAATCACTTAAATTATTTTCAAATGATAAAATTTCTCACTATTTAAAAAATAGTATTTTCTTTCAAAGGTAAAGGCATAATTTACTTACTTATATTAAAAAACATTTATAAAGATAACCTTATTTGTGAACATAACTACTGTAACAGAAATACGACACTACAGAACAAATTGTACAAACACATTATAAATCCTAAGTACCTATAAGGTATAATAGTGTACTTTCTTTTCATGTAATCAACGTTTATGTCTATTTTCATGATCAAAAGAACCCCAGATTGTAAAAACATATTAATTTGTTAGAAGCAACTGAATGATAGCGTTTTGAATCAATTTTGCCAACCTGAGGTGTTTTGTGTTTCAAGCTCTAAGCCGGAGCATAATATTATAAATTTGTTTATTATTCAATTGTCATGTTTATTAATAATTAAATGTGTATTAAAAAACGCAGTACAGAACAATACTATCTTGTTATTTCATAGGATTTTTGTTGTAAATATATGTGTGTTAGCGAAGTTTAAGTCATAGCCAACTAGCGCTTGTCACGAGTGGCCGAGTCGACAACCTGTGTAGCAGCGGGAATAATTCGAACGCCACAGCTGTCCATGCTAATACCACATATTACTTTAAAAACTAAATGTTTTAATTGTTTTAACAAAACAATTTGGCGCCACCCGGGAATCGTAATCCCTATGAATTAACAAGTAGGTTGTACTGGTGACATTGACAACGCTACGGACTCCAGTAGTGACGTCGATTTATGTAACAACCAGTGTGAGGCAAACACACTACAATCACACTAATACACAAAATAAACAAGTGTGAGACATTTTAACAGGTACGACCTCGTTCTACGTTACATATTGACGAACCCAACGAGGGGCTTTAAGAATAAAGGAAGCACACAACAACACCACATTTTAATTGTTACATATTGGCGCCCAACGTGGGGCTGGTAAGAATAACTAGCGGCGATCATGAATAGACACGGGATGGTTACGAGACGCAAAGGGAAGGAAACACCAAACCAAGAAGGAAACCCAGAAGAAGTGGAGGAAATTGAAGAAGTAGAAATGGAGGAAACGACTGGAGAATTGTCAGAAGAAAACCCACAGGAGGACCAAGTGGAAAATCCAAATCCACCTGAACCTGAACCTGAACCTGAACCTGAACCGGAAATAGAAGCGGAAGTCATGGTAAATTACCAACCAGTCAAACCAACAGAAGAAACGAAACTAGATAGTTTGATGAAAATGATGACAGAACATTTTGGACAAATGAATAAAAAACTGGAGAAACTGGAAAATCTGGACCAAAACGTTGAAGAATTGAAGACGCAAATGAAGGAGAGTATAGAATTCCTGAATGACAAGATAGAGAGCAACCATGAAGACTTGAAGAGAGGTCAGGAGGCATTGGAAAAGAAGAGTGAAGAGTTGAAGAAACAGATCAAAAAGGATCTGGAGACAGTAAATCAAAAGATGGAAAATAATCAGGATATTCTCCAACGGAAAATCGAGGAAGTAGGTGAGAAGAACAGACAAGAATTGAGATTCATGTTTGCAGAGTTTCGTGAAGAAGACAAACGGACAAAAACAGGGATGAATAAGAGATGGGAAGAAACAAGTTACCCCGTAAATCAACTTCAAGAAACTTTAGTTAGTGATTTCAAACCAAGGAATGAAACACTAGACAGCACTCCTGAAGGTATCAAAGAAACGGTGAACGAGAACATGGAACCGGGGAATCAGAAAATAACACAGAAGGAGATGGTCAAGGAACTAGAGGAGAGGCACATAAAAACCAACAACAGAAGAGGAAGAAAAAAGAATCGAATCATTAAGAAGATTAAGAAAACAGAGGAATTAAGAAAGGTATATAAGAGGAAACTCATCAAAACACGAGAAGAAGTGGAGATGACGAAGAACGGCCTCATCGATGTATTTAATTTACCCATTACTGATCAGAGCAGATTAATAAAGTATAAAGATTGTAGGAGGACTTTGAGGGAAGTTATAAAAGGAATTCACAACCAACCAGTGGATGAAGAATTCAGCAAATCTATACTTAAATGGAAAATACAAGAAATAGAAAGGACCCACAACCGAATAGCGTGTCACAAATTGCACAGGTTTTTAAAACACAGAATTCCACCAGCATTGGAAATGCCAAATAAAAATTTAATAATGACATTAGCAAAGGAATTACCATTAACTCCACCAATTAACAAACTACCTCTTAAAGTGAACGACGTAGGCATGGATAGAGGGGAACCCATGGTAGTAGAAGAAATACTATACCAAGTAACAGAGAATTACTTCATAAGAAGGGAGACGGTAATACACACCAGAGCGATCCGAATACAAAAGGAAGAGAAGGCGGAAAAGATACTGCAGGCCAATAATGTTGAAGGAGTTAGATCCGGAAGTAACCAACCAGTAGAAGAAGACTATGACTGGATACCCTTCAGCGATGACCCAGTGGAAAATTTCCGCATAGCATATAACAAACGAAACCCGCCGGAACTATGGATTCCACCAAGAAGTAAAGCGAATCGATCGAACACACCTCAGACAGAAAGGCAAATCATTGATGAAGGACCCCGGATAGCTCAAGTAAACAGCATAAGGGCCGAACTCAGCCAAGAACCACCTGATAACCACAGGAATGGAGGTAATAGAGAAGATGATTTAAGTTTTGGAGAGAGGGTATGGCCCCAACATGTGGTAAGGTGGTGATGACATGAACAAAATATCATCCAGAATAAGTGTGTCTATCAAGCACTTGAAGGAGTAGAGGTGCATAACAACAAAGAGTCGAACAAGAGAAGGAAATAATAAAGGAAAGAAAAGGAGAAGTCAACTTACCAAGAATATAAATAACAAGGTCCTGTGTATAGCAATATGAATAAACAATTATGTATATCATGATAGACCGTATATCATCACAAGAGTCAACGGTAATAACACTTACCAAATCAGTAATATCAATACCAGGAAAATCAAGGGAGTTTACAATCAAACTTCAATAAAAAAGTTTTACGAGGAAGAATAAAACCATTGTGAAATGAAACAAATTTCAAAATTCTAAAAGAGAAAAATTGTAAGAGCAGCTTACTCAAATATTTAGATGATGTATGCGGAACAATAAAAAGTTTTAATGAAAAAAGAAAAACAAAGGAAACAGTTACACAAATTCCTTTCAATTTAAATCAGTTTAAAATATAACAAAAAATTGAAATATGAAGTATGAAGTAAAAAGTGAGATAATCAGGAATAAGTTACACACATTCCTATGTAATAAAAATGTAAGAAGCACAAACTTACAATTATAATTAAAAACAAAAAATAGCTAAAAAGGAATACGCTACAAACATTCCTTTACGGTAAGACCATTAACTTACCAAAGAATTATCAAAAATGATGCTGAATACAGAGTAAAATAAACAAAAATAAAATCAAGTTCAATTTACTGAGATAAATACTTGAAATTATACTGAATCAAAAGTATTATCAGAAAAAATAAATAAAACTTTACCTGGTACAAGGAGAGAGAGAGAAATTGTATATAAAACAAATATACAAATATGGCTAAAGCAGAATCCTGCTAAATGACTAAAAAAAATGTCTAAAACAATTAAAATGATCACAACGAGCATTGAAAACAAAATAATGAAAAGTGAGATATGATGAAATTAACATATGAATAAAGATAAAATTTCTCAATATAGTATATGAGTAGATGATAGTGTATAGTTAAGGTATAGCGGAATGAAGAATGAGTAGCAATGATAAAGTGATCTAAAGTCAAACCACAAGGTGGACAATCCCAATTATATTATTATATTGTTATTATTATTAAGTCACAAGTTGACAAAGATTTAAGATGGACTGTTGAAAAGTCCAGCAATCTATATGTACTGAGTAGAGAAGATGTGCCTCTAGTCTCAGAAAATTGAGTAGTAATGGGAGAAACCAGCTACTATATAAAGTTAGGGAAAAAATTTGTGTATGAGGGAATATGCACCAATGGAAATAAATAAAAACAGATCCAAATAAAATGGAGTGAATTAAGTAAGAAGAGAAATGGAGAATGGAGAAACAAACAAGAGAAGGAAAAAAGTTATCTATAACTGATAATTTCATAAAACACTATGCTAGTATTTTATTAAAATGATCAATTTTAGAGGAGAGGCATTATGTAACGATACAATTAAGCCAAATCTCGTACCAGTAATAAAAAAGATAATTCTTAATATAAAAGTTACTTCATATGAAATAAAATGTGTAAAAAATTATTAAAATGTAAATACTTTGACATGACGTACAACGATATTACCCAACCCAAGTGATTGAGCCAAAAAACATAAACATAAAGAAGGGAACCACGTAACATACTTATTAAAATGTAAATATTTTGACATGATTAAGCCGACAACCCAAACATACTTAAGAAAATGTGATTGACAAAACAATGATGGGCATGGAACTAAAGGAGAACCAAACCAAGATGAAGAATGAAGATGAAGATTATTGAAGAGGAAGAATGAAGAGGAGACAGATAAAACCCAAGGGAAACTAACACACATATATAAAAGGGAGAGATTGTATGTTAAAGATAGAATACGGTCAATAAACCTTAAATAATTATATATTGATAAAACCAATGTTATTATTATCATTAATTTAACATATGTATCCAATTTTTAAGACAATACAATTGTAAAACAATGTAGTATAGGAAGGGTACACTAACCCTGTCAGAAAGGTTAGATTCAACCCAAAACTCAACTAGCCTAATATTGTTTATAGTAAAAATAATACTAAAACAAAAATAGTGAGAAATGGTAGGAGTAGGTATAGGGGTTACCCATTAAATAACACTAATTACAAAACAGTGAACCAAAGTGAAGTGTTTTAGTGAAGTGTTAATGCCCTAAATAAAAAATAGTGAAGGTGAATGTGAAACATTCAAATTAGAATGCTAAGGAAATAGACACTCTTTAAAACACATGATAAATCACCAATGAGTGGAGTGGAACTATAATTAGTTGTATACCTAGATGTAATTAAAAATAGTATTTAAAATTAATATAAGGGAAGCATGTGACATATCAGGGAGAAAGCCCAGTACCATAACTTGTGTTAACATGGCATGATAGGATAGAAGTAAAATTTGTTATTAAAGATTAAAATTATAAAGAATACAACACCCCATGTTGAAAGGGGAATTAACCTTCATAATATTAGAGAAGGTGACAATGTTATCACCCTAGTTTATAAGACAAGAAAGAAATCAATGTTAGTACTAAGAATAATTTATGACTGATAAAGAATAGTTGATTCAATGTTAAAGAGGGAATATGATTGAAAGGGGACTTACAGTCCATAAACCTAGCTATTATATTTTAAATTAAAATGTATGTTGAATAATAATTAAAACACAAACAAATAAATGAAGCCCATCAGGCTGAATTCAGAATGTAATTTAAAAGGAAAATACACTAGAAAACAATCATGGCTGTTTGTAACTAGGAAAACAGTTAACTGCCAAGAACATTTCAAATGCAAATTGTATCAATTTCACAAAAAAACTTACTAATCTAAGAACAGTGAATGGACAATGATTGTATATCAGTCATTTCTACACAGAAATATTATTGTAATAATTTAATTCAAGAAAGATATGTTATTTATTAAATGTCAACTAATTAGACTATAGTTAAAGTGTAACAAAATATGACCTTATGAGGTATCATTGTAAACTTTGAAAGGAAAGAAAAATAATAGTGATGTCATTTATTATCCCAAAGGAATTATAAGGGAATAAAATCATTAGGAAATTACTTAATAAATTTGAATAAAAATTCAAATATCTCTAACAATGTAAGTAAAGAGTAATTAAACTAGCATTGAATTATTAGTTACTATGACAACGAGTCATTTGAGGCTTATTTTTCCGTTAAAAAATAAGAGACGCTGAAGAAACGAAGCGTGGGTACGCCACGCAAGAAATTGGACAAACTAAAACTTTAATTTAAACAGTTACAACAAGTCGAATAGTGAACCAAAATGATCCAATGTGAAGAGACGTCGATCTGTACAGAATTAATGATGACCAGGAACGAAATTAAACAAACTAATTAAAGAAAAAACCCAGACCAGTTTGAAGAAGATGCTGGAAGCCTACAACCAGCCCAAATTCGAAAACTATACGCCTACCCATGATGACCCTTCAACGTGAGACGAACTGATAAGTACCGAATAATTTATTACTCCTAAAAAACCCCAAATCACTTAAATTATTTTCAAATGATAAAATTTCTCACTATTTAAAAAATAGTATTTTCTTTCAAAGGTAAAGGCATAATTTACTTACTTATATTAAAAAACATTTATAAAGATAACCTTATTTGTGAACATAACTACTGTAACAGAAATACGACACTACAGAACAAATTGTACAAACACATTATAAATCCTAAGTACCTATAAGGTATAATAGTGTACTTTCTTTTCATGTAATCAACGTTTATGTCTATTTTCATGATCAAAAGAACCCCAGATTGTAAAAACATATTAATTTGTTAGAAGCAACTGAATGATAGCGTTTTGAATCAATTTTGCCAACCTGAGGTGTTTTGTGTTTCAAGCTCTAAGCCGGAGCATAATATTATAAATTTGTTTATTATTCAATTGTCATGTTTATTAATAATTAAATGTGTATTAACAAACGCAGTACAGAACAATACTATCTTGTTATTTCATAGGATTTTTGTTGTAAATATATGTGTGTTAGCGAAGTTTAAGTCATAGCCAACTAGCGCTTGTCACGAGTGGCCGAGTCGACAACCTGTGTAGCAGCGGGAATAATTCGAACGCCACAGCTGTCCATGCTAATACCACATATTACTTTAAAAACTAAATGTTTTAATTGTTTTAACAAAACAATTTGGCGCCACCCGGGAATCGTAATCCCTATGAATTAACAGGTAGGTTGTACTGGTGACATTGACAACGCTACGGACTCCAGTAGTGACGTCGATTTATGTAACAACCAGTGTGAGGCAAACACACTACAATCACACTAATACACAAAATAAACAAGTGTGAGACATTTTAACAGGTACGACCTCGTTCTACGTTACATATTGACGAACCCAACGAGGGGCTTTAAGAATAAAGGAAGCACACAACAACACCACATTTTAATTGTTACATATTGGCGCCCAACGTGGGGCTGGTAAGAATAACTAGCGGCGATCATGAATAGACACGGGATGGTTACGAGACGCAAAGGGAAGGAAACACCAAACCAAGAAGGAAACCCAGAAGAAGTGGAGGAAATTGAAGAAGTAGAAATGGAGGAAACGACTGGAGAATTGTCAGAAGAAAACCCACAGGAGGACCAAGTGGAAAATCCAAATCCACCTGAACCTGAACCTGAACCGGAAATAGAAGCGGAAGTCATGGTAAATAACCAACCAGTCAAACCAACAGAAGAAACGAAACTAGATAGTTTGATGAAAATGATGACAGAACATTTTGGACAAATGAATAAAAAACTGGAGAAACTGGAAAATCTGGACCAAAACGTTGAAGAATTGAAGACGCAAATGAAGGAGAGTATAGAATTCCTGAATGACAAGATAGAGAGCAACCATGAAGACTTGAAGAGAGGTCAGGAGGCATTGGAAAAGAAGAGTGAAGAGTTGAAGAAACAGATCAAAAAGGATCTGGAGACAGTAAATCAAAAGATGGAAAATAATCAGGATATTCTCCAACGGAAAATCGAGGAAGTAGGTGAGAAGAACAGACAAGAATTGAGATTCATGTTTGCAGAGTTTCGTGAAGAAGACAAACGGACAAAAACAGGGATGAATAAGAGATGGGAAGAAACAAGTTACCCCGTAAATCAACTTCAAGAAACTTTAGTTAGTGATTTCAAACCAAGGAATGAAACACTAGACAGCACTCCTGAAGGTATCAAAGAAACGGTGAACGAGAACATGGAACCGGGGAATCAGAAAATAACACAGAAGGAGATGGTCAAGGAACTAGAGGAGAGGCACATAAAAACCAACAACAGAAGAGGAAGAAAAAAGAATCGAATCATTAAGAAGATTAAGAAAACAGAGGAATTAAGAAAGGTATATAAGAGGAAACTCATCAAAACACGAGAAGAAGTGGAGATGATGAAGAACGGCCTCATCGATGTATTTAATTTACCCATTACTGATCAGAGCAGATTAATAAAGTATAAAGATTGTAGGAGGACTTTGAGGGAAGTTATAAAAGGAATTCACAACCAACCAGTGGATGAAGAATTCAGCAAATCTATACTTAAATGGGAAATACAAGAAATAGAAAGGACCCACAACCGAATAGCGTGTCACAAATTGCACAGGTTTTTAAAACACAGAATTCCACCAGCATTGGAAATGCCAAATAAAAATTTAATAATGACATTAGCAAAGGAATTACCATTAACTCCACCAATTAACAAACTACCTCTTAAAGTGAACGACGTAGGCATGGATAGAGGGGAACCCATGGTAGTAGAAGAAATACTATACCAAGTAACAGAGAATTACTTCATAAGAAGGGAGACGGTAATACACACCAGAGCGATCCGAATACAAAAGGAAGAGAAGGCGGAAAAGATACTGCAGGCCAATAATGTTGAAGGAGTTAGATCCGGAAGTAACCAACCAGTAGAAGAAGACTATGACTGGATACCCTTCAGCGATGACCCAGTGGAAAATTTCCGCATAGCATATAACAAACGAAACCCGCCGGAACTATGGATTCCACCAAGAAGTAAAGCGAATCGATCGAACACACCTCAGACAGAAAGGCAAATCATTGATGAAGGACCCCGGATAGCTCAAGTAAACAGCATAAGGGCCGAACTCAGCCAAGAACCACCTGATAACCACAGGAATGGAGGTAATAGAGAAGATGATTTAAGTTTTGGAGAGAGGGTATGGCCCCAACATGTGGTAAGGTGGTGATGACATGAACAAAATATCATCCAGAATAAGTGTGTCTATCAAGCACTTGAAGGAGTAGAGGTGCATAACAACAAAGAGTCGAACAAGAGAAGGAAATAATAAAGGAAAGAAAAGGAGAAGTCAACTTACCAAGAATATAAATAACAAGGTCCTGTGTATAGCAATATGAATAAACAATTATGTATATCATGATAGACCGTATATCATCACAAGAGTCAACGGTAATAACACTTACCAAATCAGTAATATCAATACCAGGAAAATCAAGGGAGTTTACAATCAAACTTCAATAAAAAAGTTTTACGAGGAAGAATAAAACCATTGTGAAATGAAACAAATTTCAAAATTCTAAAAGAGAAAAATTGTAAGAGCAGCTTACTCAAATATTTAGATGATGTATGCGGAACAATAAAAAGTTTTAATGAAAAAAGAAAAACAAAGGAAACAGTTACACAAATTCCTTTCAATTTAAATCAGTTTAAAATATAACAAAAAACTGAAATATGAAGTATGAAGTAAAAAGTGAGATAATCAGGAATAAGTTACACACATTCCTATGTAATAAAAATGTAAGAAGCACAAACTTACAATTATAATTAAAAACAAAAAATAGCTAAAAAGGAATACGCTACAAACATTCCTTTACGGTAAGACCATTAACTTACCAAAGAATTATCAAAAATGATGCTGAATACAGAGTAAAATAAACAAAAATAAAATCAAGTTCAATTTACTGAGATAAATACTTGAAATTATACTGAATCAAAAGTATTATCAGAAAAAATAAATAAAACTTTACCTGGTACAAGGAGAGAGAGAGAGAAATTGTATATAAAACAAATATACAAATATGGCTAAAGCAGAATCCTGCTAAATGACTAAAAAAAATGTCTAAAACAATTAAAATGATCACAACGAGCATTGAAAACAAAATAATGAAAAGTGAGATATGATGAAATTAACATATGAATAAAGATAAAATTTCTCAATATAGTATATGAGTAGATGATAGTGTATAGTTAAGGTATAGCGGAATGAAGAATAAGTAGCAATGATAAAGTGATCTAAAGTCAAACCACAAGGTGGACAATCCCAATTATATTATTATATTGTTATTATTATTAAGTCACAAGTTGACAAAGATTTAAGATGGACTGTTGAAAAGTCCAGCAATCTATATGTACTGAGTAGAGAAGATGTGCCTCTAGTCTCAGAAAATTGAGTAGTAATGGGAGAAACCAGCTACTATATAAAGTTAGGGAAAAAATTTGTGTATGAGGGAATATGCACCAATGGAAATAAATAAAAACAGATCCAAATAAAATGGAGTGAATTAAGTAAGAAGAGAAATGGAGAATGGAGAAACAAACAAGTAAGAGAAGGAAAAAAGTTATCTATAACTGATAATTTCATAAAACACTATGCTAGTATTTTATTAAAATGATCAATTTTAGAGGAGAGGCATTATGTAACGATACAATTAAGCCAAATCTCGTACCAGTAATAAAAAAGATAATTCCTAATATAAAAGTTACTTCATATGAAATAAAATGTGTAAAAAATGATTAAAATGTAAATACTTTGACATGACGTACAACGATATTACCCAACCCAAGTGATTGAGCCAAAAAACATAAACATAAAGAAGGGAACCACGTAACATACTTATTAAAATGTAAATATTTTGACATGATTAAGCCGACAACCCAAACATACTTAAGAAAATGTGATTGACAAAACAATGATGGGCATGGAACTAAAGGAGAACCAAACCAAGATGAAGAATGAAGATGAAGATTATTGAAGAAGAAGAATGAAGAGGAGACAGATAAAACCCAAGGGAAACTAACACACATATATAAAAGGGAGAGATTGTATGTTAAAGATAGAATACGGTCAATAAACCTTAAATAATTATATATTGATAAAACCAATGTTATTATTATCATTAATTTAACATATGTATCCAATTTTTAAGACAATACAATTGTAAAACAATGTAGTATAGGAAGGGTACACTAACCCTGTCAGAAAGGTTAGATTCAACCCAAAACTCAACTAGCCTAATATTGTTTATAGTAAAAATAATACTAAAACAAAAATAGTGAGAAATGGTAGGAGTAGGTATAGGGGTTACCCATTAAATAACACTAATTACAAAACAGTGAACCAAAGTGAAGTGTTTTAGTGAAGTGTTAATGCCCTAAATAAAAAATAGTGAAGGTGAATGTGAAACATTCAAATTAGAATGCTAAGGAAATAGACACTCTTTAAAACATTGATAAATCACCAATGAGTGGAGTGGAACTATAATTAGTTGTATACCTAGATGTAATTAAAAATAGTATTTAAAATTAATATAAGGGAAGCATGTGACATATCAGGGAGAAAGCCCAGTACCATAACTTGTGTTAACATGGCATGATAGGATAGAAGTAAAATTTGTTATTAAAGATTAAAATTATAAAGAATACAACACCCCATGTTGAAAGGGGAATTAACCTTCATAATATTAGAGAAGGTGACAATGTTTATCACCCTAGTTTATAAGACAAGAAAGAAATCAATGTTAGTACTAAGAATAATTTATGACTGATAAAGAATAGTTGATTCAATGTTAAAGAGGGAATATGATTGAAAGGGGACTTACAGTCCATAAACCTAGCTATTATATTTTAAATGAAAATGTATGTTGAATAATAATTAAAACACAAACAAATAAATGAAGCCCATCAGGCTGAATTCAGAATGTAATTTAAAAGGGAAATACACTAGAAAACAATCATGGCTGTTTGTAACTAGGAAAACAGTTAACTGCCAAGAACATTTCAAATGCAAATTGTATCAATTTCACAAAAAAACTTACTAATCTAAGAATAGTGAATGGACAATGATTGTATATCAGTCATTTCTACACAGAAATATTATTGTAATAATTTAATTCAAGAAAGATATGTTATTTATTAAATGTCAACTAATTAGACTATAGTTAAAGTGTAACAAAATATGACCTTATGAGGTATCATTGTAAACTTTGAAAGGAAAGAAAAATAATAGTGATGTCATTTATTATCCCAAAGGAATTATAAGGGAATAAAATCATTAGGAAATTACTTAATAAATTTGAATAAAAATTCAAATATCTCTAACAATGTAAGTAAAGAGTAATTAAACTAGCATTGAATTATTAGTTACTATGACAACGAGTCATTTGAGGCTTATTTTTCCGTTAAAAAATAAGAGACGCTGAAGAAACGAAGCGTGGGTACGCCACGCAAGAAATTGGACAAACTAAAACTTTAATTTAAACAGTTACAACAAGTCGAATAGTGAACCAAAATGATCCAATGTGAAGAGACGTCGATCTGTACAGAATTAATGATGACCAGGAACGAAATTAAACAAACTAATTAAAGAAAAAACCCAGACCAGTTTGAAGAAGATGCTGGAAGCCTACAACCAGCCCAAATTCGAAAACTATACGCCTACCCATGATGAACCTTCAACGTGAGACGAACTGATAAGTACCGAATAATTTATTACTCCTAAAAAACCCCAAATCACTTAAATTATTTTCAAATGATAAAATTTCTCACTATTTAAAAAATAGTATTTTCTTTCAAAGGTAAAGGCATAATTTACTTACTTATATTAAAAAACATTTATAAAGATAACCTTATTTGTGAACATAACTACTGTAACACAAATACGACACTACAGAACAAATTGTACAAACACATTATAAATCCTAAGTACCTATAAGGTATAATAGTGTACTTTCTTTTCATGTAATCAACGTTTATGTCTATTTTCATGATCAAAAGAACCCCAGATTGTAAAAACATATTAATTTGTTAGAAGCAACTGAATGATAGCGTTTTGAATCAATTTTGCCAACCTGAGGTGTTTTGTGTTTCAAGCTCTAAGCCGGAGCATAATATTATAAATTTGTTTATTATTCAATTGTCATGTTTATTAATAATTAAATGTGTATTAAAAAACGCAGTACAGAACAATACTATCTTGTTATTTCATAGGATTTTTGTTGTAAATATATGTGTGTTAGCGAAGTTTAAGTCATAGCCAACTAGCGCTTGTCACGAGTGGCCGAGTCGACAACCTGTGTAGCAGCGGGAATAATTCGAACGCCACAGCTGTCCATGCTAATACCACATATTACTTTAAAAACTAAATGTTTTAATTGTTTTAACAAAACAATTTGGCGCCACCCGGGAATCGTAATCCCTATGAATTAACAGGTAGGTTGTACTGGTGACATTGACAACGCTACGGACTCCAGTAGTGACGTCGATTTATGTAACAACCAGTGTGAGGCAAACACACTACAATCACACTAATACACAAAATAAACAAGTGTGAGACATTTTAACAGGTACGACCTCGTTCTACGTTACATATTGACGAACCCAACGAGGGGCTTTAAGAATAAAGGAAGCACACAACAACACCACATTTTAATTGTTACATATTGGCGCCCAACGTGGGGCTGGTAAGAATAACTAGCGGCGATCATGAATAGACACGGGATGGTTACGAGACGCAAAGGGAAGGAAACACCAAACCAAGAAGGAAACCCAGAAGAAGTGGAGGAAATTGAAGAAGTAGAAATGGAGGAAACGACTGGAGAATTGTCAGAAGAAAACCCACAGGAGGACCAAGTGGAAAATCCAAATCCACCTGAACCTGAACCTGAACCGGAAATAGAAGCGGAAGTCATGGTAAATAACCAACCAGTCAAACCAACAGAAGAAACGAAACTAGATAGTTTGATGAAAATGATGACGGAACATTTTGGACAAATGAATAAAAAACTGGAGAAACTGGAAAATCTGGACCAAAACGTTGAAGAATTGAAGACGCAAATGAAGGAGAGTATAGAATTCCTGAATGACAAGATAGAGAGCAACCATGAAGACTTGAAGAGAGGTCAGGAGGCATTGGAAAAGAAGAGTGAAGAGTTGAAGAAACAGATCAAAAAGGATCTGGAGACAGTAAATCAAAAGATGGAAAATAATCAGGATATTCTCCAACGGAAAATCGAGGAAGTAGGTGAGAAGAACAGAGAAGAATTGAGATTCATGTTTGCAGAGTTTCGTGAAGAAGACAAACGGACAAAAACAGGGATGAATAAGAGATGGGAAGAAACAAGTTACCCCGTAAATCAACTTCAAGAAACTTTAGTTAGTGATTTCAAACCAAGGAATGAAACACTAGACAGCACTCCTGAAGGTATCAAAGAAACGGTGAACGAGAACATGGAACCGGGGAATCAGAAAATAACACAGAAGGAGATGGTCAAGGAACTAGAGGAGAGGCACATAAAAACCAACAACAGAAGAGGAAGAAAAAAGAATCGAATCATTAAGAAGATTAAGAAAACAGAGGAATTAAGAAAGGTATATAAGAGGAAACTCATCAAAACACGAGAAGAAGTGGAGATGATGAAGAACGGCCTCATCGATGTATTTAATTTACCCATTACTGATCAGAGCAGATTAATAAAGTATAAAGATTGTAGGAGGACTTTGAGGGAAGTTATAAAAGGAATTCACAACCAACCAGTGGATGAAGAATTCAGCAAATCTATACTTAAATGGGAAATACAAGAAATAGAAAGGACCCACAACCGAATAGCGTGTCACAAATTGCACAGGTTTTTAAAACACAGAATTCCACCAGCATTGGAAATGCCAAATAAAAATTTAATAATGACATTAGCAAAGGAATTACCATTAACTCCACCAATTAACAAACTACCTCTTAAAGTGAACGACGTAGGCATGGATAGAGGGGAACCCATGGTAGTAGAAGAAATACTATACCAAGTAACAGAGAATTACTTCATAAGAAGGGAGACGGTAATACACACCAGAGCGATCCGAATACAAAAGGAAGAGAAGGCGGAAAAGATACTGCAGGCCAATAATGTTGAAGGAGTTAGATCCGGAAGTAACCAACCAGTAGAAGAAGACTATGACTGGATACCCTTCAGCGATGACCCAGTGGAAAATTTCCGCATAGCATATAACAAACGAAACCCGCCGGAACTATGGATTCCACCAAGAAGTAAAGCGAATCGATCGAACACACCTCAGACAGAAAGGCAAATCATTGATGAAGGACCCCGGATAGCTCAAGTAAACAGCATAAGGGCCGAACTCAGCCAAGAACCACCTGATAACCACAGGAATGGAGGTAATAGAGAAGATGATTTAAGTTTTGGAGAGAGGGTATGGCCCCAACATGTGGTAAGGTGGTGATGACATGAACAAAATATCATCCAGAATAAGTGTGTCTATCAAGCACTTGAAGGAGTAGAGGTGCATAACAACAAAGAGTCGAACAAGAGAAGGAAATAATAAAGGAAAGAAAAGGAGAAGTCAACTTACCAAGAATATAAATAACAAGGTCCTGTGTATAGCAATATGAATAAACAATTATGTATATCATGATAGACCGTATATCATCACAAGAGTCAACGGTAATAACACTTACCAAATCAGTAATATCAATACCAGGAAAATCAAGGGAGTTTACAATCAAACTTCAATAAAAAAGTTTTACGAGGAAGAATAAAACCATTGTGAAATGAAACAAATTTCAAAATTCTAAAAGAGAAAAATT
The DNA here is from genome assembly GCA_034769895.1 of Magicicada septendecula. Classification (NCBI taxonomy): domain Eukaryota; kingdom Metazoa; phylum Arthropoda; class Insecta; order Hemiptera; family Cicadidae; genus Magicicada; species Magicicada septendecula. The sequence continues at coordinate 1,033,433,082 of CM068367.1, read as the reverse complement.
GTAAGAGCAGCTTACTCAAATATTTAGATGATGTATGCGGAACAATAAAAAGTTTTAATGAAAAAAGAAAAACAAAGGAAACAGTTACACAAATTCCTTTCAATTTAAATCAGTTTAAAATATAACAAAAAATTGAAATATGAAGTATGAAGTAAAAAGTGAGATAATCAGGAATAAGTTACACACATTCCTATGTAATAAAAATGTAAGAAGCACAAACTTACAATTATAATTAAAAACAAAAAATAGCTAAAAAGGAATACGCTACAAACATTCCTTTACGGTAAGACCATTAACTTACCAAAGAATTATCAAAAATGATGCTGAATACAGAGTAAAATAAACAAAAATAAAATCAAGTTCAATTTACTGAGATAAATACTTGAAATTATACTGAATCAAAAGTATTATCAGAAAAAATAAATAAAACTTTACCTGGTACAAGGAGAGAGAGAGAGAAATTGTATATAAAACAAATATACAAATATGGCTAAAGCAGAATCCTGCTAAATGACTAAAAAAAATGTCTAAAACAATTAAAATGATCACAACGAGCATTGAAAACAAAATAATGAAAAGTGAGATATGATGAAATTAACATATGAATAAAGATAAAATTTCTCAATATAGTATATGAGTAGATGATAGTGTATAGTTAAGGTATAGCGGAATGAAGAATGAGTAGCAATGATAAAGTGATCTAAAGTCAAACCACAAGGTGGACAATCCCAATTATATTATTATATTGTTATTATTATTAAGTCACAAGTTGACAAAGATTTAAGATGGACTGTTGAAAAGTCCAGCAATCTATATGTACTGAGTAGAGAAGATGTGCCTCTAGTCTCAGAAAATTGAGTAGTAATGGGAGAAACCAGCTACTATATAAAGTTAGGGAAAAAATTTGTGTATGAGGGAATATGCACCAATGGAAATAAATAAAAACAGATCCAAATAAAATGGAGTGAATTAAGTAAGAAGAGAAATGGAGAATGGAGAAACAAACAAGTAAGAGAAGGAAAAAAGTTATCTATAACTGATAATTTCATAAAACACTATGCTAGTATTTTATTAAAATGATCAATTTTAGAGGAGAGGCATTATGTAACGATACAATTAAGCCAAATCTCGTACCAGTAATAAAAAAGATAATTCCTAATATAAAAGTTACTTCATATGAAATAAAATGTGTAAAAAATGATTAAAATGTAAATACTTTGACATGACGTACAACGATATTACCCAACCCAAGTGATTGAGCCAAAAAACATAAACATAAAGAAGGGAACCACGTAACATACTTATTAAAATGTAAATATTTTGACATGATTAAGCCGACAACCCAAACATACTTAAGAAAATGTGATTGACAAAACAATGATGGGCATGGAACTAAAGGAGAACCAAACCAAGATGAAGAATGAAGATGAAGATTATTGAAGAAGAAGAATGAAGAGGAGACAGATAAAACCCAAGGGAAACTAACACACATATATAAAAGGGAGAGATTGTATGTTAAAGATAGAATACGGTCAATAAACCTTAAATAATTATATATTGATAAAACCAATGTTATTATTATCATTAATTTAACATATGTATCCAATTTTTAAGACAATACAATTGTAAAACAATGTAGTATAGGAAGGGTACACTAACCCTGTCAGAAAGGTTAGATTCAACCCAAAACTCAACTAGCCTAATATTGTTTATAGTAAAAATAATACTAAAACAAAAATAGTGAGAAATGGTAGGAGTAGGTATAGGGGTTACCCATTAAATAACACTAATTACAAAACAGTGAACCAAAGTGAAGTGTTTTAGTGAAGTGTTAATGCCCTAAATAAAAAATAGTGAAGGTGAATGTGAAACATTCAAATTAGAATGCTAAGGAAATAGACACTCTTTAAAACATTGATAAATCACCAATGAGTGGAGTGGAACTATAATTAGTTGTATACCTAGATGTAATTAAAAATAGTATTTAAAATTAATATAAGGGAAGCATGTGACATATCAGGGAGAAAGCCCAGTACCATAACTTGTGTTAACATGGCATGATAGGATAGAAGTAAAATTTGTTATTAAAGATTAAAATTATAAAGAATACAACACCCCATGTTGAAAGGGGAATTAACCTTCATAATATTAGAGAAGGTGACAATGTTTATCACCCTAGTTTATAAGACAAGAAAGAAATCAATGTTAGTACTAAGAATAATTTATGACTGATAAAGAATAGTTGATTCAATGTTAAAGAGGGAATATGATTGAAAGGGGACTTACAGTCCATAAACCTAGCTATTATATTTTAAATGAAAATGTATGTTGAATAATAATTAAAACACAAACAAATAAATGAAGCCCATCAGGCTGAATTCAGAATGTAATTTAAAAGGGAAATACACTAGAAAACAATCATGGCTGTTTGTAACTAGGAAAACAGTTAACTGCCAAGAACATTTCAAATGCAAATTGTATCAATTTCACAAAAAAACTTACTAATCTAAGAATAGTGAATGGACAATGATTGTATATCAGTCATTTCTACACAGAAATATTATTGTAATAATTTAATTCAAGAAAGATATGTTATTTATTAAATGTCAACTAATTAGACTATAGTTAAAGTGTAACAAAATATGACCTTATGAGGTATCATTGTAAACTTTGAAAGGAAAGAAAAATAATAGTGATGTCATTTATTATCCCAAAGGAATTATAAGGGAATAAAATCATTAGGAAATTACTTAATAAATTTGAATAAAAATTCAAATATCTCTAACAATGTAAGTAAAGAGTAATTAAACTAGCATTGAATTATTAGTTACTATGACAACGAGTCATTTGAGGCTTATTTTTCCGTTAAAAAATAAGAGACGCTGAAGAAACGAAGCGTGGGTACGCCACGCAAGAAATTGGACAAACTAAAACTTTAATTTAAACAGTTACAACAAGTCGAATAGTGAACCAAAATGATCCAATGTGAAGAGACGTCGATCTGTACAGAATTAATGATGACCAGGAACGAAATTAAACAAACTAATTAAAGAAAAAACCCAGACCAGTTTGAAGAAGATGCTGGAAGCCTACAACCAGCCCAAATTCGAAAACTATACGCCTACCCATGATGAACCTTCAACGTGAGACGAACTGATAAGTACCGAATAATTTATTACTCCTAAAAAACCCCAAATCACTTAAATTATTTTCAAATGATAAAATTTCTCACTATTTAAAAAATAGTATTTTCTTTCAAAGGTAAAGGCATAATTTACTTACTTATATTAAAAAACATTTATAAAGATAACCTTATTTGTGAACATAACTACTGTAACAGAAATACGACACTACAGAACAAATTGTACAAACACATTATAAATCCTAAGTACCTATAAGGTATAATAGTGTACTTTCTTTTCATGTAATCAACGTTTATGTCTATTTTCATGATCAAAAGAACCCCAGATTGTAAAAACATATTAATTTGTTAGAAGCAACTGAATGATAGCGTTTTGAATCAATTTTGCCAACCTGAGGTGTTTTGTGTTTCAAGCTCTAAGCCGGAGCATAATATTATAAATTTGTTTATTATTCAATTGTCATGTTTATTAATAATTAAATGTGTATTAAAAAACGCAGTACAGAACAATACTATCTTGTTATTTCATAGGATTTTTGTTGTAAATATATGTGTGTTAGCGAAGTTTAAGTCATAGCCAACTAGCGCTTGTCACGAGTGGCCGAGTCGACAACCTGTGTAGCAGCGGGAATAATTCGAACGCCACAGCTGTCCATGCTAATACCACATATTACTTTAAAAACTAAATGTTTTAATTGTTTTAACAAAACAATTTGGCGCCACCCGGGAATCGTAATCCCTATGAATTAACAGGTAGGTTGTACTGGTGACATTGACAACGCTACGGACTCCAGTAGTGACGTCGATTTATGTAACAACCAGTGTGAGGCAAACACACTACAATCACACTAATACACAAAATAAACAAGTGTGAGACATTTTAACAGGTACGACCTCGTTCTACGTTACATATTGACGAACCCAACGAGGGGCTTTAAGAATAAAGGAAGCACACAACAACACCACATTTTAATTGTTACATATTGGCGCCCAACGTGGGGCTGGTAAGAATAACTAGCGGCGATCATGAATAGACACGGGATGGTTACGAGACGCAAAGGGAAGGAAACACCAAACCAAGAAGGAAACCCAGAAGAAGTGGAGGAAATTGAAGAAGTAGAAATGGAGGAAACGACTGGAGAATTGTCAGAAGAAAACCCACAGGAGGACCAAGTGGAAAATCCAAATCCACCTGAACCTGAACCTGAACCGGAAATAGAAGCGGAAGTCATGGTAAATAACCAACCAGTCAAACCAACAGAAGAAACGAAACTAGATAGTTTGATGAAAATGATGACGGAACATTTTGGACAAATGAATAAAAAACTGGAGAAACTGGAAAATCTGGACCAAAACGTTGAAGAATTGAAGACGCAAATGAAGGAGAGTATAGAATTCCTGAATGACAAGATAGAGAGCAACCATGAAGACTTGAAGAGAGGTCAGGAGGCATTGGAAAAGAAGAGTGAAGAGTTGAAGAAACAGATCAAAAAGGATCTGGAGACAGTAAATCAAAAGATGGAAAATAATCAGGATATTCTCCAACGGAAAATCGAGGAAGTAGGTGAGAAGAACAGAGAAGAATTGAGATTCATGTTTGCAGAGTTTCGTGAAGAAGACAAACGGACAAAAACAGGGATGAATAAGAGATGGGAAGAAACAAGTTACCCCGTAAATCAACTTCAAGAAACTTTAGTTAGTGATTTCAAACCAAGGAATGAAACACTAGACAGCACTCCTGAAGGTATCAAAGAAACGGTGAACGAGAACATGGAACCGGGGAATCAGAAAATAACACAGAAGGAGATGGTCAAGGAACTAGAGGAGAGGCACATAAAAACCAACAACAGAAGAGGAAGAAAAAAGAATCGAATCATTAAGAAGATTAAGAAAACAGAGGAATTAAGAAAGGTATATAAGAGGAAACTCATCAAAACACGAGAAGAAGTGGAGATGATGAAGAACGGCCTCATCGATGTATTTAATTTACCCATTACTGATCAGAGCAGATTAATAAAGTATAAAGATTGTAGGAGGACTTTGAGGGAAGTTATAAAAGGAATTCACAACCAACCAGTGGATGAAGAATTCAGCAAATCTATACTTAAATGGGAAATACAAGAAATAGAAAGGACCCACAACCGAATAGCGTGTCACAAATTGCACAGGTTTTTAAAACACAGAATTCCACCAGCATTGGAAATGCCAAATAAAAATTTAATAATGACATTAGCAAAGGAATTACCATTAACTCCACCAATTAACAAACTACCTCTTAAAGTGAACGACGTAGGCATGGATAGAGGGGAACCCATGGTAGTAGAAGAAATACTATACCAAGTAACAGAGAATTACTTCATAAGAAGGGAGACGGTAATACACACCAGAGCGATCCGAATACAAAAGGAAGAGAAGGCGGAAAAGATACTGCAGGCCAATAATGTTGAAGGAGTTAGATCCGGAAGTAACCAACCAGTAGAAGAAGACTATGACTGGATACCCTTCAGCGATGACCCAGTGGAAAATTTCCGCATAGCATATAACAAACGAAACCCGCCGGAACTATGGATTCCACCAAGAAGTAAAGCGAATCGATCGAACACACCTCAGACAGAAAGGCAAATCATTGATGAAGGACCCCGGATAGCTCAAGTAAACAGCATAAGGGCCGAACTCAGCCAAGAACCACCTGATAACCACAGGAATGGAGGTAATAGAGAAGATGATTTAAGTTTTGGAGAGAGGGTATGGCCCCAACATGTGGTAAGGTGGTGATGACATGAACAAAATATCATCCAGAATAAGTGTGTCTATCAAGCACTTGAAGGAGTAGAGGTGCATAACAACAAAGAGTCGAACAAGAGAAGGAAATAATAAAGGAAAGAAAAGGAGAAGTCAACTTACCAAGAATATAAATAACAAGGTCCTGTGTATAGCAATATGAATAAACAATTATGTATATCATGATAGACCGTATATCATCACAAGAGTCAACGGTAATAACACTTACCAAATCAGTAATATCAATACCAGGAAAATCAAGGGAGTTTACAATCAAACTTCAATAAAAAAGTTTTACGAGGAAGAATAAAACCATTGTGAAATGAAACAAATTTCAAAATTCTAAAAGAGAAAAATTGTAAGAGCAGCTTACTCAAATATTTAGATGATGTATGCGGAACAATAAAAAGTTTTAATGAAAAAAGAAAAACAAAGGAAACAGTTACACAAATTCCTTTCAATTTAAATCAGTTTAAAATATAACAAAAAATTGAAATATGAAGTATGAAGTAAAAAGTGAGATAATCAGGAATAAGTTACACACATTCCTATGTAATAAAAATGTAAGAAGCACAAACTTACAATTATAATTAAAAACAAAAAATAGCTAAAAAGGAATACGCTACAAACATTCCTTTACGGTAAGACCATTAACTTACCAAAGAATTATCAAAAATGATGCTGAATACAGAGTAAAATAAACAAAAATAAAATCAAGTTCAATTTACTGAGATAAATACTTGAAATTATACTGAATCAAAAGTATTATCAGAAAAAATAAATAAAACTTTACCTGGTACAAGGAGAGAGAGAGAGAAATTGTATATAAAACAAATATACAAATATGGCTAAAGCAGAATCCTGCTAAATGACTAAAAAAAATGTCTAAAACAATTAAAATGATCACAACGAGCATTGAAAACAAAATAATGAAAAGTGAGATATGATGAAATTAACATATGAATAAAGATAAAATTTCTCAATATAGTATATGAGTAGATGATAGTGTATAGTTAAGGTATAGCGGAATGAAGAATGAGTAGCAATGATAAAGTGATCTAAAGTCAAACCACAAGGTGGACAATCCCAATTATATTATTATATTGTTATTATTATTAAGTCACAAGTTGACAAAGATTTAAGATGGACTGTTGAAAAGTCCAGCAATCTATATGTACTGAGTAGAGAAGATGTGCCTCTAGTCTCAGAAAATTGAGTAGTAATGGGAGAAACCAGCTACTATATAAAGTTAGGGAAAAAATTTGTGTATGAGGGAATATGCACCAATGGAAATAAATAAAAACAGATCCAAATAAAATGGAGTGAATTAAGTAAGAAGAGAAATGGAGAATGGAGAAACAAACAAGTAAGAGAAGGAAAAAAGTTATCTATAACTGATAATTTCATAAAACACTATGCTAGTATTTTATTAAAATGATCAATTTTAGAGGAGAGGCATTATGTAACGATACAATTAAGCCAAATCTCGTACCAGTAATAAAAAAGATAATTCCTAATATAAAAGTTACTTCATATGAAATAAAATGTGTAAAAAATGATTAAAATGTAAATACTTTGACATGACGTACAACGATATTACCCAACCCAAGTGATTGAGCCAAAAAACATAAACATAAAGAAGGGAACCACGTAACATACTTATTAAAATGTAAATATTTTGACATGATTAAGCCGACAACCCAAACATACTTAAGAAAATGTGATTGACAAAACAATGATGGGCATGGAACTAAAGGAGAACCAAACCAAGATGAAGAATGAAGATGAAGATTATTGAAGAAGAAGAATGAAGAGGAGACAGATAAAACCCAAGGGAAACTAACACACATATATAAAAGGGAGAGATTGTATGTTAAAGATAGAATACGGTCAATAAACCTTAAATAATTATATATTGATAAAACCAATGTTATTATTATCATTAATTTAACATATGTATCCAATTTTTAAGACAATACAATTGTAAAACAATGTAGTATAGGAAGGGTACACTAACCCTGTCAGAAAGGTTAGATTCAACCCAAAACTCAACTAGCCTAATATTGTTTATAGTAAAAATAATACTAAAACAAAAATAGTGAGAAATGGTAGGAGTAGGTATAGGGGTTACCCATTAAATAACACTAATTACAAAACAGTGAACCAAAGTGAAGTGTTTTAGTGAAGTGTTAATGCCCTAAATAAAAAATAGTGAAGGTGAATGTGAAACATTCAAATTAGAATGCTAAGGAAATAGACACTCTTTAAAACATTGATAAATCACCAATGAGTGGAGTGGAACTATAATTAGTTGTATACCTAGATGTAATTAAAAATAGTATTTAAAATTAATATAAGGGAAGCATGTGACATATCAGGGAGAAAGCCCAGTACCATAACTTGTGTTAACATGGCATGATAGGATAGAAGTAAAATTTGTTATTAAAGATTAAAATTATAAAGAATACAACACCCCATGTTGAAAGGGGAATTAACCTTCATAATATTAGAGAAGGTGACAATGTTTATCACCCTAGTTTATAAGACAAGAAAGAAATCAATGTTAGTACTAAGAATAATTTATGACTGATAAAGAATAGTTGATTCAATGTTAAAGAGGGAATATGATTGAAAGGGGACTTACAGTCCATAAACCTAGCTATTATATTTTAAATGAAAATGTATGTTGAATAATAATTAAAACACAAACAAATAAATGAAGCCCATCAGGCTGAATTCAGAATGTAATTTAAAAGGGAAATACACTAGAAAACAATCATGGCTGTTTGTAACTAGGAAAACAGTTAACTGCCAAGAACATTTCAAATGCAAATTGTATCAATTTCACAAAAAAACTTACTAATCTAAGAACAGTGAATGGACAATGATTGTATATCAGTCATTTCTACACAGAAATATTATTGTAATAATTTAATTCAAGAAAGATATGTTATTTATTAAATGTCAACTAATTAGACTATAGTTAAAGTGTAACAAAATATGACCTTATGAGGTATCATTGTAAACTTTGAAAGGAAAGAAAAATAATAGTGATGTCATTTATTATCCCAAAGGAATTATAAGGGAATAAAATCATTAGGAAATTACTTAATAAATTTGAATAAAAATTCAAATATCTCTAACAATGTAAGTAAAGAGTAATTAAACTAGCATTGAATTATTAGTTACTATGACAACGAGTCATTTGAGGCTTATTTTTCCGTTAAAAAATAAGAGACGCTGAAGAAACGAAGCGTGGGTACGCCACGCAAGAAATTGGACAAACTAAAACTTTAATTTAAACAGTTACAACAAGTCGAATAGTGAACCAAAATGATCCAATGTGAAGAGACGTCGATCTGTACAGAATTAATGATAACCAGGAACGAAATTAAACAAACTAATTAAAGAAAAAACCCAGACCAGTTTGAAGAAGATGCTGGAAGCCTACAACCAGCCCAAATTCGAAAACTATACGCCTACCCATGATGAACCTTCAACGTGAGACGAACTGATAAGTACCGAATAATTTATTACTCCTAAAAAACCCCAAATCACTTAAATTATTTTCAAATGATAAAATTTCTCACTATTTAAAAAATAGTATTTTCTTTCAAAGGTAAAGGCATAATTTACTTACTTATATTAAAAAACATTTATAAAGATAACCTTATTTGTGAACATAACTACTGTAACAGAAATACGACACTACAGAACAAATTGTACAAACACATTATAAATCCTAAGTACCTATAAGGTATAATAGTGTACTTTCTTTTCATGTAATCAACGTTTATGTCTATTTTCATGATCAAAAGAACCCCAGATTGTAAAAACATATTAATTTGTTAGAAGCAACTGAATGATAGCGTTTTGAATCAATTTTGCCAACCTGAGGTGTTTTGTGTTTCAAGCTCTAAGCCGGAGCATAATATTATAAATTTGTTTATTATTCAATTGTCATGTTTATTAATAATTAAATGTGTATTAAAAAACGCAGTACAGAACAATACTATCTTGTTATTTCATAGGATTTTTGTTGTAAATATATGTGTGTTAGCGAAGTTTAAGTCATAGCCAACTAGCGCTTGTCACGAGTGGCCGAGTCGACAACCTGTGTAGCAGCGGGAATAATTCGAACGCCACAGCTGTCCATGCTAATACCACATATTACTTTAAAAACTAAATGTTTTAATTGTTTTAACAAAACAATTTGGCGCCACCCGGGAATCGTAATCCCTATGAATTAACAGGTAGGTTGTACTGGTGACATTGACAACGCTACGGACTCCAGTAGTGACGTCGATTTATGTAACAACCAGTGTGAGGCAAACACACTACAATCACACTAATACACAAAATAAACAAGTGTGAGACATTTTAACAGGTACGACCTCGTTCTACGTTACATATTGACGAACCCAACGAGGGGCTTTAAGAATAAAGGAAGCACACAACAACACCACATTTTAATTGTTACATATTGGCGCCCAACGTGGGGCTGGTAAGAATAACTAGCGGCGATCATGAATAGACACGGGATGGTTACGAGACGCAAAGGGAAGGAAACACCAAACCAAGAAGGAAACCCAGAAGAAGTGGAGGAAATTGAAGAAGTAGAAATGGAGGAAACGACTGGAGAATTGTCAGAAGAAAACCCACAGGAGGACCAAGTGGAAAATCCAAATCCACCTGAACCTGAACCTGAACCGGAAATAGAAGCGGAAGTCATGGTAAATAACCAACCAGTCAAACCAACAGAAGAAACGAAACTAGATAGTTTGATGAAAATGATGACGGAACATTTTGAACAAATGAATAAAAAACTGGAGAAACTGGAAAATCTGGACCAAAACGTTGAAGAATTGAAGACGCAAATGAAGGAGAGTATAGAATTCCTGAATGACAAGATAGAGAGCAACCATGAAGACTTGAAGAGAGGTCAGGAGGCATTGGAAAAGAAGAGTGAAGAGTTGAAGAAACAGATCAAAAAGGATCTGGAGACAGTAAATCAAAAGATGGAAAATAATCAGGATATTCTCCAACGGAAAATCGAGGAAGTAGGTGAGAAGAACAGACAAGAATTGAGATTCATGTTTGCAGAGTTTCGTGAAGAAGACAAACGAACAAAAACAGGGATGAATAAGAGATGGGAAGAAACAAGTTACCCCGTAAATCAACTTCAAGAAACTTTAGTTAGTGATCTCAAACCAAGGAATGAAACACTAGACAGCACTCCTGAAGGTATCAAAGAAACGGTGAACGAGAACATGGAACCGGGGAATCAGAAAATAACACAGAAGGAGATGGTCAAGGAACTAGAGGAGAGGCACATAAAAACCAACAACAGAAGAGGAAGAAAAAAGAATCGAATCATTAAGAAGATTAAGAAAACAGAGGAATTAAGAAAGGTATATAAGAGGAAACTCATCAAAACACGAGAAGAAGTGGAGATGATGAAGAACGGCCTCATCGATGTATTTAATTTACCCATTACTGATCAGAGCAGATTAATAAAGTATAAAGATTGTAGGAGGACTTTGAGGGAAGTTATAAAAGGAATTCACAACCAACCAGTGGATGAAGAATTCAGCAAATCTATACTTAAATGGAAAATACAAGAAATAGAAAGGACCCACAACCGAATAGCGTGTCACAAATTGCACAGGTTTTTAAAACACAGAATTCCACCAGCATTGGAAATGCCAAATAAAAATTTAATAATGACATTAGCAAAGGAATTACCATTAACTCCACCAATTAACAAACTACCTCTTAAAGTGAACGACGTAGGCATGGATAGAGGGGAACCCATGGTAGTAGAAGAAATACTATACCAAGTAACAGAGAATTACTTCATAAGAAGGGAGACGGTAATACACACCAGAGCGATCCGAATACAAAAGGAAGAGAAGGCGGAAAAGATACTGCAGGCCAATAATGTTGAAGGAGTTAGATCCGGAAGTAACCAACCAGTAGAAGAAGACTATGACTGGATACCCTTCAGCGATGACCCAGTGGAAAATTTCCGCATAGCATATAACAAACGAAACCCGCCGGAACTATGGATTCCACCAAGAAGTAAAGCGAATCGATCGAACACACCTCAGACAGAAAGGCAAATCATTGATGAAGGACCCCGGATAGCTCAAGTAAACAGCATAAGGGCCGAACTCAGCCAAGAACCACCTGATAACCACAGGAATGGAGGTAATAGAGAAGATGATTTAAGTTTTGGAGAGAGGGTATGGCCCCAACATGTGGTAAGGTGGTGATGACATGAACAAAATATCATCCAGAATAAGTGTGTCTATCAAGCACTTGAAGGAGTAGAGGTGCATAACAACAAAGAGTCGAACAAGAGAAGGAAATAATAAAGGAAAGAAAAGGAGAAGTCAACTTACCAAGAATATAAATAACAAGGTCCTGTGTATAGCAATATGAATAAACAATTATGTAATCATGATAGACCGTATATCATCACAAGAGTCAACGGTAATAACACTTACCAAATCAGTAATATCAATACCAGGAAAATCAAGGGAGTTTACAATCAAACTTCAATAAAAAAGTTTTACGAGGAAGAATAAAACCATTGTGAAATGAAACAAATTTCAAAATTCTAAAAGAGAAAAATTGTAAGAGCAGCTTACTCAAATATTTAGATGATGTATGCGGAACAATAAAAAGTTTTAATGAAAAAAGAAAAACAAAGGAAACAGTTACACAAATTCCTTTCAATTTAAATCAGTTTAAAATATAACAAAAAATTGAAATATGAAGTATGAAGTAAAAAGTGAGATAATCAGGAATAAGTTACACACATTCCTATGTAATAAAAATGTAAGAAGCACAAACTTACAATTATAATTAAAAACAAAAAATAGCTAAAAAGGAATACGCTACAAACATTCCTTTACGGTAAGACCATTAACTTACCAAAGAATTATCAAAAATGATGCTGAATACAGAGTAAAATAAACAAAAATAAAATCAAGTTCAATTTACTGAGATAAATACTTGAAATTATACTGAATCAAAAGTATTATCAGAAAAAATAAATAAAACTTTACCTGGTACAAGGAGAGAGAGAGAAATTGTATATAAAACAAATATACAAATATGGCTAAAGCAGAATCCTGCTAAATGACTAAAAAAAATGTCTAAAACAATTAAAATGATCACAACGAGCATTGAAAACAAAATAATGAAAAGTGAGATATGATGAAATTAAAATATGAATAAAGATAAAATTTCTCAATATAGTATATGAGTAGATGATAGTGTATAGTTAAGGTATAGCGGAAGGAAGAATGAGTAGCAATGATAAAGTGATCTAAAGTCAAACCACAAGGTGGACAATCCCAATTATATTATTATATTGTTATTATTATTAAGTCACAAGTTGACAAAGATTTAAGATGGACTGTTGAAAAGTCCAGCAATCTATATGTACTGAGTAGAGAAGATGTGCCTCTAGTCTCAGAAAATTGAGTAGTAATGGGAGAAACCAGCTACTATATAAAGTTACGGAAAAAATTTGTGTATGAGGGAATATGCACCAATGGAAATAAATAAAAACAGATCCAAATAAAATGGAGTGAATTAAGTAAGAAGAGAAATGGAGAATGGAGAAACAAACAAGTAAGAGAAGGAAAAAAGTTATCTATAACTGATAATTTCATAAAACACTATGCTAGTATTTTATTAAAATGATCAATTTTAGAGGAGAGGCATTATGTAACGATACAATTAAGCCAAATCTCGTACCAGTAATAAAAAAGATAATTCTTAATATAAAAGTTACTTCATATGAAATAAAATGTGTACAAAATGATTAAAATGTAAATACTTTGACATGACGTACAACGATATTACCCAACCCAAGTGATTGAGCCAAAAAACATAAACATAAAGAAGGGAACCACGTAACATACTTATTAAAATGTAAATATTTTGACATGATTAAGCCGACAACCCAAACATACTTAAGAAAATGTGATTGACAAAACAATGATGGGCATGGAACTAAAGGAGAACCAAACCAAGATGAAGAATGAAGATGAAGATTATTGAAGAAGAAGAATGAAGAGGAGACAGATAAAACCCAAGGGAAACTAACACACATATATAAAAGGGAGAGATTGTATGTTAAAGATAGAATACGGTCAATAAACCTTAAATAATTATATATTGATAAAACCAATGTTATTATTATCATTAATTTAACATATGTATCCAATTTTTAAGACAATACAATTGTAAAACAATGTAGTATAGGAAGGGTACACTAACCCTGTCAGAAAGGTTAGATTCAACCCAAAACTCAACTAGCCTAATATTGTTTATAGTAAAAATAATACTAAAACAAAAATAGTGAGAAATGGTAGGAGTAGGTATAGGGGTTACCCATTAAATAACACTAATTACAAAACAGTGAACCAAAGTGAAGTGTTTTAGTGAAGTGTTAATGCCCTAAATAAAAAATAGTGAAGGTGAATGTGAAACATTCAAATTAGAATGCTAAGGAAATAGACACTCTTTAAAACATTGATAAATCACCAATGAGTGGAGTGGAACTATAATTAGTTGTATACCTAGATGTAATTAAAAATAGTATTTAAAATTAATATAAGGGAAGCATGTGACATATCAGGGAGAAAGCCCAGTACCATAACTTGTGTTAACATGGCATGATAGGATAGAAGTAAAATTTGTTATTAAAGATTAAAATTATAAAGAATACAACACCCCATGTTGAAAGGGGAATTAACCTTCATAATATTAGAGAAGGTGACAATGTTTATCACCCTAGTTTATAAGACAAGAAAGAAATCAATGTTAGTACTAAGAATAATTTATGACTGATAAAGAATAGTTGATTCAATGTTAAAGAGGGAATATGATTGAAAGGGGACTTACAGTCCATAAACCTAGCTATTATATTTTAAATGAAAATGTATGTTGAATAATAATTAAAACACAAACAAATAAATGAAGCCCATCAGGCTGAATTCAGAATGTAATTTAAAAGGGAAATACACTAGAAAACAATCATGGCTGTTTGTAACTAGGAAAACAGTTAACTGCCAAGAACATTTCAAATGCAAATTGTATCAATTTCACAAAAAAACTTACTAATCTAAGAACAGTGAATGGACAATGATTGTATATCAGTCATTTCTACACAGAAATATTATTGTAATAATTTAATTCAAGAAAGATATGTTATTTATTAAATGTCAACTAATTAGACTATAGTTAAAGTGTAACAAAATATGACCTTATGAGGTATCATTGTAAACTTTGAAAGGAAAGAAAAATAATAGTGATGTCATTTATTATCCCAAAGGAATTATAAGGGAATAAAATCATTAGGAAATTACTTAATAAATTTGAATAAAAATTCAAATATCTCTAACAATGTAAGTAAAGAGTAATTAAACTAGCATTGAATTATTAGTTACTATGACAACGAGTCATTTGAGGCTTATTTTTCCGTTAAAAAATAAGAGACGCTGAAGAAACGAAGCGTGGGTACGCCACGCAAGAAATTGGACAAACTAAAACTTTAATTTAAACAGTTACAACAAGTCGAATAGTGAACCAAAATGATCCAATGTGAAGAGACGTCGATCTGTACAGAATTAATGATGACCAGGAACGAAATTAAACAAACTAATTAAAGAAAAAACCCAGACCAGTTTGAAGAAGATGCTGGAAGCCTACAACCAGCCCGAATTCGAAAACTATACGCCTACCCATGATGAACCTTCAACGTGAGACGAACTGATAAGTACCGAATAATTTATTACTCCTAAAAAACCCCAAATCACTTAAATTATTTTCAAATGATAAAATTTCTCACTATTTAAAAATAGTATTTTCTTTCAAAGGTAAAGGCATAATTTACTTACTTATATTAAAAAACATTTATAAAGATAACCTTATTTGTGAACATAACTACTGTAACAGAAATACGACACTACAGAACAAATTGTACAAACACATTATAAATCCTAAGTACCTATAAGGTATAATAGTGTACTTTCTTTTCATGTAATCAACGTTTATGTCTATTTTCATGATCAAAAGAACCCCAGATTGTAAAAACATATTAATTTGTTAGAAGCAACTGAATGATAGCGTTTTGAATCAATTTTGCCAACCTGAGGTGTTTTGTGTTTCAAGCTCTAAGCCGGAGCATAATATTATAAATTTGTTTATTATTCAATTGTCATGTTTATTAATAATTAAATGTGTATTAAAAAACGCAGTACAGAACAATACTATCTTGTTATTTCATAGGATTTTTGTTGTAAATATATGTGTGTTAGCGAAGTTTAAGTCATAGCCAACTAGCGCTTGTCACGAGTGGCCGAGTCGACAACCTGTGTAGCAGCGGGAATAATTCGAACGCCACAGCTGTCCATGCTAATACCACATATTACTTTAAAAACTAAATGTTTTAATTGTTTTAACAAAACAATTTGGCGCCACCCGGGAATCGTAATCCCTATGAATTAACAGGTAGGTTGTACTGGTGACATTGACAACGCTACGGACTCCAGTAGTGACGTCGATTTATGTAACAACCAGTGTGAGGCAAACACACTACAATCACACTAATACACAAAATAAACAAGTGTGAGACATTTTAACAGGTACGACCTCGTTCTACGTTACATATTGACGAACCCAACGAGGGGCTTTAAGAATAAAGGAAGCACACAACAACACCACATTTTAATTGTTACATATTGGCGCCCAACGTGGGGCTGGTAAGAATAACTAGCGGCGATCATGAATAGACACGGGATGGTTACGAGACGCAAAGGGAAGGAAACACCAAACCAAGAAGGAAACCCAGAAGAAGTGGAGGAAATTGAAGAAGTAGAAATGGAGGAAACGACTGGAGAATTGTCAGAAGAAAACCCACAGGAGGACCAAGTGGAAAATCCAAATCCACCTGAACCTGAACCTGAACCGGAAATAGAAGCGGAAGTCATGGTAAATAACCAACCAGTCAAACCAACAGAAGAAACGAAACTAGATAGTTTGATGAAAATGATGACGGAACATTTTGGACAAATGAATAAAAAACTGGAGAAACTGGAAAATCTGGACCAAAACGTTGAAGAATTGAAGACGCAAATGAAGGAGAGTATAGAATTCCTGAATGACAAGATAGAGAGCAACCATGAAGACTTGAAGAGAGGTCAGGAGGCATTGGAAAAGAAGAGTGAAGAGTTGAAGAAACAGATCAAAAAGGATCTGGAGACAGTAAATCAAAAGATGGAAAATAATCAGGATATTCTCCAACGGAAAATCGAGGAAGTAGGTGAGAAGAACAGAGAAGAATTGAGATTCATGTTTGCAGAGTTTCGTGAAGAAGACAAACGGACAAAAACAGGGATGAATAAGAGATGGGAAGAAACAAGTTACCCCGTAAATCAACTTCAAGAAACTTTAGTTAGTGATTTCAAACCAAGGAATGAAACACTAGACAGCACTCCTGAAGGTATCAAAGAAACGGTGAACGAGAACATGGAACCGGGGAATCAGAAAATAACACAGAAGGAGATGGTCAAGGAACTAGAGGAGAGGCACATAAAAACCAACAACAGAAGAGGAAGAAAAAAGAATCGAATCATTAAGAAGATTAAGAAAACAGAGGAATTAAGAAAGGTATATAAGAGGAAACTCATCAAAACACGAGAAGAAGTGGAGATGATGAAGAACGGCCTCATCGATGTATTTAATTTACCCATTACTGATCAGAGCAGATTAATAAAGATTAATAAGAGCAATCCCTATAAAGATTGTAGGAGGACTTTGAGGGAAGTTATAAAAGGAATTCACAACCAACCAGTGGATGAAGAATTCAGCAAATCTATACTTAAATGGAAAATACAAGAAATAGAAAGGACCCACAACCGAATAGCGTGTCACAAATTGCACAGGTTTTTAAAACACAGAATTCCACCAGCATTGGAAATGCCAAATAAAAATTTAATAATGACATTAGCAAAGGAATTACCATTAACTCCACCAATTAACAAACTACCTCTTAAAGTGAACGACGTAGGCATGGATAGAGGGGAACCCATGGTAGTAGAAGAAATACTATACCAAGTAACAGAGAATTACTTCATAAGAAGGGAGACGGTAATACACACCAGAGCGATCCGAATACAAAAGGAAGAGAAGGCGGAAAAGATACTGCAGGCCAATAATGTTGAAGGAGTTAGATCCGGAAGTAACCAACCAGTAGAAGAAGACTATGACTGGATACCCTTCAGCGATGACCCAGTGGAAAATTTCCGCATAGCATATAACAAACGAAACCCGCCGGAACTATCGATTCCACCAAGAAGTAAAGCGAATCGATCGAACACACCTCAGACAGAAAGGCAAATCATTGATGAAGGACCCCGGATAGCTCAAGTAAACAGCATAAGGGCCGAACTCAGCCAAGAACCACCTGATAACCACAGGAATGGAGGTAATAGAGAAGATGATTTAAGTTTTGGAGAGAGGGTATGGCCCCAACATGTGGTAAGGTGGTGATGACATGAACAAAATATCATCCAGAATAAGTGTGTCTATCAAGCACTTGAAGGAGTAGAGGTGCATAACAACAAAGAGTCGAACAAGAGAAGGAAATAATAAAGGAAAGAAAAGGAGAAGTCAACTTACCAAGAATATAAATAACAAGGTCCTGTGTATAGCAATATGAATAAACAATTATGTAATCATGATAGACCGTATATCATCACAAGAGTCAACGGTAATAACACTTACCAAATCAGTAATATCAATACCAGGAAAATCAAGGGAGTTTACAATCAAACTTCAATAAAAAAGATTTACGAGGAAGAATAAAACCATTGTGAAATGAAACAAATTTCAAAATTCTAAAAGAGAAAAATTGTAAGAGCAGCTTACTCAAATATTTAGATGATGTATGCGGAACAATAAAAAGTTTTAATGAAAAAAGAAAAACAAAGGAAACAGTTACACAAATTCCTTTCAATTTAAATCAGTTTAAAATATAACAAAAAATTGAAATATGAAGTATGAAGTAAAAAGTGAGATAATCAGGAATAAGTTACACACATTCCTATGTAATAAAAATGTAAGAAGCACAAACTTACAATTATAATTAAAAACAAAAAATAGCTAAAAAGGAATACGCTACAAACATTCCTTTACGGTAAGACCATTAACTTACCAAAGAATTATCAAAAATGATGCTGAATACAGAGTAAAATAAACAAAAATAAAATCAAGTTCAATTTACTGAGATAAATACTTGAAATTATACTGAATCAAAAGTATTATCAGAAAAAATAAATAAAACTTTACCTGGTACAAGGAGAGAGAGAGAAATTGTATATAAAACAAATATACAAATATGGCTAAAGCAGAATCCTGCTAAATGACTAAAAAAAATGTCTAAAACAATTAAAATGATCACAACGAGCATTGAAAACAAAATAATGAAAAGTGAGATATGATGAAATTAACATATGAATAAAGATAAAATTTCTCAATATAGTATATGAGTAGATGATAGTGTATAGTTAAGGTATAGCGGAAGGAAGAATGAGTAGCAATGATAAAGTGATCTAAAGTCAAACCACAAGGTGGACAATCCCAATTATATTATTATATTGTTATTATTATTAAGTCACAAGTTGACAAAGATTTAAGATGGACTGTTGAAAAGTCCAGCAATCTATATGTACTGAGTAGAGAAGATGTGCCTCTAGTCTCAGAAAATTGAGTAGTAATGGGAGAAACCAGCTACTATATAAAGTTACGGAAAAAATTTGTGTATGAGGGAATATGCACCAATGGAAATAAATAAAAACAGATCCAAATAAAATGGAGTGAATTAAGTAAGAAGAGAAATGGAGAATGGAGAAACAAACAAGTAAGAGAAGGAAAAAAGTTATCTATAACTGATAATTTCATAAAACACTATGCTAGTATTTTATTAAAATGATCAATTTTAGAGGAGAGGCATTATGTAACGATACAATTAAGCCAAATCTCGTACCAGTAATAAAAAAGATAATTCTTAATATAAAAGTTACTTCATATGAAATAAAATGTGTACAAAATGATTAAAATGTAAATACTTTGACATGACGTACAACGATATTACCCAACCCAAGTGATTGAGCCAAAAAACATAAACATAAAGAAGGGAACCACGTAACATACTTATTAAAATGTAAATATTTTGACATGATTAACCCGACAACCCAAACATACTTAAGAAAATGTGATTGACAAAACAATGATGGGCATGGAACTAAAGGAGAACCAAACCAAGATGAAGAATGAAGATGAAGATTATTGAAGAAGAAGAAGAGGAAGAATGAAGAGGAGACAGATAAAACCCAAGGGAAACTAACACACATATATAAAAGGGAGAGATTGTATGTTAAAGATAGAATACGGTCAATAAACCTTAAATAATTATATATTGATAAAACCAATGTTATTATTATCATTAATTTAACATATGTATCCAATTTTTAAGACAATACAATTGTAAAACAATGTAGTATAGGAAGGGTACACTAACCCTGTCAGAAAGGTTAGATTCAACCCAAAACTCAACTAGCCTAATATTGTTTATAGTAAAAATAATACTAAAACAAAAATAGTGAGAAATGGTAGGAGTAGGTATAGGGGTTACCCATTAAATAACACTAATTACAAAACAGTGAACCAAAGTGAAGTGTTTTAGTGAAGTGTTAATGCCCTAAATAAAAAATAGTGAAGGTGAATGTGAAACATTCAAATTAGAATGCTAAGGAAATAGACACTCTTTAAAACATTGATAAATCACCAATGAGTGGAGTGGAACTATAATTAGTTGTATACCTAGATGTAATTAAAAATAGTATTTAAAATTAATATAAGGGAAGCATGTGACATATCAGGGAGAAAGCCCAGTACCATAACTTGTGTTAACATGGCATGATAGGATAGAAGTAAAATTTGTTATTAAAGATTAAAATTATAAAGAATACAACACCCCATGTTGAAAGGGGAATTAACCTTCATAATATTAGAGAAGGTGACAATGTTTATCACCCTAGTTTATAAGACAAGAAAGAAATCAATGTTAGTACTAAGAATAATTTATGACTGATAAAGAATAGTTGATTCAATGTTAAAGAGGGAATATGATTGAAAGGAGACTTACAGTCCATAAACCTAGCTATTATATTTTAAATGAAAATGTATGTTGAATAATAATTAAAACACAAACAAATAAATGAAGCCCATCAGGCTGAATTCAGAATGTAATTTAAAAGGGAAATACACTAGAAAACAATCATGGCTGTTTGTAACTAGGAAAACAGTTAACTGCCAAGAACATTTCAAATGCAAATTGTATCAATTTCACAAAAAAACTTACTAATCTAAGAACAGTGAATGGACAATGATTGTATATCAGTCATTTCTACACAGAAATATTATTGTAATAATTTAATTCAAGAAAGATATGTTATTTATTAAATGTCAACTAATTAGACTATAGTTAAAGTGTAACAAAATATGACCTTATGAGGTATCATTGTAAACTTTGAAAGGAAAGAAAAATAATAGTGATGTCATTTATTATCCCAAAGGAATTATAAGGGAATAAAATCATTAGGAAATTACTTAATAAATTTGAATAAAAATTCAAATATCTCTAACAATGTAAGTAAAGAGTAATTAAACTAGCATTGAATTATTAGTTACTATGACAACGAGTCATTTGAGGCTTATTTTTCCGTTAAAAAATAAGAGACGCTGAAGAAACGAAGCGTGGGTACGCCACGCAAGAAATTGGACAAACTAAAACTTTAATTTAAACAGTTACAACAAGTCGAATAGTGAACCAAAATGATCCAATGTGAAGAGACGTCGATCTGTACAGAATTAATGATGACCAGGAACGAAATTAAACAAACTAATTAAAGAAAAAACCCAGACCAGTTTGAAGAAGATGCTGGAAGCCTACAACCAGCCCGAATTCGAAAACTATACGCCTACCCATGATGAACCTTCAACGTGAGACGAACTGATAAGTACCGAATAATTTATTACTCCTAAAAAACCCCAAATCACTTAAATTATTTTCAAATGATAAAATTTCTCACTATTTAAAAATAGTATTTTCTTTCAAAGGTAAAGGCATAATTTACTTACTTATATTAAAAAACATTTATAAAGATAACCTTATTTGTGAACATAACTACTGTAACAGAAATACGACACTACAGAACAAATTGTACAAACACATTATAAATCCTAAGTACCTATAAGGTATAATAGTGTACTTTCTTTTCATGTAATCAACGTTTATGTCTATTTTCATGATCAAAAGAACCCCAGATTGTAAAAACATATTAATTTGTTAGAAGCAACTGAATGATAGCGTTTTGAATCAATTTTGCCAACCTGAGGTGTTTTGTGTTTCAAGCTCTAAGCCGGAGCATAATATTATAAATTTGTTTATTATTCAATTGTCATGTTTATTAATAATTAAATGTGTATTAAAAAACGCAGTACAGAACAATACTATCTTGTTATTTCATAGGATTTTTGTTGTAAATATATGTGTGTTAGCGAAGTTTAAGTCATAGCCAACTAGCGCTTGTCACGAGTGGCCGAGTCGACAACCTGTGTAGCAGCGGGAATAATTCGAACGCCACAGCTGTCCATGCTAATACCACATATTACTTTAAAAACTAAATGTTTTAATTGTTTTAACAAAACAATTTGGCGCCACCCGGGAATCGTAATCCCTATGAATTAACAGGTAGGTTGTACTGGTGACATTGACAACGCTACGGACTCCAGTAGTGACGTCGATTTATGTAACAACCAGTGTGAGGCAAACACACTACAATCACACTAATACACAAAATAAACAAGTGTGAGACATTTTAACAGGTACGACCTCGTTCTACGTTACATATTGACGAACCCAACGAGGGGCTTTAAGAATAAAGGAAGCACACAACAACACCACATTTTAATTGTTACATATTGGCGCCCAACGTGGGGCTGGTAAGAATAACTAGCGGCGATCATGAATAGACACGGGATGGTTACGAGACGCAAAGGGAAGGAAACACCAAACCAAGAAGGAAACCCAGAAGAAGTGGAGGAAATTGAAGAAGTAGAAATGGAGGAAACGACTGGAGAATTGTCAGAAGAAAACCCACAGGAGGACCAAGTGGAAAATCCAAATCCACCTGAACCTGAACCTGAACCGGAAATAGAAGCGGAAGTCATGGTAAATAACCAACCAGTCAAACCAACAGAAGAAACGAAACTAGATAGTTTGATGAAAATGATGACGGAACATTTTGGACAAATGAATAAAAAACTGGAGAAACTGGAAAATCTGGACCAAAACGTTGAAGAATTGAAGACGCAAATGAAGGAGAGTATAGAATTCCTGAATGACAAGATAGAGAGCAACCATGAAGACTTGAAGAGAGGTCAGGAGGCATTGGAAAAGAAGAGTGAAGAGTTGAAGAAACAGATCAAAAAGGATCTGGAGACAGTAAATCAAAAGATGGAAAATAATCAGGATATTCTCCAACGGAAAATCGAGGAAGTAGGTGAGAAGAACAGAGAAGAATTGAGATTCATGTTTGCAGAGTTTCGTGAAGAAGACAAACGGACAAAAACAGGGATGAATAAGAGATGGGAAGAAACAAGTTACCCCGTAAATCAACTTCAAGAAACTTTAGTTAGTGATTTCAAACCAAGGAATGAAACACTAGACAGCACTCCTGAAGGTATCAAAGAAACGGTGAACGAGAACATGGAACCGGGGAATCAGAAAATAACACAGAAGGAGATGGTCAAGGAACTAGAGGAGAGGCACATAAAAACCAACAACAGAAGAGGAAGAAAAAAGAATCGAATCATTAAGAAGATTAAGAAAACAGAGGAATTAAGAAAGGTATATAAGAGGAAACTCATCAAAACACGAGAAGAAGTGGAGATGATGAAGAACGGCCTCATCGATGTATTTAATTTACCCATTACTGATCAGAGCAGATTAATAAAGTATAAAGATTGTAGGAGGACTTTGAGGGAAGTTATAAAAGGAATTCACAACCAACCAGTGGATGAAGAATTCAGCAAATCTATACTTAAATGGAAAATACAAGAAATAGAAAGGACCCACAACCGAATAGCGTGTCACAAATTGCACAGGTTTTTAAAACACAGAATTCCACCAGCATTGGAAATGCCAAATAAAAATTTAATAATGACATTAGCAAAGGAATTACCATTAACTCCACCAATTAACAAACTACCTCTTAAAGTGAACGACGTAGGCATGGATAGAGGGGAACCCATGGTAGTAGAAGAAATACTATACCAAGTAACAGAGAATTACTTCATAAGAAGGGAGACGGTAATACACACCAGAGCGATCCGAATACAAAAGGAAGAGAAGGCGGAAAAGATACTGCAGGCCAATAATGTTGAAGGAGTTAGATCCGGAAGTAACCAACCAGTAGAAGAAGACTATGACTGGATACCCTTCAGCGATGACCCAGTGGAAAATTTCCGCATAGCATATAACAAACGAAACCCGCCGGAACTATGGATTCCACCAAGAAGTAAAGCGAATCGATCGAACACACCTCAGACAGAAAGGCAAATCATTGATGAAGGACCCCGGATAGCTCAAGTAAACAGCATAAGGGCCGAACTCAGCCAAGAACCACCTGATAACCACAGGAATGGAGGTAATAGAGAAGATGATTTAAGTTTTGGAGAGAGGGTATGGCCCCAACATGTGGTAAGGTGGTGATGACATGAACAAAATATCATCCAGAATAAGTGTGTCTATCAAGCACTTGAAGGAGTAGAGGTGCATAACAACAAAGAGTCGAACAAGAGAAGGAAATAATAAAGGAAAGAAAAGGAGAAGTCAACTTACCAAGAATATAAATAACACGGTCCTGTGTATAGCAATATGAATAAACAATTATGTAATCATGATAGACCGTATATCATCACAAGAGTCAACGGTAATAACACTTACCAAATCAGTAATATCAATACCAGGAAAATCAAGGGAGTTTACAATCAAACTTCAATAAAAAAGTTTTACGAGGAAGAATAAAACCATTGTGAAATGAAACAAATTTCAAAATTCTAAAAGAGAAAAATTGTAAGAGCAGCTTACTCAAATATTTAGATGATGTATGCGGAACAATAAAAAGTTTTAATGAAAAAAGAAAAACAAAGGAAACAGTTACACAAATTCCTTTCAATTTAAATCAGTTTAAAATATAACAAAAAATTGAAATATGAAGTATGAAGTAAAAAGTGAGATAATCAGGAATAAGTTACACACATTCCTATGTAATAAAAATGTAAGAAGCACAAACTTACAATTATAATTAAAAACAAAAAATAGCTAAAAAGGAATACGCTACAAACATTCCTTTACGGTAAGACCATTAACTTACCAAAGAATTATCAAAAATGATGCTGAATACAGAGTAAAATAAACAAAAATAAAATCAAGTTCAATTTACTGAGATAAATACTTGAAATTATACTGAATCAAAAGTATTATCAGAAAAAATAAATAAAACTTTACCTGGTACAAGGAGAGAGAGAGAAATTGTATATAAAACAAATATACAAATATGGCTAAAGCAGAATCCTGCTAAATGACTAAAAAAAATGTCTAAAACAATTAAAATGATCACAACGAGCATTGAAAACAAAATAATGAAAAGTGAGATATGATGAAATTAACATATGAATAAAGATAAAATTTCTCAATATAGTATATGAGTAGATGATAGTGTATAGTTAAGGTATAGCGGAAGGAAGAATGAGTAGCAATGATAAAGTGATCTAAAGTCAAACCACAAGGTGGACAATCCCAATTATATTATTATATTGTTATTATTATTAAGTCACAAGTTGACAAAGATTTAAGATGGACTGTTGAAAAGTCCAGCAATCTATATGTACTGAGTAGAGAAGATGTGCCTCTAGTCTCAGAAAATTGAGTAGTAATGGGAGAAACCAGCTACTATATAAAGTTACGGAAAAAATTTGTGTATGAGGGAATATGCACCAATGGAAATAAATAAAAACAGATCCAAATAAAATGGAGTGAATTAAGTAAGAAGAGAAATGGAGAATGGAGAAACAAACAAGTAAGAGAAGGAAAAAAGTTATCTATAACTGATAATTTCATAAAACACTATGCTAGTATTTTATTAAAATGATCAATTTTAGAGGAGAGGCATTATGTAACGATACAATTAAGCCAAATCTCGTACCAGTAATAAAAAAGATAATTCCTAATATAAAAGTTACTTCATATGAAATAAAATGTGTAAAAAATGATTAAAATGTAAATACTTTGACATGACGTACAACGATATTACCCAACCCAAGTGATTGAGCCAAAAAACATAAACATAAAGAAGGGAACCACGTAACATACTTATTAAAATGTAAATATTTTGACATGATTAAGCCGACAACCCAAACATACTTAAGAAAATGTGATTGACAAAACAATGATGGGCATGGAACTAAAGGAGAACCAAACCAAGATGAAGAATGAAGATGAAGATTATTGAAGAAGAAGAATGAAGAGGAGACAGATAAAACCCAAGGGAAACTAACACACATATATAAAAGGGAGAGATTGTATGTTAAAGATAGAATACGGTCAATAAACCTTAAATAATTATATATTGATAAAACCAATGTTATTATTATCATTAATTTAACATATGTATCCAATTTTTAAGACAATACAATTGTAAAACAATGTAGTATAGGAAGGGTACACTAACCCTGTCAGAAAGGTTAGATTCAACCCAAAACTCAACTAGCCTAATATTGTTTATAGTAAAAATAATACTAAAACAAAAATAGTGAGAAATGGTAGGAGTAGGTATAGGGGTTACCCATTAAATAACACTAATTACAAAACAGTGAACCAAAGTGAAGTGTTTTAGTGAAGTGTTAATGCCCTAAATAAAAAATAGTGAAGGTGAATGTGAAACATTCAAATTAGAATGCTAAGGAAATAGACACTCTTTAAAACATTGATAAATCACCAATGAGTGGAGTGGAACTATAATTAGTTGTATACCTAGATGTAATTAAAAATAGTATTTAAAATTAATATAAGGGAAGCATGTGACATATCAGGGAGAAAGCCCAGTACCATAACTTGTGTTAACATGGCATGATAGGATAGAAGTAAAATTTGTTATTAAAGATTAAAATTATAAAGAATACAACACCCCATGTTGAAAGGGGAATTAACCTTCATAATATTAGAGAAGGTGACAATGTTTATCACCCTAGTTTATAAGACAAGAAAGAAATCAATGTTAGTACTAAGAATAATTTATGACTGATAAAGAATAGTTGATTCAATGTTAAAGAGGGAATATGATTGAAAGGGGACTTACAGTCCATAAACCTAGCTATTATATTTTAAATGAAAATGTATGTTGAATAATAATTAAAACACAAACAAATAAATGAAGCCCATCAGGCTGAATTCAGAATGTAATTTAAAAGGGAAATACACTAGAAAACAATCATGGCTGTTTGTAACTAGGAAAACAGTTAACTGCCAAGAACATTTCAAATGCAAATTGTATCAATTTCACAAAAAAACTTACTAATCTAAGAACAGTGAATGGACAATGATTGTATATCAGTCATTTCTACACAGAAATATTATTGTAATAATTTAATTCAAGAAAGATATGTTATTTATTAAATGTCAACTAATTAGACTATAGTTAAAGTGTAACAAAATATGACCTTATGAGGTATCATTGTAAACTTTGAAAGGAAAGAAAAATAATAGTGATGTCATTTATTATCCCAAAGGAATTATAAGGGAATAAAATCATTAGGAAATTACTTAATAAATTTGAATAAAAATTCAAATATCTCTAACAATGTAAGTAAAGAGTAATTAAACTAGCATTGAATTATTAGTTACTATGACAACGAGTCATTTGAGGCTTATTTTTCCGTTAAAAAATAAGAGACGCTGAAGAAACAAAGCGTGGGTACGCCACGCAAGAAATTGGACAAACTAAAACTTTAATTTAAACAGTTACAACAAGTCGAATAGTGAACCAAAATGATCCAATGTGAAGAGACGTCGATCTGTACAGAATTAATGATGACCAGGAACGAAATTAAACAAACTAATTAAAGAAAAAACCCAGACCAGTTTGAAGAAGATGCTGGAAGCCTACAACCAGCCCAAATTCGAAAACTATACGCCTACCCATGATGAACCTTCAACGTGAGACGAACTGATAAGTACCGAATAATTTATTACTCCTAAAAAACCCCAAATCACTTAAATTATTTTCAAATGATAAAATTTCTCACTATTTAAAAAATAGTATTTTCTTTCAAAGGTAAAGGCATAATTTACTTACTTATATTAAAAAACATTTATAAAGATAACCTTATTTGTGAACATAACTACTGTAACAGAAATACGACACTACAGAACAAATTGTACAAACACATTATAAATCCTAAGTACCTATAAGGTATAATAGTGTACTTTCTTTTCATGTAATCAACGTTTATGTCTATTTTCATGATCAAAAGAACCCCAGATTGTAAAAACATATTAATTTGTTAGAAGCAACTGAATGATAGCGTTTTGAATCAATTTTGCCAACCTGAGGTGTTTTGTGTTTCAAGCTCTAAGCCGGAGCATAATATTATAAATTTTTTTATTATTCAATTGTCATGTTTATTAATAATTAAATGTGTATTAAAAAACGCAGTACAGAACAATACTATCTTGTTATTTCATAGGATTTTTGTTGTAAATATATGTGTGTTAGCGAAGTTTAAGTCATAGCCAACTAGCGCTTGTCACGAGTGGCCGAGTCGACAACCTGTGTAGCAGCGGGAATAATTCGAACGCCACAGCTGTCCATGCTAATACCACATATTACTTTAAAAACTAAATGTTTTAATTGTTTTAACAAAACAATTTGGCGCCACCCAGGAATCGTAATCCCTATGAATTAACAGGTAGGTTGTACTGGTGACATTGACAACGCTACGGACTCCAGTAGTGACGTCGATTTATGTAACAACCAGTGTGAGGCAAACACACTACAATCACACTAATACACAAAATAAACAAGTGTGAGACATTTTAACAGGTACGACCTCGTTCTACGTTACATATTGACGAACCCAACGAGGGGCTTTAAGAATAAAGGAAGCACACAACAACACCACATTTTAATTGTTACATATTGGCGCCCAACGTGGGGCTGGTAAGAATAACTAGCGGCGATCATGAATAGACACGGGATGGTTACGAGACGCAAAGGGAAGGAAACACCAAACCAAGAAGGAAACCCAGAAGAAGTGGAGGAAATTGAAGAAGTAGAAATGGAGGAAACGACTGGAGAATTGTCAGAAGAAAACCCACAGGAGGACCAAGTGGAAAATCCAAATCCACCTGAACCTGAACCTGAACCGGAAATAGAAGCGGAAGTCATGGTAAATAACCAACCAGTCAAACCAACAGAAGAAACGAAACTAGATAGTTTGATGAAAATGATGACGGAACATTTTGGACAAATGAATAAAAAACTGGAGAAACTGGAAAATCTGGACCAAAACGTTGAAGAATTGAAGACGCAAATGAAGGAGAGTATAGAATTCCTGAATGACAAGATAGAGAGCAACCATGAAGACTTGAAGAGAGGTCAGGAGGCATTGGAAAAGAAGAGTGAAGAGTTGAAGAAACAGATCAAAAAGGATCTGGAGACAGTAAATCAAAAGATGGAAAATAATCAGGATATTCTCCAACGGAAAATCGAGGAAGTAGGTGAGAAGAACAGACAAGAATTGAGATTCATGTTTGCAGAGTTTCGTGAAGAAGACAAACGGACAAAAACAGGGATGAATAAGAGATGGGAAGAAACAAGTTACCCCGTAAATCAACTTCAAGAAACTTTAGTTAGTGATTTCAAACCAAGGAATGAAACACTAGACAGCACTCCTGAAGGTATCAAAGAAACGGTGAACGAGAACATGGAACCGGGGAATCAGAAAATAACACAGAAGGAGATGGTCAAGGAACTAGAGGAGAGGCACATAAAAACCAACAACAGAAGAGGAAGAAAAAAGAATCGAATCATTAAGAAGATTAAGAAAACAGAGGAATTAAGAAAGGTATATAAGAGGAAACTCATCAAAACACGAGAAGAAGTGGAGATGATGAAGAACGGCCTCATCGATGTATTTAATTTACCCATTACTGATCAGAGCAGATTAATAAAGTATAAAGATTGTAGGAGGACTTTGAGGGAAGTTATAAAAGGAATTCACAACCAACCAGTGGATGAAGAATTCAGCAAATCTATACTTAAATGGAAAATACAAGAAATAGAAAGGACCCACAACCGAATAGCGTGTCGCAAATTGCACAGGTTTTTAAAACACAGAATTCCACCAGCATTGGAAATGCCAAATAAAAATTTAATAATGACATTAGCAAAGGAATTACCATTAACTCCACCAATTAACAAACTACCTCTTAAAGTGAACGACGTAGGCATGGATAGAGGGGAACCCATGGTAGTAGAAGAAATACTATACCAAGTAACAGAGAATTACTTCATAAGAAGGGAGACGGTAATACACACCAGAGCGATCCGAATACAAAAGGAAGAGAAGGCGGAAAAGATACTGCAGGCCAATAATGTTGAAGGAGTTAGATCCGGAAGTAACCAACCAGTAGAAGAAGACTATGACTGGATACCCTTCAGCGATGACCCAGTGGAAAATTTCCGCATAGCATATAACAAACGAAACCCGCCGGAACTATGGATTCCACCAAGAAGTAAAGCGAATCGATCGAACACACCTCAGACAGAAAGGCAAATCATTGATGAAGGACCCCGGATAGCTCAAGTAAACAGCATAAGGGCCGAACTCAGCCAAGAACCACCTGATAACCACAGGAATGGAGGTAATAGAGAAGATGATTTAAGTTTTGGAGAGAGGGTATGGCCCCAACATGTGGTAAGGTGGTGATGACATGAACAAAATATCATCCAGAATAAGTGTGTCTATCAAGCACTTGAAGGAGTAGAGGTGCATAACAACAAAGAGTCGAACAAGAGAAGGAAATAATAAAGGAAAGAAAAGGAGAAGTCAACTTACCAAGAATATAAATAACAAGGTCCTGTGTATAGCAATATGAATAAACAATTATGTAATCATGATAGACCGTATATCATCACAAGAGTCAACGGTAATAACACTTACCAAATCAGTAATATCAATACCAGGAAAATCAAGGGAGTTTACAATCAAACTTCAATAAAAAAGTTTTACGAGGAAGAATAAAACCATTGTGAAATGAAACAAATTTCAAAATTCTAAAAGAGAAAAATTGTAAGAGCAGCTTACTCAAATATTTAGATGATGTATGCGGAACAATAAAAAGTTTTAATGAAAAAAGAAAAACAAAGGAAACAGTTACACAAATTCCTTTCAATTTAAATCAGTTTAAAATATAACAAAAAATTGAAATATGAAGTATGAAGTAAAAAGTGAGATAATCAGGAATAAGTTACACACATTCCTATGTAATAAAAATGTAAGAAGCACAAACTTACAATTATAATTAAAAACAAAAAATAGCTAAAAAGGAATACGCTACAAACATTCCTTTACGGTAAGACCATTAACTTACCAAAGAATTATCAAAAATGATGCTGAATACAGAGTAAAATAAACAAAAATAAAATCAAGTTCAATTTACTGAGATAAATACTTGAAATTATACTGAATCAAAAGTATTATCAGAAAAAATAAATAAAACTTTACCTGGTACAAGGAGAGAGAGAGAAATTGTATATAAAACAAATATACAAATATGGCTAAAGCAGAATCCTGCTAAATGACTAAAAAAAATGTCTAAAACAATTAAAATGATCACAACGAGCATTGAAAACAAAATAATGAAAAGTGAGATATGATGAAATTAACATATGAATAAAGATAAAATTTCTCAATATAGTATATGAGTAGATGATAGTGTATAGTTAAGGTATAGCGGAAGGAAGAATGAGTAGCAATGATAAAGTGATCTAAAGTCAAACCACAAGGTGGACAATCCCAATTATATTATTATATTGTTATTATTATTAAGTCACAAGTTGACAAAGATTTAAGATGGACTGTTGAAAAGTCCAGCAATCTATATGTACTGAGTAGAGAAGATGTGCCTCTAGTCTCAGAAAATTGAGTAGTAATGGGAGAAACCAGCTACTATATAAAGTTACGGAAAAAATTTGTGTATGAGGGAATATGCACCAATGGAAATAAATAAAAACAGATCCAAATAAAATGGAGTGAATTAAGTAAGAAGAGAAATGGAGAATGGAGAAACAAACAAGTAAGAGAAGGAAAAAAGTTATCTATAACTGATAATTTCATAAAACACTATGCTAGTATTTTATTAAAATGATCAATTTTAGAGGAGAGGCATTATGTAACGATACAATTAAGCCAAATCTCGTACCAGTAATAAAAAAGATAATTCTTAATATAAAAGTGACTTCATATGAAATAAAATGTGTACAAAATGATTAAAATGTAAATACTTTGACATGACGTACAACGATATTACCCAACCCAAGTGATTGAGCCAAAAAACATAAACATAAAGAAGGGAACCACGTAACATACTTATTAAAATGTAAATATTTTGACATGATTAAGCCGACAACCCAAACATACTTAAGAAAATGTGATTGACAAAACAATGATGGGCATGGAACTAAAGGAGAACCAAACCAAGATGAAGAATGAAGATAAAGATTATTGAAGAAGAAGAAGAGGAAGAATGAAGAGGAGACAGATAAAACCCAAGGGAAACTAACACACATATATAAAAGGGAGAGATTGTATGTTAAAGATAGAATACGGTCAATAAACCTTAAATAATTATATATTGATAAAACCAATGTTATTATTATCATTAATTTAACATATGTATCCAATTTTTAAGACAATACAATTGTAAAACAATGTAGTATAGGAAGGGTACACTAACCCTGTCAGAAAGGTTAGATTCAACCCAAAACTCAACTAGCCTAATATTGTTTATAGTAAAAATAATACTAAAACAAAAATAGTGAGAAATGGTAGGAGTAGGTATAGGGGTTACCCATTAAATAACACTAATTACAAAACAGTGAACCAAAGTGAAGTGTTTTAGTGAAGTGTTAATGCCCTAAATAAAAAATAGTGAAGGTGAATGTGAAACATTCAAATTAGAATGCTAAGGAAATAGACACTCTTTAAAACATTGATAAATCACCAATGAGTGGAGTGGAACTATAATTAGTTGTATACCTAGATGTAATTAAAAATAGTATTTAAAATTAATATAAGGGAAGCATGTGACATATCAGGGAGAAAGCCCAGTACCATAACTTGTGTTAACATGGCATGATAGGATAGAAGTAAAATTTGTTATTAAAGATTAAAATTATAAAGAATACAACACCCCATGTTGAAAGGGGAATTAACCTTCATAATATTAGAGAAGGTGACAATGTTTATCACCCTAGTTTATAAGACAAGAAAGAAATCAATGTTAGTACTAAGAATAATTTATGACTGATAAAGAATAGTTGATTCAATGTTAAAGAGGGAATATGATTGAAAGGAGACTTACAGTCCATAAACCTAGCTATTATATTTTAAATGAAAATGTATGTTGAATAATAATTAAAACACAAACAAATAAATGAAGCCCATCAGGCTGAATTCAGAATGTAATTTAAAAGGGAAATACACTAGAAAACAATCATGGCTGTTTGTAACTAGGAAAACAGTTAACTGCCAAGAACATTTCAAATGCAAATTGTATCAATTTCACAAAAAAACTTACTAATCTAAGAACAGTGAATGGACAATGATTGTATATCAGTCATTTCTACACAGAAATATTATTGTAATAATTTAATTCAAGAAAGATATGTTATTTATTAAATGTCAACTAATTAGACTATAGTTAAAGTGTAACAAAATATGACCTTATGAGGTATCATTGTAAACTTTGAAAGGAAAGAAAAATAATAGTGATGTCATTTATTATCCCAAAGGAATTATAAGGGAATAAAATCATTAGGAAATTACTTAATAAATTTGAATAAAAATTCAAATATCTCTAACAATGTAAGTAAAGAGTAATTAAACTAGCATTGAATTATTAGTTACTATGACGAGTCATTTGAGGCTTATTTTTCCGTTAAAAAATAAGAGACGCTGAAGAAACGAAGCGTGGGTACGCCACGCAAGAAATTGGACAAACTAAAACTTTAATTTAAACAGTTACAACAAGTCGAATAGTGAACCAAAATGATCCAATGTGAAGAGACGTCGATCTGTACAGAATTAATGATGACCAGGAACGAAATTAAACAAACTAATTAAAGAAAAAACCCAGACCAGTTTGAAGAAGATGCTGGAAGCCTACAACCAGCCCAAATTCGAAAACTATACGCCTACCCATGATGAACCTTCAACGTGAGACGAACTGATAAGTACCGAATAATTTATTACTCCTAAAAAACCCCAAATCACTTAAATTATTTTCAAATGATAAAATTTCTCACTATTTAAAAATAGTATTTTCTTTCAAAGGTAAAGGCATAATTTTCTTACTTATATTAAAAAACATTTATAAAGATAACCTTATTTGTGAACATAACTACTGTAACAGAAATACGACACTACAGAACAAATTGTACAAACACATTATAAATCCTAAGTACCTATAAGGTATAATAGTGTACTTTCTTTTCATGTAATCAACGTTTATGTCTATTTTCATGATCAAAAGAACCCCAGATTGTAAAAACATATTAATTTGTTAGAAGCAACTGAATGATAGCGTTTTGAATCAATTTTGCCAACCTGAGGTGTTTTGTGTTTCAAGCTCTAAGCCGGAGCATAATATTATAAATTTGTTTATTATTCAATTGTCATGTTTATTAATAATTAAATGTGTATTAAAAAACGCAGTACAGAACAATACTATCTTGTTATTTCATAGGATTTTTGTTGTAAATATATGTGTGTTAGCGAAGTTTAAGTCATAGCCAACTAGCGCTTGTCACGAGTGGCCGAGTCGACAACCTGTGTAGCAGCGGGAATAATTCGAACGCCACAGCTGTCCATGCTAATACCACATATTACTTTAAAAACTAAATGTTTTAATTGTTTTAACAAAACAATTTGGCGCCACCCGGGAATCGTAATCCCTATGAATTAACAGGTAGGTTGTACTGGTGACATTGACAACGCTACGGACTCCAGTAGTGACGTCGATTTATGTAACAACCAGTGTGAGGCAAACACACTACAATCACACTAATACACAAAATAAACAAGTGTGAGACATTTTAACAGGTACGACCTCGTTCTACGTTACATATTGACGAACCCAACGAGGGGCTTTAAGAATAAAGGAAGCACACAACAACACCACATTTTAATTGTTACATATTGGCGCCCAACGTGGGGCTGGTAAGAATAACTAGCGGCGATCATGAATAGACACGGGATGGTTACGAGACGCAAAGGGAAGGAAACACCAAACCAAGAAGGAAACCCAGAAGAAGTGGAGGAAATTGAAGAAGTAGAAATGGAGGAAACGACTGGAGAATTGTCAGAAGAAAACCCACAGGAGGACCAAGTGGAAAATCCAAATCCACCTGAACCTGAACCTGAACCGGAAATAGAAGCGGAAGTCATGGTAAATAACCAACCAGTCAAACCAACAGAAGAAACGAAACTAGATAGTTTGATGAAAATGATGACGGAACATTTTGGACAAATGAATAAAAAACTGGAGAAACTGGAAAATCTGGACCAAAACGTTGAAGAATTGAAGACGCAAATGAAGGAGAGTATAGAATTCCTGAATGACAAGATAGAGAGCAACCATGAAGACTTGAAGAGAGGTCAGGAGGCATTGGAAAAGAAGAGTGAAGAGTTGAAGAAACAGATCAAAAAGGATCTGGAGACAGTAAATCAAAAGATGGAAAATAATCAGGATATTCTCCAACGGAAAATCGAGGATGTAGGTGAGAAGAACAGAGAAGAATTGAGATTCATGTTTGCAGAGTTTCGTGAAGAAGACAAACGGACAATAACAGGGATGAATAAGAGATGGGAAGAAACAAGTTACCCCGTAAATCAACTTCAAGAAACTTTAGTTAGTGATTTCAAACCAAGGAATGAAACACTAGACAGCACTCCTGAAGGTATCAAAGAAACGGTGAACGAGAACATGGAACCGGGGAATCAGAAAATAACACAGAAGGAGATGGTCAAGGAACTAGAGGAGAGGCACATAAAAACCAACAACAGAAGAGGAAGAAAAAAGAATCGAATCATTAAGAAGATTAAGAAAACAGAGGAATTAAGAAAGGTATATAAGAGGAAACTCATCAAAACACGAGAAGAAGTGGAGATGATGAAGAACGGCCTCATCGATGTATTTAATTTACCCATTACTGATCAGAGCAGATTAATAAAGTATAAAGATTGTATGAGGACTTTGAGGGAAGTTATAAAAGGAATTCACAACCAACCAGTGGATGAAGAATTCAGCAAATCTATACTTAAATGGGAAATACAAGAAATAGAAAGGACCCACAACCGAATAGCGTGTCACAAATTGCACAGGTTTTTAAAACACAGAATTCCACCAGCATTGGAAATGCCAAATAAAAATTTAATAATGACATTAGCAAAGGAATTACCATTAACTCCACCAATTAACAAACTACCTCTTAAAGTGAACGACGTAGGCATGGATAGAGGGGAACCCATGGTAGTAGAAGAAATACTATACCAAGTAACAGAGAATTACTTCATAAGAAGGGAGACGGTAATACACACCAGAGCGATCCGAATACAAAAGGAAGAGAAGGCGGAAAAGATACTGCAGGCCAATAATGTTGAAGGAGTTAGATCCGGAAGTAACCAACCAGTAGAAGAAGACTATGACTGGATACCCTTCAGCGATGACCCAGTGGAAAATTTCCGCATAGCATATAACAAACGAAACCCGCCGGAACTATGGATTCCACCAAGAAGTAAAGCGAATCGATCGAACACACCTCAGACAGAAAGGCAAATCATTGATGAAGGACCCCGGATAGCTCAAGTAAACAGCATAAGGGCCGAACTCAGCCAAGAACCACCTGATAACCACAGGAATGGAGGTAATAGAGAAGATGATTTAAGTTTTGGAGAGAGGGTATGGCCCCAACATGTGGTAAGGTGGTGATGACATGAACAAAATATCATCCAGAATAAGTGTGTCTATCAAGCACTTGAAGGAGTAGAGGTGCATAACAACAAAGAGTCGAACAAGAGAAG
This sequence comes from Magicicada septendecula, assembly GCA_034769895.1. Lineage (NCBI taxonomy): Eukaryota > Metazoa > Arthropoda > Insecta > Hemiptera > Cicadidae > Magicicada > Magicicada septendecula. The sequence continues at coordinate 1,033,395,650 of CM068367.1, read as the reverse complement.
GAAATAATAAAGGAAAGAAAAGGAGAAGTCAACTTACCAAGAATATAAATAACAAGGTCCTGTGTATAGCAATATGAATAAACAATTATGTATATCATGATAGACCGTATATCATCACAAGAGTCAACGGTAATAACACTTACCAAATCAGTAATATCAATACCAGGAAAATCAAGGGAGTTTACAATCAAACTTCAATAAAAAAGTTTTACGAGGAAGAATAAAACCATTGTGAAATGAAACAAATTTCAAAATTCTAAAAGAGAAAAATTGTAAGAGCAGCTTACTCAAATATTTAGATGATGTATGCGGAACAATAAAAAGTTTTAATGAAAAAAGAAAAACAAAGGAAACAGTTACACAAATTCCTTTCAATTTAAATCAGTTTAAAATATAACAAAAAATTGAAATATGAAGTATGAAGTAAAAAGTGAGATAATCAGGAATAAGTTACACACATTCCTATGTAATAAAAATGTAAGAAGCACAAACTTACAATTATAATTAAAAACAAAAAATAGCTAAAAAGGAATACGCTACAAACATTCCTTTACGGTAAGACCATTAACTTACCAAAGAATTATCAAAAATGATGCTGAATACAGAGTAAAATAAACAAAAATAAAATCAAGTTCAGTTTACTGAGATAAATACTTGAAATTATACTGAATCAAAAGTATTATCAGAAAAAATAAATAAAACTTTACCTGGTACAAGGAGAGAGAGAGAAATTGTATATAAAACAAATATACAAATATGGCTAAAGCAGAATCCTGCTAAATGACTAAAAAAAATGTCTAAAACAATTAAAATGATCACAACGAGCATTGAAAACAAAATAATGAAAAGTGAGATATGATGAAATTAACATATGAATAAAGATAAAATTTCTCAATATAGTATATGAGTAGATGATAGTGTATAGTTAAGGTATAGCGGAAGGAAGAATGAGTAGCAATGATAAAGTGATCTAAAGTCAAACCACAAGGTGGACAATCCCAATTATATTATTATATTGTTATTATTATTAAGTCACAAGTTGACAAAGATTTAAGATGGACTGTTGAAAAGTCCAGCAATCTATATGTACTGAGTAGAGAAGATGTGCCTCTAGTCTCAGAAAATTGAGTAGTAATGGGAGAAACCAGCTACTATATAAAGTTACGGAAAAAATTTGTGTATGAGGGAATATGCACCAATGGAAATAAATAAAAACAGATCCAAATAAAATGGAGTGAATTAAGTAAGAAGAGAAATGGAGAATGGAGAAACAAACAAGTAAGAGAAGGAAAAAAGTTATCTATAACTGATAATTTCATAAAACACTATGCTAGTATTTTATTAAAATGATCAATTTTAGAGGAGAGGCATTATGTAACGATACAATTAAGCCAAATCTCATACCAGTAATAAAAAAGATAATTCTTAATATAAAAGTTACTTCGTATGAAATAAAATGTGTAAAAAATGATTAAAATGTAAATACTTTGACATGACGTACAACGATATTACCCAACCCAAGTGATTGAGCCAAAAAACATAAACATAAAGAAGGGAACCACGTAACATACTTATTAAAATGTAAATATTTTGACATGATTAAGCCGACAACCCAAACATACTTAAGAAAATGTGATTGACAAAACAATGATGGGCATGGAACTAAAGGAGAACCAAACCAAGATGAAGAATGAAGATGAAGATTATTGAAGAGGAAGAATGAAGAGGAGACAGATAAAACCCAAGGGAAACTAACACACATATATAAAAGGGAGAGATTGTATGTTAAAGATAGAATACGGTCAATAAACCTTAAATAATTATATATTGATAAAACCAATGTTATTATTATCATTAATTTAACATACGTATCCAATTTTTAAGACAATACAATTGTAAAACAATGTAGTATAGGAAGGGTACACTAACCCTGTCAGAAAGGTTAGATTCAACCCAAAACTCAACTAGCCTAATATTGTTTATAGTAAAAATAATACTAAAACAAAAATAGTGAGAAATGGTAGGAGTAGGTATAGGGGTTACCCATTAAATAACACTAATTACAAAACAGTGAACCAAAGTGAAGTGTTTTAGTGAAGTGTTAATGCCCTAAATAAAAAATAGTGACGGTGAATGTGAAACATTCAAATTAGAATGCTAAGGAAATAGACACTCTTTAAAACATTGATAAATCACCAATGAGTGGAGTGGAACTATAATTAGTTGTATACCTAGATGTAATTAAAAATAGTATTTAAAATTAATATAAGGGAAGCATGTGACATATCAGGGAGAAAGCCCAGTACCATAACTTGTGTTAACATGGCATGATAGGATAGAAGTAAAATTTGTTATTAAAGATTAAAATTATAAAGAATACAACACCCCATGTTGAAAGGGGAATTAACCTTCATAATATTAGAGAAGGTGACAATGTTTATCACCCTAGTTTATAAGACAAGAAAGAAATCAATGTTAGTACTAAGAATAATTTATGACTGATAAAGAATAGTTGATTCAATGTTAAAGAGGGAATATGATTGAAAGGGGACTTACAGTCCATAAACCTAGCTATTATATTTTAAATGAAAATGTATGTTGAATAATAATTAAAACACAAACAAATAAATGAAGCCCATCAGGCTGAATTCAGAATGTAATTTAAAAGGGAAATACACTAGAAAACAATCATGGCTGTTTGTAACTAGGAAAACAGTTAACTGCCAAGAACATTTCAAATGCAAATTGTATTAATTTCACAAAAAAACTTACTAATCTAAGAACAGTGAATGGACAATGATTGTATATCAGTCATTTCTACACAGAAATATTATTGTAATAATTTAATTCAAGAAAGATATGTTATTTATTAAATGTCAACTAATTAGACTATAGTTAAAGTGTAACAAAATATGACCTTATGAGGTATCATTGTAAACTTTGAAAGGAAAGAAAAATAATAGTGATGTCATTTATTATCCCAAAGGAATTATAAGGGAATAAAATCATTAGGAAATTACTTAATAAATTTGAATAAAAATTCAAATATCTCTAACAATGTAAGTAAAGAGTAATTAAACTAGCATTGAATTATTAGTTACTATGGCAACGAGTCATTTGAGGCTTATTTTTCCGTTAAAAAATAAGAGACGCTGAAGAAACGAAGCGTGGGTACGCCACGCAAGAAATTGGACAAACTAAAACTTTAATTTAAACAGTTACAACAAGTCGAATAGTGAACCAAAATGATCCAATGTGAAGAGACGTCGATCTGTACAGAATTAATGATGACCAGGAACGAAATTAAACAAACTAATTAAAGAAAAAACCCAGACCAGTTTGAAGAAGATGCTGGAAGCCTACAACCAGCCCAAATTCGAAAACTATACGCCTACCCATGATGAACCTTCAACGTGAGACGAACTGATAAGTACCGAATAATTTATTACTCCTAAAAAACCCCAAATCACTTAAATTATTTTCAAATAATAAAATTTCTCACTATTTAAAAAATAGTATTTTCTTTCAAAAGTAAAGGCATAATTTACTTACTTATATTAAAAAACATTTATAAAGATAACCTTATTTGTGAACATAACTACTGTAACAGAAATACGACACTACAGAACAAATTGTACAAACACATTATAAATCCTAAGTACCTATAAGGTATAATAGTGTACTTTCTTTTCATGTAATCAACGTTTATGTCTATTTTCATGATCAAAAGAACCCCAGATTGTAAAAACATATTAATTTGTTAGAAGCAACTGAATGATAGCGTTTTGAATCAATTTTGCCAACCTGAGGTGTTTTGTGTTTCAAGCTCTAAGCCGGAGCATAATATTATAAATTTGTTTATTATTCAATTGTCATGTTTATTAATAATTAAATGTGTATTAAAAAACACAGTACAGAACAATACTATCTTGTTATTTCATAGGATTTTTGTTGTAAATATATGTGTGTTAGCGAAGTTTAAGTCATAGCCAACTAGCGCTTGTCACGAGTGGCCGAGTCGACAACCTGTGTAGCAGCGGGAATAATTCGAACGCCACAGCTGTCCATGCTAATACCACATATTACTTTAAAAACTAAATGTTTTAATTGTTTTAACAAAACAATTTGGCGCCACCCGGGAATAGTAATCCCTATGAATTAACAGGTAGGTTGTACTGGTGACATTGACAACGCTACGGACTCCAGTAGTGACGTCGATTTATGTAACAACCAGTGTGAGGCAAACACACTACAATCACACTAATACACAAAATAAACAAGTGTGAGACATTTTAACAGGTACGACCTCGTTCTACGTTACATATTGACGAACCCAACGAGGGGCTTTAAGAATAAAGGAAGCACACAACAACACCACATTTTAATTGTTACATATTGGCGCCCAACGTGGGGCTGGTAAGAATAACTAGCGGCGATCATGAATAGACACGGGATGGTTACGAGACGCAAAGGGAAGGAAACACCAAACCAAGAAGGAAACCCAGAAGAAGTGGAGGAAATTGAAGAAGTAGAAATGGAGGAAACGACTGGAGAATTGTCAGAAGAAAACCCACAGGAGGACCAAGTGGAAAATCCAAATCCACCTGAACCTGAACCTGAACCGGAAATAGAAGCGGAAGTCATGGTAAATAACCAACCAGTCAAACCAACAGAAGAAACGAAACTAGATAGTTTGATGAAAATGATGACGGAACATTTTGGACAAATGAATAAAAAACTGGAGAAACTGGAAAAACTGGACCAAAACATTGAAGAATTGAAGACGCAAATGAAGGAGAGTATAGAATTCCTGAATGACAAGATAGAGAGCAACCATGAAGACTTGAAGAGAGGTCAGGAGGCATTGGAAAAGAAGAGTGAAGAGTTGAAGAAACAGATCAAAAAGGATCTGGAGACAGTAAATCAAAAGATGGAAAATAATCAGGATATTCTCCAACGGAAAATCGAGGAAGTAGGTGAGAAGAACAGAGAAGAATTGAGATTCATGTTTGCAGAGTTTCGTGAAGAAGACAAACGGACAAAAACAGGGATGAATAAGAGATGGGAAGAAACAAGTTACCCCGTAAATCAACTTCAAGAAACTTTAGTTAGTGATTTCAAACCAAGGAATGAAACACTAGACAGCACTCCTGAAGGTATCAAAGAAACGGTGAACGAGAACATGGAACCGGGGAATCAGAAAATAACACAGAAGGAGATGGTCAAGGAACTAGAGGAGAGGCACATAAAAACCAACAACAGAAGAGGAAGAAAAAAGAATCGAATCATTAAGAAGATTAAGAAAACAGAGGAATTAAGAAAGGTATATAAGAGGAAACTCATCAAAACACGAGAAGAAGTGGAGATGATGAAGAACGGCCTCATCGATGTATTTAATTTACCCATTACTGATCAGAGCAGATTAATAAAGTATAAAGATTGTATGAGGACTTTGAGGGAAGTTATAAAAGGAATTCACAACCAACCAGTGGATGAAGAATTCAGCAAATCTATACTTAAATGGGAAATACAAGAAATAGAAAGGACCCACAACCGAATAGCGTGTCACAAATTGCACAGGTTTTTAAAACACAGAATTCCACCAGCATTGGAAATGCCAAATAAAAATTTAATAATGACATTAGCAAAGGAATTACCATTAACTCCACCAATTAACAAACTACCTCTTAAAGTGAACGACGTAGGCATGGATAGAGGGGAACCCATGGTAGTAGAAGAAATACTATACCAAGTAACAGAGAATTACTTCATAAGAAGGGAGACGGTAATACACACCAGAGCGATCCGAATACAAAAGGAAGAGAAGGCGGAAAAGATACTGCAGGCCAATAATGTTGAAGGAGTTAGATCCGGAAGTAACCAACCAGTAGAAGAAGACTATGACTGGATACCCTTCAGCGATGACCCAGTGGAAAATTTCCGCATAGCATATAACAAACGAAACCCGCCGGAACTATGGATTCCACCAAGAAGTAAAGCGAATCGATCGAACACACCTCAGACAGAAAGGCAAATCACTGATGAAGGACCCCGGATAGCTCAAGTAAACAGCATAAGGGCCGAACTCAGCCAAGAACCACCTGATAACCACAGGAATGGAGGTAATAGAGAAGATGATTTAAGTTTTGGAGAGAGGGTATGGCCCCAACATGTGGTAAGGTGGTGATGACATGAACAAAATATCATCCAGAATAAGTGTGTCTATCAAGCACTTGAAGGAGTAGAGGTGCATAACAACAAAGAGTCGAACAAGAGAAGGAAATAATAAAGGAAAGAAAAGGAGAAGTCAACTTACCAAGAATATAAATAACAAGGTCCTGTGTATAGCAATATGAATAAACAATTATGTATATCATGATAGACCGTATATCATCACAAGAGACAACGGTAATAACACTTACCAAATCAGTAATATCAATACCAGGAAAATCAAGGGAGTTTACAATCAAACTTCAATAAAAAAGTTTTACGAGGAAGAATAAAACCATTGTGAAATGAAACAAATTTCAAAATTCTAAAAGAGAAAAATTGTAAGAGCAGCTTACTCAAATATTTAGATGATGTATGCGGAACAATAAAAAGTTTTAATGAAAAAAGAAAAACAAAGGAAACAGTTACACAAATTCCTTTCAATTTAAATCAGTTTAAAATATAACAAAAAATTGAAATATGAAGTATGAAGTAAAAAGTGAGATAATCAGGAATAAGTTACACACATTCCTATGTAATAAAAATGTAAGAAGCACAAACTTACAATTATAATTAAAAACAAAAAATAGCTAAAAAGGAATACGCTACAAACATTCCTTTACGGTAAGACCATTAACTTACCAAAGAATTATCAAAAATGATGCTGAATACAGAGTAAAATAAACAAAAATAAAATCAAGTTCAGTTTACTGAGATAAATACTTGAAATTATACTGAATCAAAAGTATTATCAGAAAAAATAAATAAAACTTTACCTGGTACAAGGAGAGAGAGAGAAATTGTATATAAAACAAATATACAAATATGGCTAAAGCAGAATCCTGCTAAATGACTAAAAAAAATGTCTAAAACAATTAAAATGATCACAACGAGCATTGAAAACAAAATAATGAAAAGTGAGATATGATGAAATTAACATATGAATAAAGATAAAATTTCTCAATATAGTATATGAGTAGATGATAGTGTATAGTTAAGGTATAGCGGAAGGAAGAATGAGTAGCAATGATAAAGTGATCTAAAGTCAAACCACAAGGTGGACAATCCCAATTATATTATTATATTGTTATTATTATTAAGTCACAAGTTGACAAAGATTTAAGATGGACTGTTGAAAAGTCCAGCAATCTATATGTACTGAGTAGAGAAGATGTGCCTCTAGTCTCAGAAAATTGAGTAGTAATGGGAGAAACCAGCTACTATATAAAGTTAGGGAAAAAATTTGTGTATGAGGGAATATGCACCAATGGAAATAAATAAAAACAGATCCAAATAAAATGGAGTGAATTAAGTAAGAAGAGAAATGGAGAATGGAGAAACAAACAAGTAAGAGAAGGAAAAAAGTTATCTATAACTGATAATTTCATAAAACACTATGCTAGTATTTTATTAAAATGATCAATTTTAGAGGAGAGGCATTATGTAACGATACAATTAAGCCAAATCTCATACCAGTAATAAAAAAGATAATTCTTAATATAAAAGTTACTTCATATGAAATAAAATGTGTAAAAAATGATTAAAATGTAAATACTTTGACATGACGTACAACGATATTACCCAACCCAAGTGATTGAGCCAAAAAACATAAACATAAAGAAGGGAACCACGTAACATACTTATTAAAATGTAAATATTTTGACATGATTAAGCCGACAACCCAAACATACTTAAGAAAATGTGATTGACAAAACAATGATGGGCATGGAACTAAAGGAGAACCAAACCAAGATGAAGAATGAAGATGAAGATTATTGAAGAGGAAGAATGAAGAGGAGACAGATAAAACCCAAGGGAAACTAACACACATATATAAAAGGGAGAGATTGTATGTTAAAGATAGAATACGGTCAATAAACCTTAAATAATTATATATTGATAAAACCAATGTTATTATTATCATTAATTTAACATATGTATCCAATTTTTAAGACAATACAATTGTAAAACAATGTAGTATAGGAAGGGTACACTAACCCTGTCAGAAAGGTTAGATTCAACCCAAAACTCAACTAGCCTAATATTGTTTATAGTAAAAATAATACTAAAACAAAAATAGTGAGAAATGGTAGGAGTAGGTATAGGGGTTACCCATTAAATAACACTAATTACAAAACAGTGAACCAAAGTGAAGTGTTTTAGTGAAGTGTTAATGCCCTAAATAAAAAATAGTGACGGTGAATGTGAAACATTCAAATTAGAATGCTAAGGAAATAGACACTCTTTAAAACATTGATAAATCACCAATGAGTGGAGTGGAACTATAATTAGTTGTATACCTAGATGTAATTAAAAATAGTATTTAAAATTAATATAAGGGAAGCATGTGACATATCAGGGAGAAAGCCCAGTACCATAACTTGTGTTAACATGGCATGATAGGATAGAAGTAAAATTTGTTATTAAAGATTAAAATTATAAAGAATACAACACCCCATGTTGAAAGGGGAATTAACCTTCATAATATTAGAGAAGGTGACAATGTTTATCACCCTAGTTTATAAGACAAGAAAGAAATCAATGTTAGTACTAAGAATAATTTATGACTGATAAAGAATAGTTGATTCAATGTTAAAGAGGGAATATGACTGAAAGGGGACTTACAGTCCATAAACCTAGCTATTATATTTTAAATGAAAATGTATGTTGAATAATAATTAAAACACAAACAAATAAATGAAGCCCATCAGGCTGAATTCAGAATGTAATTTAAAAGGGAAATACACTAGAAAACAATCATGGCTGTTTGTAACTAGGAAAACAGTTAACTGCCAAGAACATTTCAAATGCAAATTGTATCAATTACACAAAAAATCTTACTAATCTAAGAACAGTGAATGGACAATGATTGTATATCAGTCATTTCTACACAGAAATATTATTGTAATAATTTAATTCAAGAAAGATATGTTATTTATTAAATGTCAACTAATTAGACTATAGTTAAAGTGTAACAAAATATGACCTTATGAGGTATCATTGTAAACTTTGAAAGGAAAGAAAAATAATAGTGATGTCATTTATTATCCCAAAGGAATTATAAGGGAATAAAATCATTAGGAAATTACTTAATAAATTTGAATAAAAATTCAAATATCTCTAACAATGTAAGTAAAGAGTTATTAAACTAGCATTGAATTATTAGTTACTATGACAACGAGTCATTTGAGGCTTATTTTTCCGTTAAAAAATAAGAGACGCTGAAAAAACGAAGCGTGGGTACGCCACGCAAGAAATTGGACAAACTAAAACTTTAATTTAAACAGTTACAAGTCGAATAGTGAACCAAAATGATCCAATGTGAAGAGACGTCGATCTGTACAGAATTAATGATGACCAGGAACGAAATTAAACAAACTAATTAAAGAAAAAACCCAGACCAGTTTGAAGATGCTGGAAGCCTACAACCAGCCCAAATTCGAAAACTATACGCCTACCCATGATGACCCTTCAACGTGAGACGAACTGATAAGTACCGAATAATTTATTACTCCTAAAAACCCCCAAATCACTTAAATTATTTTCAAATGATAAAATTTCTCACTATTTAAAAAATAGTATTTTCTTTCAAAGGTAAAGGCATAATTTACTTACTTATATTAAAAAACATTTATAAAGATAACCTTATTTGTGAACATAACTACTGTAACAGAAATACGACACTACAGAACAAATTGTACAAACACATTATAAATCCTAAGTACCTATAAGGTATAATAGTGTACTTTCTTTTCATGTAATCAACGTTTATGTCTATTTTCATGATCAAAAGAACCCCAGATTGTAAAAACATATTAATTTGTTAGAAGCAACTGAATGATAGCGTTTTGAATCAATTTTGCCAACCTGAGGTGTTTTGTGTTTCAAGCTCTAAGCCGGAGCATAATATTATAAATTTGTTTATTATTCAACTGTCATGTTTATTAATAATTAAATGTGTATTAAAAAACGCAGTACAGAACAATACTATCTTGTTATTTCATAGGATTTTTGTTGTAAATATATGTGTGTTAGCGAAGTTTAAGTCATAGCCAACTAGCGCTTGTCACGAGTGGCCGAGTCGACAACCTGTGTAGCAGCGGGAATAATTCGAACGCCACAGCTGTCCATGCTAATACCACATATTACTTTAAAAACTAAATGTTTTAATTGTTTTAACAAAACAATTTGGCGCCACCCGGGAATCGTAATCCCTATGAATTAACAGGTAGGTTGTACTGGTGACATTGACAACGCTACGGACTCCAGTAGTGACGTCGATTTATGTAACAACCAGTGTGAGGCAAACACACTACAATCACACTAATACACAAAATAAACAAGTGTGAGACATTTTAACAGGTACGACCTCGTTCTACGTTACATATTGACGAACCCAACGAGGGGCTTTAAGAATACAGGAAGCACACAACAACACCACATTTTAATTGTTACAATATGTAACCAAAAATATTTATTTTGGGACAAGAAAATATTGTATAGGTATAGGCTATATATAACCACAAACATTTATTTTGGTACAAGAAAATATTGGATATAACCACAAACATTTATTTTGGTACAAGAAAATATCAGATTTACACCTAATGTGATGAATGAAATTGTTTCATTTTTGTACTAAAAATAGTTTTGAAATTGGGCTTTATGTCCGACAGATGAATACGTAAATCCAGGGCGGCATCCAACTTACGCCTAAATTTGTTTTTGGTGTAAGCATAAGCTGAAAAGCCTGATTCGCATCGATAGGTGGTCGTGAAGGGGAGCAGAGCACGGATAGCCTTTTCGGCTACTGACGGGTATACGTCTATCAGTCCTACCCAAAAGTCATTCAGTGGCACAGATTCAAATTTCGTTTTTAAAGCAGAGGTATATTGAATTTCAATAAGATCTTCATACTCTGGCACGGACAACAAGTGAGGTTTATTTCGGTTGACAAATAGGTTTTGCATCCACTCCATGTCCCTGTTGGTGTCTGGGAAGTACTCCAACAGAGATTTCACGAGGTTCATTAAATGCTCACAAATGTTTTTGTGAACATCAGCTTCGATTTCTAATTCGTTTTCACTCAGAAACTGGGCCAGGAGAGGAAAGCATGCGAAGTTTTTCTCATTTACACATTCGATCCAAAAGTTAAGTCTGGTTTTCAATGATGTTATTTTGTCTCTCACTGTGAACATGGTTGTATCTTTCTGCTGCAAAGATGTAGTAACTTCATTAAGTTTCCCGAATATGTCAGCGAGGTAAGCACACCGCATGAGCCACTTCTCGTTGCATAAAAATTCGGTGTATTTGCTAGGCGCGGAAAGGTCCTCCCCTATGAAGAAAACCTGAAGCTCGTTACGCAGCTCAAAAAGCCTGGCCACGACTTTGCCTCTTGAAAGCCATCTAACTTCTGTGTGAAGTAAAAGCGATTGATGTTGACTTCCCATTTCTTCACAAGCCTTTGCAAAAAGTCTTGACTGGAGTGGGCGAGACTTAACATAATTGACAATTCTTACAGCCTCATTAAGAACGTCCTTTAAGTCAGATGGAATGTTCTTCGCCACAAGGGCATGCCGATGCAAGATGCAATGACTACTGGTACAATTTGGCGCTACATTTTTTATTCTTGATATCATCCCTTTCAATTTTCCCACCATCACTGCAGCCCCATCGCTGCATACGTTAACACACTTATCCCAATCAAGATCGTATTTACGCATGTAACAATTGATGATTTTAAACATTTCTTCCCTGGTTGCATTGGTCTCCAAAGGTGCGCATAGAAACAAATCGTCTTCCATAGATTCTTTGAACGGATATCTCACGAAAACAAGCAATATCGCAAGTCCGGCGACATCTGTACTCTCGTCCAGTTGCATTGAAAACGCTTTACAATTTTTCAGTCTCTGAATTAATTCATCTTCCATATAGTCTGAGATTTTATGAATACGGTCGGACACAGTGTTGTTAGAACATTGGACTGCTGAAACTTTTATCGCCGCCTCCTCTCCAAGCACACAACCGACTATTTCTTTCACACATGGTTTGATGAGATCCTCTGCAATTGTATGTGGTTTCCCAGCACGGGCAATCCTGTAACTTAAGAGAAACGATGCTTCAGTTGGATTTTCATTATCGGTCTTTGCATATTTCTGTAAGCAAGCCACAGCGGCATCTTGGACTTCCTTGTGGTTTTTAAAAAAACTAACGTCCTTTCCCTTTAGGTGCGGGTGGTTTGTTTCCAGGTGTCGTTTCAGCTTAGCGGGTGCCAAGGAACTGTTAAGGAGGATTTTGTTGCAAATGACGCATTGCCCATCCGGGTGTTCTGCACTTCCAATAGGAATGAAACCTAAAGATATATAAGATTCATCGTATTTCCTTTTTTCGAAGATCTTAAACCTTCACTTTCGATCCTGTCACTAGTCGATATGTTCGCTTCTTGACCATTAGTACGAGGGTCATCTTTCATCCCAGTTGTGCCCTAAAATGAATAAAATAATAAAACAGAGCGGTCAGACTCCAGGCTGACTCAATTTGTGCACAGAAAAAACTACAGTAAACTCTCGAAATTACGGCAGTCAATACAGCGGCATGCCCACATTTTGCATAATAATATTATTACAAACAAAAAAACAAAAAATGAAATACTAGCCAAAAAGACATTTGCAATTTTTTTTCGTAATCCAAATTGATAAATTTTGAATATAAATATTGTAAATACTGCCGTGCAAATGAAAAGAGATGTAAGCGCAGATTTTGAGCAAAATAAGTTTTTTATATCGTTTTGTTTCCCAGTGTGAGTGAGTGACGTATCTCAAGTGATTTTGTAATGTGTGATATTGTTAAAGTAATTTTATGGTACCAAAATTTTTAAAAGTCATTTGTTTAAATTTTTATTTTTATTATTTATATTTATATAGTGTAATTTTTATTAGAATTTGGTGACTAGAAATGGATGTCGCTGCCGGCCCATCAAATACTTCTGTTAGCAGACGTAAACGGGGTAAACCATTAAAAAGTGGTGAAAAATCAATAGTTCTAAACGTTTTCACTAAGCTTAGTAAAAAATATAAAACACTTCCTTTTAAAGAGCTAGATAAACTAACTGCTGAATTTACCGGAGTATCTGAAAGAAGTGTCCAAATGATACGGAGTGAAATTAAAAAAACAGGGAAACTCGTTACTCCAGGGAAAAAAAGGAAATGCGAGATGAGTGTTTTAGGAAAGTGCGATGACTTTGTTAAAACTGCTATACGTCGTAAAGTCCATAACTTTTTTTTCCATAAAGAAGCTCCTACCCTAACTAAAGTTCTGTCAGCGGTAAATAGTGATCCCAATTTACCTAATATGGGCCGTACCAGTTTGCATAAACTTTTAAAATCTATTGGTTTTGAATTCATTAAAAAAAATAAATTAACTATAATTTTTGATAGAGACGACATATTGATGTGGCGACGGAGTTATTTGAGATCGATTAAAAAGTACAGGCATGACAATCGTCACACTTTTTATCTTGATGAAACGTGGGTTAATGAAGGACATACAACCAGTAAAGTGTGGAGTGATTCCACAATAAAAACACCCAAACAAGCTTTTTTGTCGGGACTGACAACTGGATTAAAGCCAGCAGCTAGCAAAGGCAAACGCTTAATAATTGTTCATATTGGCAACGAAAATGGGTTTTTAAATGGGGGGCTATTAATGTTTGAATCTAAAAAAAGTGGGGACTATCATACTGAAATGAATGGAGATATATTTAAAACGTGGTTTGAAGGAATTATTAAGCTTTTGCCAAATAACAGTGTCATAGTTATGGACAATGCCCCATATCATTCAGTTTACTCCAGTTTACTTGTATATTTTGTTTATGTATAAAACTAAAAACAAAAGTATGTCACTTAAGCCAAAAAATTGTGCTTTAATTCACAACGAAAACAGTGACACAAGCTTACGTGTAAAAAATACTCGTATATTGTTACGATTTGTGTACTGAACTGAACAAAAAAATATCAACTGTTACAAAAAGTCACATTGTAGTCAAAATATTGGTATGTTTATGATAAAGTGTTTGCCTTGTGCAATGTGACAAGTCTCATTCCGCGTATAAGTTTAGGTACCAATTTTGAATATAATCTGTCGGTACTTCACTGTCAATGTGCCACGCCTGATAATTACAACCATAGCATGTTTTTCACTCACGTTTTTCTGTTTACGTCTGGCGCAAACTTACGGCGAATAGATAATACGTAGGTACTTCAGTTGTAATTCACTAAAATTTTCGGACACATTACAACCAAATTCAGACGTATATGACGGGAAAAAATGTGCGTGTAAGATCAACGCAACTTTCCTTGTGTTTTTGTCTGCTTGCTAGTTCAGAGCAGTTGTTTTCAAATTCAAAGCGTGTGCTTTGACCGAGCAAGCACATTTTTCCCTGTGTACGCATTTACTGTAATTCTAATATCCTTGTATTTTTACTTACCGAACTGCAATGAAGAGCATGTTCTTGAAATTCATCATGTCCAGATGGCAGTGTCTCAGTAGAGCTAGTACTAGAAGTTCCACGTACTATATTTTTGGCACCTGAAAGCCTACCCGTCTTGAGCCAGTTATCCATGGTGTTAGTTAAACTGAACTGAGTGAAGCTAGTGTATTTATAAAACAAAGAACCTGGATGTTGTTAGAAAAGCCAGAGCGCTCTAGCGTGCGTGCGAGGAATTTTCTCGGAACTTCCATGCGATTTCCCTGGAGAGGTCGCGCGGGTCTGAGACAGCGGGCTATGATAAAACGACTTCTATTGGCAAGTGCTCCCCCTACCATCGCATTGAGTTCTAGGAACCAAATGACGTGATGCATTTCCTTGTTTGCTGCTTGGACGACAACTGACAATCGAATAGTTGGCCTCGTGCAGTTTTATTTTAAAATCCGATTTTAAGATTTTTCGCGGAACCCCTACGATGCTTTTGTGGAACCTAGGGTTCCGCGGAACACAGTTTGGGAACCGCTGCAGTATAGACATCTGACTCTCCCAGACCCTCAGGCAGACTTTCTGCATTAAAGTATGATTCCAAGGATGCCTTCGCAGTCTGCAGCTCTTTGGACAACCCCCCCCCCCCAACATCAGCAGGCGAAGTATCAATCGCATAACCAGGGTCTGCAAGGAAATGGACCCTAATGACAACATTCTCTGAAATGCAGCAGCAGACGACTGTGAAGTTATAGTCTCAAATATAACCAAAAACCTGAGCAAACCCAAAAAACAGGAAAACAAAGTCAGTAGCTTGTGGGGTGGGGGTCTCTACAAAAATCCATAAAAGGAAAATATTCAAAGTTATACAATACAATACAATACAAATAAAAATTCAAATCGCACAGTCACTATACAAAATACAATTATGCAAAAGTGGGCAAAATACAAAATGTAAATCACAAATATACAATCATAATACAAAACAGCAAATCATGGGCAAAATTCCGTATTTGCGAGTACCACATACAATACTATATACTCATTAGACAAAGCATAATAATCCCCCAAATTACACAACTATGCATAATTCATAGTGGCCAAATACAAAATTTAAACACATACAATTTAAAATAAAGAATACACAATCATATGCAAAGGAAGCAAAATCAAAGGCAAAATCACATATATGGGCAAATTTGCAAATAGCAAACACAAAATTGAAATTACAAAATGTATAATAATACACAACAGCAGCACACAAAAGTCAAGAATATAATTAGGCAATATTTAATCAACAACACACAAATATTAATAAACAAATTACAAAATTTTGATACACAGACTCGGCATATATAATCTCCTCTGGTTAGACTCGCCGAATAGAAAAAACTGTCTTATAATATCAAATAGAAAGATAAAAACACAACATTGTGTATAGCCCTGTGATTGAAGAGAAATTTGAAGGGCAAGCAGATCCTTTTAGGAAAAAAGTAAAGATGAAATCACAGAGATTACCTACATAATGGAATCAAAAAAAAATTGTTGACAGTCCAGAGGGCGGGGGATATCAGCTCCTGGTCTGTTAGATTACTGGTATGCTTGCCATGTGTTGCTTACTCAGCTACAGTATGCTGCTTTGTTTGATGTCTAGATTGTTGCTGAGGTGGCGTGCACGTACACAGCAGAAACATGCAGAGGAATGCACTACAAAGTAATCAATAGTGCACACAAGTCAATCTATGATAATAGAGATCAACTACATAATAATTTACACACCCCAACACACCAAACAGTAGCTTTGATTTGCAGTCGTCATTTTATAAATTCTAAATTTTTTATACACCAGTGAATGCTGATATATAGTTTTTAGTGAAATTTATTTATAGCCAATACTATGTCATTCTTCTTCTCATCAAATACGTCAATTCTAGTTTTCTCATTATATAACAGAAGTGGTGTACATGGCCACCTGTTTATATCTAAAACTTTGAAATTTAATTGTTAATTTTCGACTGGGTCTTCCTTTCCCATAGTTTGTACTTTCCATTCTTATTGGTCTGTTCCAGACCCAAACTGTATTTGGTTGATGACATGAAATGTGCAGGAGGCCTTAAACCTACTTTGTTACTCTGTACAGATTTCTTACTACTTTAACTTTCCTCAATTTCCATGACTGTCACTGCTTTCTACAGTTTTATTCGGAAAATTGGATTTTATTGAACTATTCTTCAAGACATAATTTCTTTGCTCTTTTTAATCACTTATAACTTCTGCTAATTACCTTGTATTAATTAGCTATAAAGTATGTCCATCGTTAACAGAAGACAATAACACGTATTATTTCACGTTTTTTTTTAGCTAAGCTTGTTCAGTCACCTGATCACTCATTTTTCTACCTCTCTCCTCTCTCTCTCTCTCTCTCTCTCTCTCTCTCTCTCTCTCTCTCTCACACACACACACACACACACACACACACACACACACACACACACACACACACACACAGAGAGAGGAGAGAGAGAGAGAGAGAGAGAGAGAGAGAGAGAGAGAGAGAGAGAGAGAGAGAGAGAGAGAGGAGAGAGAGAGAGAGAGAGAGAGAGAGAGAGAGAGAGAGAGAGAGAGAGAGAGTAACGCTTGCAATAATATTGCTTTACTACATTTAATTACCATTTGGAACTGATGAGCTAATATACTTATGTGGAACTTCAAACTTGGAAATCTAACTTAAAGTCCTCACAAAGTTTAAATTTTCATACCATTTACTTGACATTTAAATGCTATAAATACTTTTTATTGCAACATCTTCAAACTGTTCTTCAACATCATTTTTTCAGTAATGATAACAGTGTAACCATAAAATATGATCATTTCGTAAATGATATCACTACTAATTATGTAATGTACCGGTACTTTCTTAATTGCCTAGTCATTATTTATGTGTACATACACAATTCACTAATTTGTCACAACACACACGCACACACACACACACACACACACACACACACACACACACATATATATAACAAAATTATTTACCTTATGTCCAATTTAAAAACTTGATCGTAGTCAAAACAATTCGTATTGATCATGAGTGAATCAGTGTCGCCATATATCACATCATAGTCCAATTTTTGTACAAGATCTCTTGTATTCATTAAAATTTCTCTTCCTTTGGCTATAAAAATGGATCCCATTAATCTACTATTACTTTAACCATGACAATTTTGTTTACAGTTACAAATACATTGCTAAACATTGTTCATTGATATAGTCAGATTTGTACTTATTGTAAATGAGTATAAATGCTCAATTAGTCTCAGCAATATTCTGAGTTGTTTGTTTAATAATATTTATTTATAAATGAGAACACACTTCTGTTGCTGCTCTGAATCATTCAATTTTTATTCCTTAATTCTCTTATTATAATAATTTTCTTTTATTCTATTAATTAATAACAAATTTTCCTTTTTTAAGGTTCCTGCTCCATCTACCTCTGGATGCATGAAAAAAAATTTTTTATCTCAGGGTTATAACCAAATTAACAATCGTCTTCAGTAAAATTATAAATTCATACAAGTTTTACGTTAATAACATACATGAAGATAAAAAAAAAATTAATGTGTAGTAGTTAATTGTTGTTTGTGTATGATTGTTTGGATGTGAGTTCTTGTGATTATACAAAAAGAAATCAATTCAGATAATTTACAAACTTAATATTACATATTACAAATATAAAACTAATAAAACAATTAAAATAATTAATAATTAGACATTAGTAATACAATATTGACAAGAGAAAAAATAATTGTCTATTTTTCAAAAACAATTGAGCTCATAGTTCATGAATTCTCAACATGGCGCACTGCTGTTCCCTTTCAGTAACAGTTAAATAAAGCAAGGGACGCCATGTTCCTTGAGTTGTATACACACTACTGAATGTTTAATAAAAATTATGAGTTCTACACTTTTGTTTGTTCAAAATAAGTTTGTGTCACTCACTTTGTATATCATAGATTATGTTTATAAATGTAGTCACACTAAATATGTTCGTTATTTAGTTTGTATTGAAGTGTTGTGTAAAACGTTGATAGGTGTCAAGATGGCTTTAGTATTAAAACAGTCTCACCAAATTCAAAGATGTAGTACTCCATTTTAGGATATTATTCCTTTCAGGTTTCAGGCTTTCCTTCTTCAGGTTGTTCTACTATATATTGTTCATTAGTTTACTGATATCTCCTATAATTTTACTTGTCTTTTTACTATAACTTTCTTCTCTAATATTGTTTGGATTGGCAACTGATTTAGTTTGTTCTTTTTACCTTGAACGCCCACACTAGAAAAAAACCTTTCTTCCTTGTAAAAACCAGCTTTAGATTCATTTATAAGAGGTCTTGGCTTGTTTGGTGTATTTTTCGGTCTCAGGGCTGTTTTATCCGCCTCCAGTGAACATAAGTTTTTAATATAACCTTACTTTTCCTGATTATTTTTACATAATCCCGTTTATGTTTTTAATTCACTTAATTTTATATTGTCACACTAATGAAGTTGATTTTATTGTTATATGGTAACTTTATATAAAATACATGCCATTCTCACCTTTTGGCCATACTAGGTTCATAACACATTATATTTTTATCACTGTTTACACTGTGTCATTTGCACTGTTTCATTATTATTATTTATCACTTTAACACTTAATTTATCTATTCACTTATCTCACCTTGTATGTTTTTCGAATAAACACAATTATGAAAATAATTACATTGTCTTTACCATAACACTATATATGAGCTAATTACAAATCCAGTCTTAGGTTAAAGACCTAGCTTGACTTTTAGGCTTGTGTTACACAAATGATTTTGCTTAACTCTAAATACATTTTTTACTTACATACTACAACATTATTATTTACAATATTATAAATATCGGTATGGAGAACAATACATGACTTAAACGTTCTAAGATTTATATTTAAAATATTTCATATTCAAAATGAAATATTTCCACAGAAACTACTACTTCTTTCTACTTATTGCTTCAGCCTTAACCACAGTACTGTGGTCACTAACGTATACCACCTCACGTTTTCGCACTCGATTTTCACTGATGATGGCAGTCGATGGCACTGCCGAAAAGTCTGGTTTTGCAGAAAACATTGGTCTACGGCCAAACAGGACGGGAAGGAATTTTAACAACAAACTACTTCTTTGTTGCCGATAACGTAGTACATATATAAAAAATTATCCCCTCCCCCTTCAACTATAATTTTCATTTATAGAAAACTACCCCCACCCCGTTCAACTAGCCTCTTCATTTATAAATATTTCATCTACGTTTCTACAGTGGATTACTAAGATCTTCTTATCAGGATACTTTATTTATCAAAATTAAGTACTTTACTCTTGTTAAAACATTAAACATTGCAGGTAAACTACTCCTTTCTCTAAACCGATCTTCACCAAAATCAATAGACCTTCAGTCCTCTACAATGCAGGGAAGCATGCAAAAAAATATTTGATTCTGTTTGAATGTGCGGCAGTTATCGTTCGTCATAAAAAAATTACAGTTGTTAAAACATAATATGTTGCAGGTAAACTACCCCTTTCCCTTAACCGATCTTCACCAAAATCAGTAGGTCTTCAGAACTCTACAATTCAGGGCTGTATGCAAAAAATTATTTGTTTTTGTTTGAATTTGCGGCTGTTATCGTTTGCCATAGAAAATTTCCTTGTTATAACAAAAAACGTTGCAGGTAAACTACCCCTTTCCCATAACCGATCTTCACCAAAATTAATAGGCCTTCAGTCTGTCACAATTGATGAACGTATGCAAAAGAATATTTGATTCTCTTTGAATGTGCGGCAGTTATCGTTAGTCAAAGAAAAATTTACCATTGTTAAAACATAAAATGTTGCAGGTAAACTACCCCTTTCCCTTAACCGATCTTCACCAAAATCAACAGACACTGAGTTCTCTATAGCTCAGGAAGGTATACAAAACATTGATTCTGATTGAATTTACGGCAGATATCATTCGTCATAGAAAAAATTACCCTTGTTAAAAATAAAACGTTGCTGGTAAACTACCCCTTTCCCATAACCGATCTTCAATAAAATCAATTGACCTTGAGTTCTGTATAATTCAAAAAGGTATGCAAAAAAATATTTGATTTTGTTTGAATTTACGGCAGATATCGTTCCTCATAGAAAAAATTACCCTTGTTAAAACATAAAATGTTGCTGGTAAACTACCCCTTTCCCTAACCGATCTTCACCAAAATCAGTAGGTCTTCAGAACTCTACAATTCAGGGCTGTATGCAAAAAATTATTTGTTTTTGTTTGAATTTGCGGCTGTTATCGTTTGCCATAGAAAATTTCCTTGTTATAACAAAAAACGTTGCAGGTAAACTACCCCTTTCCCATAACCGATCTTCACCAAAATTAATAGGCCTTCAGTCTGTCACAATTGATGAATGTATGCAAAAGAATATTTGATTCTCTTTGAATGTGCGGCAGTTATCGTTAGTCAAAGAAAAATTTACCATTGTTAAAACATAAAATGTTGCAGGTAAACTACCCCTTTCCCTTAACCGATCTTCACCAAAATCAACAGACACTGAGTTCTCTATAGCTCAGGAAGGTATACAAAACATTGATTCTGATTGAATTTACGGCAGATATCATTCGTCATAGAAAATATTACCCTTGTTAAAAATAAAACGTTGCTGGTAAACTACCCCTTTCCCATAACCGATCTTCAATAAAATCAATTGACCTTGAGTTCTGTATAATTCAAAAAGGTATGCAAAAAAATATTTGATTTTGTTTGAATTTACGGCAGATATCGTTCCTCATAGAAAAAATTACCCTTGTTAAAACATAAAATGTTGCTGGTAAACTACCCCTTTCCCTTAACTGATCTTCACCAAAACCAACAGATCTTGAGAATTCTACAATTCAGGGCTGTATCCAAAACATTATTTGATTCTGTTTGAATTTGCGGCTATCGTTTGCCATAGAAAAAAAATTACCCTTGATAAGAAAAACGTTGCTGGTAAACTACCCCTTCCCCTTAACCGATCTTCACCAAAAACAGTAGGTCTTGAGTACTCTACAAATCAGGGCTGAATGCAAAAAATTATTTGATTCTGTTTGAATTTGCGGCTGTTATCGTTTGCCATAGGAAAACATTACCCTTGATTTAAAAAAAAAGTTGCAGGTAAGCTACCCCTTTCCCTTAACCGATCTTCACCAAAAACAATAGATCTTGAGTACTCTACAAATAAGGGCTGAACGCAAAAAATTTTTTGATTCTGTTTGTATTTGCGGCTGTTATCGTTTGCCATAGAAAAAAAATCTACAGACACAGACAGACAAGTAGACACACAGACACTTTTCGAAAAATGACTTTTTTTCATGTTTTGAGTGGAGTACAATCAGAATCTCCAATAATCTCGAACACGATTTTTTTTGCCATCACCATACTTCCATTTCCTTTTAAGGAACAAGGAAGTAATAAAATATACAAAATCACTTCCCTAATCTATTGGGTAATTAGTATGTCAAAGTCACAGTCCAGTCTAGTCTTTTATTATGTCTGTTTGTAAAGTTATTTACTATGTTTGTTTACAAAGCTAATTCCTGTCTTTAATTTATTCATGCAACTGTAAAATACTTATTTTTTATTCATGGTTTATTGTTTTAGTTATTACAATTATTCCTTATATAATTATTTTTGGTTGTTCTCATTTGATTACTCATTCTTTATTGCATTCCTCATTCAGTTACATAGAATTTATCTATTTGATTAGTTTTACTATAAATTTTGAGGATTAAATTGAGTTTCCTTTTTTGTATTATCTCGTGATGCTACATATTGCCTCCCTGCCAAAAATGATTATTTCTGA
Organism: Magicicada septendecula; assembly: GCA_034769895.1. NCBI lineage: Eukaryota > Metazoa > Arthropoda > Insecta > Hemiptera > Cicadidae > Magicicada > Magicicada septendecula. Next base: position 1,033,373,057 of record CM068367.1, on the reverse strand, counting down.
AAGCTTTATATGGTTGACAAAATGATCATTTACATTGACTTAGTTTCTTCATAATATTTCTTCAATGAAGCCTGGTTATAATGTTCCTTTAGTCTTCTTAGTAATGGGATCCATTATCTCATAAGTATTATTTGATAGTTGTTTTGATAGGTCATCTTCTTCATTCACAGCACTTAATTAATATTGATTGTTAAACTCTCACTTGTGAACTTACTTTGTTTTTTCCCGTACGTGTTTTGGCGTGATGTGCGCCTTCGTCAGCGGTGTGAATGAGTTAACATTTCCTTAAACATCGCCTTCAATAAAACATGCCGAAAACACAACATCATACCAGCACACGGCAAATTACAATAAAACAAAACACACATGCTGCACTTCAAACTAAACGAAAAGCTGAAAATATATACCTAAACAACATAATCAATTATTTACACCACAAAAAAGACACATTCAACAGACAGGCCTACAATTTACATGTAAAACTAACACAAATGTTACACCACATCGAACTCGAAAATGTAATACAACATACGCAAGACAATATGGACAAACTCAAATCGATAATACAAGATCGACATAACAAAAAATTAACAAACCTCACAACACGCATAATAGAAACAATTCCCACACCGACATACAAATTCCACACACGCACAGTAAACACAACTGACATTAGTTTCACAAATGACGAAATAACTTTATTAAACAAAGGACTCAAACATAATTTAAAAAACAATACACCCAACAACAACAACCACAACAGACATATACGCGACGTAATCATAGACACCGAAACAGCTGTACAAAACATCCACATTAACGACCAAGATTCCATACGACATGACAAAACGTAAATTACAACGCACACAAAAACAACCAAAAGGACACAACAACGAAATTAAAACGCTAAATAATGTAAAACAAAAATTACTTCAACATAACCTAACGATATTAAAAGCTGATAAAGGGAACATAAATGTCATAATGGATAAACAAGAACTAAACAGTAAGTTGAGAAATTCTTCACCGAAAACAATATAACAAAAATAAATAAGGACCCCACATTAAAATATCAAAAACAAATAAACAAATTTATAAATAACGCAAAACACATAATCCAAACAGAAAGCGCCAAATACCTCAAACAAATCAAACCTAACTTCCCAAAACTAAATGCTTTACCGAAAATACACAAACCTAATATTCCCATCAGATCCTTAATAAACAACACACAAGCACCCTCCCACAAAATCGCAAGACACCTAGACAAAATAATCAGGAAAAACATAAATCTCAGTAACAACACTTCCGTCAAAAACAACATAGAACTGGTCAAGAAAACCGAACACATCCACATTCCACACAATTCAACATTAGCATCTTTTGACATAACCAATTTATACACCAATGTACCCATCAAAGACACCATACAAACACTTGAACATTTACTCCGACAAAACCACACGCCCGAAACACACATACATGAGATCATCACACTCACCAAAATAATTACAGAACAAAATTACTTCACCAACAACAACAAGATATACACACAAACAGACGGCCTCCCCATGGGTTCCCCCATATCCGGAATACTAGCTGAAATATTCATACACAACATGGAACAAAGCATATAATAAACAACAACAAATACACCAACAAAATCATTTATTGGCACAGGTATGTGGATGATATATTACTTTTATTTAATGGCAATACAAAACAGGTCAAAAATTTCCACAAATACATAAACACAATACACCACAAACTAAAATTTACACTGGAAATAGAGCAAAACAATAGTATAAATTTTCTGGACCTAACAATTAACAAAACAAACAATACACACACATATAAAATATACAGAAAACCAACCACAACTGACATGGTCATATACAACACATCAAACCATCCAACGCAACACAAACATGCAGCATTCAACCATATGCTCCACAGACTAACAAAAATACCATTAAGTAAACAAGATTATAATGAAGAACTCAACATAATCAAATATATAGCAATAAAAAACGGTTACAATCCTAATTTAATAAACAAACTACACATACACATCATAAACAAAAACAAAACAATAAATACCAACAACACACAACAAAATAAATACATCACACTCACATACCATAACTCCAACACACACAAAATCGCCAACACATTCAGGAAACACAAGTACAAAATAGCCTACAGAACAAACAATACCATAAAAAAACACATCAATGATACAAACACGGACATAGACAAATACAACAAAATGGGGGTATACAAATTAAACTGTAGTGATTGTAATAGTTTCTATATAGGCCAGACGGGAAGATCTTTTTCTTCACGTTACTCTGAAGACCTAAAAGCTCTTATCCAGCAACAACATACATTCCGCGTTTGCCACACACATACACACAAAAAACCACAGCTACACCAACATAGAAAATAATCTTGAGATATTACACTACTTGCCTAAAAGTCGGAAACTTAACACAGCAGAACAATATGAAATATACAAACACTACACAACACAACCAAACAACATACTTAACGACCAATTACACTTTAAATCACACGCACTCTTTGACACAATTATACATAAAACATACAATAATTCGGATCCCCACGCCAATTCCCTTCCACCCCACTCAACCTACCAACCAAAAAACCGTTACAAGTGCTGGACTTTCTGTCTCACACCGCTGACGAAGGCACACATCACGCCGAAACGCGTACGGGAAAAAACAAAGTAAGTTCACAAGTGAAAGTTTAACAATCAATATTTATTATTTGATCTATCTTTGATAATGATGTATGGTCCAGTATAAAGTAGTAACAGTTTCTTTGTAATTCCTTCCATGGTACTGGGTAATTCTCTATTCCTAAGTAACACCTTCTCTCCTACTTGATATTTTATGACGTTCTGTTGTTTTTTTTTTTTGTCTTTTCTGTCTTTTCGATTATTTTGTTATAAAATCTTACAGTATCAAACTTGTATTCAAGGTTTTCAGGAAAATTGATCATTTCTTTAATTTCTCGGGGTGGTTGTTTTCCATACATGACTGTGTATGGGGTAGTTTCTATTGACTGGTGATTTGCCAAATTTAGAAAACTTTCTGCTGCTGACAGGTACTCACTCCACTTTCTTTGTTGGTCAAAGCAGTACGTTCTAAGTATTCTTCCAACCTCCCTTAGTACTCTCTCAGCTGGATTGCTACTTGAATGGTATAAACTGAGGTTTTACATGTTTTTATTCCATGGTTTAATAGGGTATTTTTCCACTTTCTCCCTTTGAATTGCGTACCGTGGTCAGTAATAATGGATTTCGGTGTTCCTAGTTCTGGTATGTACTGATTAATGATTACATCAATTATCTTATTGGTGGTTGCGCGAGTAATGGGATATAATTTTGTAAAATGATTGAACATTATTATGATAAATTTATATCTGTGTCGTCCTCCACTGCGAGAAAATGGTCCGCATATATCCAGAAATACTTTTTCTAATTTATGTTTTGATGTTATGGGTATCATTACTCCTTCTTTTTCTCATTGTTACATTTTACTAATTGGCAAATATGACAAGTTTGGATATAGCTTCGGACTCTTTTATTGATATCTTTAAAGTACACATGTTCTTCCAATGCTTTGATTACTTTTAGTGCTCCCATGTGACCATATCGAATGTGGTAGTCCAAGATTAACTCTTTTTCAATGGTTCTGGGTATTATTAATTTCCAATTATTCTGGTTGAATTTAGTTTTTACAAATAATATGTTGTCATGTATACAGTAAAATTGTACTATATTGTCATCTTGCTCAGTTAATCTTTGTTTGATTTTAATTAATTTTGCATCCGTCTTTTGTTGTTGTTTAATTTCTCTAACAGTGTTCTGCAAATCAGATCTATTCTTTATTATATGGTATATCTTTGCTACTTCTTTTTCTCCTTCAAAAGTCTGGTTTTCTAAGTTAATTCGAGTTAGTCGTCAGCTGCGATATTTTTCTTTCCTGGAATATATATCCCAATTTATATTGTACTCCTGTAATGCTAGTGCCCATCTGTTTAACCTACCATGGCTTAATTTACACTTTTTTAGAAATGATATTGATTTATGGTCAGACCTGACCGTTATTGGGTATCTTAAGATGTAAGTTCTGAACTTATTGCACGCAAATAAACACTCAGTAACTCCTTTTCGGTGACATTGTAGTTTTGTTCGCAGCTGTTCAGTACCCTACTGCAAAACTAATAACCATGTGGTTTCCTTCTTCATCCTCCTGATATAATTCCGCTCCAAGATTTACATTACTAGCATCGCAGTTTAAATAGAAAGGTTTACTAAAATCAGGATGGTGTAACATAACGGACTCTAAAAATCTGTCTTTAATTAATTGCAATATTATATCCTGTTCATGTCCCCATGTCCATTTGTCTTTTGATGATAACTGATGTTGGAATTTTGCCATTAATTCTGAATAATTCCGTTGAAATTTACGATAGTAATTGCATATTCCAAGAAATGATTGCAATTGTCTTCTATTCTTGGGTATAGGAAACTGCTGAATTGCATTTACTTTGTCTGGTGATGGAGAGATACCGGATTCTGATAACATAAAGCCTAAAAATTAGAGTTCATCTGCGATAAATTTAGATTTCTCAAGTTTCAGAGTGATATTATTGTCAGATAGCTTTTGTAGCACATGCTCGACTCTATTGCAATGTTCGTCCCAATTTGATGAAGTAATTAGTAGGTCATCGACGTATACGGTTGTGAATAGTAATGCTTCTAGACCTAGTGTTTGGTCCATGCATTTAACAAATATGGCTACGGAATTTATAAGTCCAAAGGGTAGTCTTTTGAATTGATAGTTTCTCCCGTCAAAAATAAATGCCATATATTTACAACTATCAGGGTAGAGTTCTACTTGCCAATATCCGCACACTGTATCCCAAGTGCTAATGAATTTAGTTCCATGAAATTTTTTCAATGTTTCCTCAATTTCTCTGGGAGACGTCTGGTCATTAATGATCATTTTGTTAATTTCCCTAGCGTCAAGACAAAGTCTTACCTTCCCATTCTTCTTAGGGATTGCTACTATAGGATTAGTATATGGAGAATGACTGTACTCAATAATGTCATCTGCCATCATTCTATTGTCTGTCCTTACTGCTTCCTTTAATGAATAAGCGATGGGGTAAGATTTCTTATTGAATTCAACGGGTTCTCTGAATTTCAACTTACATTGATAACTTTTTGACTTTACCGGGTGCATCCGAAAAAATATGCCGATATTTATTATAGATTGATATTAGTTTTTCTACCTGTTCTTCACTCAACTTTACTCCCGTCTTTTCTTAATGAAATTTTTTGATCTCTTCCAATTTACGCCATAATTCATTATTGTCATCCTGATATTTGATTCCCCCTTCTGGTGTATAATCCCTGCAATAATCATCTTCCCTAACATGATAGCTGGCTCGGTTCTGAGGGGCACATTGGCTTCCAATTAACTCAGCCGTCCATACTATACCATCTGAGATCAGAGACACCTTCTCTCTGCTCAGCTCAATTATTGCTGAATATTGTCTCAACATATCACATCCTATTAGTACATTAAAAGGTAGACCGTGTGCTACCAAGAATACCATGGGAATGATTATACCATTGCTTCTTAGGTCTAACAAAACTTGTTTTCTCACTGACTTATTTTGGCGTCCTGTAGCTCCAACCAATATGATATTGTTCACGGATAAAGTTGGTAAGATTTTTCTACATTCCTTCTGAATTCTGTCTAATTCTGTGCTATCTATCAGCGATATACATTTGCAACGACTCATATACCGCCAACCACGCCTGACGAAGACCTCCAATGCCGCCCTGTATGCGCTTAACACCCGCTTCCCTGACCTTGATTCCTTCCTTGTTAAACTCAACTGGAAGTATTCCCGCACAGCCTCCCGCCGCAATTCCATACAAACGATAGTCCCGTCAATTAATAGAAACACCCGCAATACAAGCCGACCTTCCTACCTACTAAATCGCCTCCTCGTAATAGCCAATGGTCCTCCCCCTCGCCTCCAACCTCGCCAGCGTCAACGACACAGACCTGCTTAAGCAGTAATACATACTATTTCCCCGCCAAGGACTTATCTCTCCCCGACAGTAGCGACCTGTCTTCCTAAAGCAGCCTCAATAATCAACACACGATAAAACTCCCCCACACTCTCTTCACTTCACCACAGTAAACACACGCTCTAGTTCCCCACACTTACGTACCCGCATATAATCCAAATCTGTTCCTTCCGCCTCCCTTGACGGCTCCCTGTCGCCACCTAACAGCTTTGGCGACCAGCGTCACACGTCCCAGTCTTGCCCCCCCCCCCGCAAGAACGTCGCAGAAGAAATATGAAGAAATAAACAAAACAAAGCAAAATGAATAAATAAAGATGCCCCAGAACAACTATAACGGCCACATCCATCTACCTCTCCCGCTCGCGTATGGCTACACACTACACTCTCACACAATATACAGTACTCTCCCAACTAAGTGCCTCCACCTTCTTCTCCGCGCTCCGGTCGTCTGGCGTACGTTCCCCCAAAACCCCTTACCCACACGGCTGAAGGGGAGCTCGTCTCCAAAACAGCCCGAGTCCGACCATACTGAAAAAAAAAAAAAAAAAAAAAAAAAAAAAAAAAAAAAAAAAAAAAAAAAATTGCACCAGTATCAATCATTATCTTAGTTGGAATTCCAATTATCTCAGCTGTTATGTAAGTAATTTCATTACTGTGATTTGTGGTGTTGTCAGACTCCTCCTCCAGTAAGTGATCTCTGATATTTTTTAAATAATTGTTTTTTATGATCGTTATCGTCTTCTCTAATGTATTATAGTTTTGTCTCAGTCGGTACCCAAAAGATTGGTTCAGTGATGAGCCATTATGAGTTTTCACTACCGCCTCTTGTTTAAATTCTGGCTTTCTTCATTGGTTCTATGTTCCTGCTGATTGGGTTGGTTATTGACATGTGACTCCTGTCTCTCTTCTTGATTGTTATTTAATGCTTCATAGTCATTCATCCTTCTACTGTCTTCGATACTCCTGCTTTTCTCATACCGTTTCTGTGATAATAATTATTCTCAGTATTGTTGTCTCTGTTGTAATTTTGATGTCCGTAATTACTGTCGAAGATTCTGCGTCTTTGATAGTACTGTCTTCTAGGATCTCTGTTAGTTTCTCTATTATTGGTTCGTATATGGTTTACTCTAGGACAGTAAGTTCGATTACTATTATTATTATCACCATGATTCTGCTGGTTGTTATTGTTATTAATATTATGATTATTATTATTACTACTAATATTATTGTTATTACTATTATTGTTACTACTTCCAATATAGTTATCATTTCTTTGCCGGCTTCGGCGGTAATAGTTCTCATGTTCATAGTTTTCCAATAAGGCTGCCATGGCTTGTATGGTCTTGATTTGCCCGCAAAGTCTTGCTCTTGCAATTCCTTCTTCGTAGTGGTAAGATAATTTAGTAACCAAACATTCTTCAGGTATTTTAGGCTCCAAATTCCTGGCTAAACATACCTTACCTAGGAAATATGTTGTCAGTGATTGTCCTCTATGCGGATCATATTTGCCATTACAGATGTTATCTCTAACTATATCCTGGGTAGATTCCGACCAGTATTTGGCCTTGAATAGTGTTTTAAATTCCTGGTAATCATGAATGTCGTGTCTGGTTGCAGTCCACCAGTTATCAGTCATGTCCTTGAAGTGCTCATCTAACATGCTCCTAATAGATGTCCACCTTGTTTCTCGGTGCCTGGTGATATTTTCTTCTATTATTTCCAGGAACTCCAATGGTTTTTTCTTATAGTTCTTAAAGTTAATTACTTCTCTATTATCGGTAGGTTATACATTAAAGACACTAAACGGCCTATGTAATGGGGCAAAAAGGGGGTTTTTTGTTTTTGTATTAAATTTATTTAAATCTATTCTGTCAGCATTGCAAGTCCCCTGCAAATTAATGTCGTATTCGAACAAAGAACAGAAACAGAAACTTTTTGAGTGGAGTGTAGGTGAAAAATACCAGACTCGCTTGTAAATTCAGTGTTTGTCACGTCCGCTGCGCACACGCACTCGACGGCGCACCGCTATTATGCCTAAACATAAAAACTGACACTAAGAAAAATGGCTAAGCTGTAAGATTTCCTTGCCATGTGTTTTCGAGATGGCGGAAGTCAAGTGAATGCTCCACCCACAAAGCCTCCTATATCGTCAACATTTAACAACAGTAGCCACGTGGTCCATAGAAAAGCTATACACCGTGAACGACTACAAAAAAATTTATAACCTGAAGGCAGTGTGTTTCCGGTTGAGCAACCAGACGTAGTGGGAGTTGGTTGGCACTCTCGGAAGCAGTTCGACTAACCATGCTTACCCGGCCGGGTGAACAAAAGAACTCGTGTGCACTAAATATTTCTTTTAACTGTAGAAGGTGACAAACAGAGATAAATAAGTGAACCGATATCTCAGAATGGAGTAAGTGGAGTGAAGGAAGAAAATTTAAAAGTGTATTGAACTGACAAAACATTCGGACATATATCTAGTGCAGCACGCGGCAATGAGAGGAACGCCGAAAGTTAAGTAACCGACTACTAATTTCCCGACATAATTATTGTAAATTAAAAGAGCGCTCTAAATTAATGGGGATGTAAAATTGTATGAGTGAGTGAATGAGCAAGCTGGGTAGCCTTCCTTAAATTAAGAATTAGCATAAGTAATAATGTCTAAGTAAATGTTTCGTTTTGGTTCCGATTTGAAAAGGTAAATAATTAAATGACAGTAACAGTTTGAGTAGAAAAAGTGTAAAACAAGTAAAGTCAAAAGTAGTAAAAAGAAAATGAAATAAAATTAGTTCTATTACATGAGAGTCGAGTATATTATTGATATAACCCCAAACCCTGCTTGTATTACGCCGTTCGTGTGACGGACTTTGGAACTGCAAGGTGAGTTATCCTGGGTAAATAATAATAATTTAAATGTTATAAGTCTCTTAGTAATTTGAGTTAGCACAAATGGCGCCTCAAACTAAGAACAAGTTTTATAAAGTAAAAATTATACAACAACCGCACCTACTATAAATACAAGCATGGTTTGAAGGCTGGGTAGGAGTGCGTATAAATTACGTACAGGTTAGGTAATACTTATAATATTAAAAAATACTAAATATATGTAAGATTTAAATTGTTTTCAAATCTCATAAAGAATATAGATAATGGCTACTAACGAGAGTGAAATTGAAATGAGTGAATCAGCTATTATGAGTGGCCTTGAAGCCTATTCGACTCCGAATGTGGGTCAAGATAATTGAATTAACTATAACAGATCAAACAAATGTGACAGAGGATTCAGGGGTTCAATTAACCCCAACCTCAACAAAATACAATAAAGTTGATAATGATATGAGTATTATACTGAATCAATTTAATGAGTTAAATAAACGTTTCTATAGTAATGATAAAAAGTTTGATAAATTAAGCAGTGACTTTGATAATCGTTTTGATGAGTTAAGTGACGAAATACATGAACAAAAAATTAAATGCGAAAATAATTTCGATGAATTAAAAGAGCAAAATAGTGAATTAAAAAACCAGATTGTAACGGGGCTTTTTAAGAGATATATCCATTTTTTTATTTAATAATAATATTGGGACCAAGCTGTGGGGACACCATTTGCGGTTATGGGGACTTGATTTGTGTAACACCATATGTGCAACTCAGCACCAAGCAGAGACAGGTACAGACGTGATAAAAGCATTGGAATGCGAACCTGTGCGCGCATGCCTGTATTTTCCATTGGGGAAAAGTCAAAAACTTTGTAGCGAGCCACCAGCACCAAAGGAATGTGGCTGTAAGTGCGCGCCCGTGGGCTGCGACAATAATCTTGACACCAAAGTTGATCAGCGGAACTTAACACAATATGGTTAATTAAACCGGCCATGTGAGCACCTCAGCCAATCACCGCGCGAGCTGGCGGAAATGAATTTGACCGACGCTCCTTGTAGCTTCAATGAGTTGACGACAAACATAGGCCACGCGTGGTCGTCTTCAAAAATCTGTTTGAACTAATTTAAGGTCGGCCGACCAAATATATATATAAAAATGATATAAAGCAGTGTAAAACAGTAAAAACTAGTGGACGAAGTGTAGTTTTTAAAAACAACTGAAACAATAATCTTGTCTCACATTAAAACAGTGGACTGGGTGTGACGTGCCATGTGGTCGACGGGGACGCCTCTACAACACGTAACCATATCTATGTAAATTCATTCTTATTTTCTATAAAAAAAGGGGGCAGTTTGTATGTGTGCGTGCGTATGGCAAATTGGGTCGTCTTGAATAATACTTAGTATTAAGTTAGTCGAAGTTTTTTTGTTTTCAATATATATATATCTTAGTACTTGAAAAAGGTAATACACCATATAATGAGTTTGCAGCTATCATGATTAAGAAAAAATAGAAAAAGCAATGTAATCAAAGTAGATTTCACAGAAAGTTTTAAAATACAACATTAAGTAAAGAATTTGATAAAAAATTATAAAGGGAGAACAAAGAATGTCGCAATATAAAAGGATAAATCCATTACATTATTTTATTTGATAAATGTTGTAGCGTGACAGATAATCCACACAAATACATTACTCAATGATCATTGATAAAGCTCTAATATATGGAATATCCAGATGAGAATCAATTAAAATGCACTATTTAATAATTATTCACAAGAAAGGTTAAATAAAGAAAATTTCTGCAAATAATATAATATAATACAAATTTGAAAACCCAGAAGACTAAAAATGTTAATAACAAAATTACCCAGGTAAGATAGAAGCAGGCAATTAATATACCCCGACAAGGAAACCAGACCAGAAGAAACAAGGGCATACACAGCGAAAAACTACAGAAGAGAGAAGAAAAATCAAAAACTAAAGCTACTGAAGAAAGAAGAAAGAAGACTAATTAAAACTACAGAAGAAGGAAGAATAGCCAAAACCAAAACTACAGAAGAAGGAAGAAAGAAGAATATTTAAACCACTGAAGAAAGAAGAAAGAAGAATAAACCAAAACTACTACTACTGAACAAAGAAGAAAGGAGAATAAACCAAAACTACTACTACTGAAGAAAGAAGAAGGAAGAATAATCAAAATAAAAACTACAGAAGAAAGAAGAAAGAAGAAAGAAGAAAAATCAAAAACTAAAGCTACTGAAGAAGGAAGAAAGAAGAATAACCAAAACTACAGAAGAAGGAAGAATAGCCAAAACTAAAACTACCGAAGAAGGAAGAAAGAAGAATAACCAAATCTACTGAAGAGGAAGAAAGAAGAATAATCAAAACTAAAACTACTGAAGAAAGAAGAAAGAAGAATAATCCAAAACTAAGGAAGAAAGAAGAATAACCAAACTCAAAGAAGAAAGAAGAATAATCAAAACCAAAACTACAGAAGAAAGAAGAACAATTAAAACTACTGAAGAAAGAAGAAAGAAGAATAATCAAAACCAAAACTACGGAAGAAAGAAGAACAATTAAAATTACTGAAGAAAGAAGAAAGAAGAATAATCAAAACCAAAACTACGGAAGAAAGAAGAACAATTAAAATTACTGAAGAAAGAAGAAAGAAGAATAATCAAAACCCAAAACTACGGAAGAAAGAAGAACAATTAAAACTACTGAAGAAAGAAGAAAGAATAACCAAACTCAAAGAAGAAAGAAGAATAACCAAATCTACTGAAGAGAGAAGAAGGAAGAATAATCAAAACTAAAGCTACTGAAGAAAGAAGAAAGAAGACTAATTAAAACCATAGAAGAAAGAAGAAGAATTAAAATTATTGAACAAAGAAGAAAGAAGAAGGAAGAATAGCCAAAACCAAAACTACAGAAGAAGGAAGAAAGAAGAATAATCCAAAACTAAAGAAGAAAGAAGGATAACCAAATTTACTGAAGAAAGAAGAATAATCAAAACTACTGAAGAAGGAAGAAAGAAGAATAACCAAACTCAAAGAAGAAGGAAGAATAATTAAAACTAAAGAAGAAGGAAGAATAACCCAATTTACTGAAGAAAGAAGAAGGAAGAATAACCCAAAACTACTACTACTGAAGAAAGAAGAAAGAAGACCAATTAAAACTACAGAAGAAGGAAGAATAGTCGAAACTAAAACTACTGAAGAAAGAAGAAGGAAGAATAGCCAAAACTAAAGAAGAAAGAAGTAAGACGACCCATATAAAACCAAAACCCCATAGGGAAAGAACCCCAAAATCAATGAATGTCCAAAGAGAAAGTATAACACCCCAAAAAACCATATCACTGTAAAACTGACAAAAAACTAAAAGTGTTAGTAGTATTAAATATTAGTGCATTCAAAAGTTATTGTTGAGTTTGTATAAACAAATCTTCACAGTTCCCCCCCATGGTTGAATATTTCATGTTAAAAACTAGAAAAAGACTAGTAAATATATTAATAATTCACCATAGACAAGTGTAAGTGATCAAATTATAACTAATAAACTTTAAAAAGGTGCATGAGTTGCAGTACAAAGTAATAAACTTTAAGTTTTATGAACAGTGTCTACTTTGATAATGAAATAGTAATATTACTAATAAAAAGCTACTAAAGCTGTATGAACATTCCATAGAATGGAATATAACTTAGATAGCCAGGGTTATACTTAAAGAGGGGGCATAAATCTTGTAAAATGGGGAATTACAAAACAAACTGTTAATGTTGAAGTGGTAAAAGATGTTAACCATTATATGTAACCAGGATGTTAGGTTCCTATTACATATAGTAATTAGATAAGTAAGGATTATTCATAAGAATTATTAGTGTTATAATTTGTTATTTTATTGTTCATTTTAATTTAGGAATGCCCTATCTAAAAATAGATATCATTCCGATGTTATAGAATATTTTTTATTTATGTTATTAGGTGATATACAAAACAATGTTATTCAGAACACCAGTTTTATGTAAAGAGGTGTTATATGTTATTTATACAATCAATAATTACTGTCATACCAGTCAAAGAATTAATTTTTAATCAAATATAAAAGAATCAGAAGTCAGAGAAGGACATATAAAAACTACATTAATAAAACATTATTGCAAATAGCCACACATCAAATCTAGGCAATATAAGGAATTTAAACTGCAAATAATTAACAAACATAGTCTTATAAGTCAGTTAAACTGACAATATTTAAGCAAGATAAACTCAACATATTAAATACTATGTAAATAAGGCTTTCTAAAGATATGGTCATTATATGAGTAAAATTATTTATTTGTCTAATAAAATACCAGTTAAAACTGAAATAGATTCACTGACATTATCATAGGGGGAGTCATATACAAATGAATTGTATTAAAAAACCGTTATTAATATACTAAATTGCAATCAAATAAGTGAGAATTGATAATTATATCAATTTCAGATTTAATAGAATAATAATTATATTAGGGAAAATGGCTATTATTTACTTAGAAGACAGGAAGTATAATGTTAGGCCTACCTCCCAAAAAATTATAAGAAATATAATTTTCAGATAAAACTTTGTAATACTAACTTAATTACTATCAAAATAAGTAGAATAGCATAGTGAAAACGAATATGTATTTAATATTTCAAACAGTTAACTAATAACGAAATTACTTTATGAGCATAATGTACGGTTTTAAAATGTGTCGGAAGTTAAGATGATTTGAAACAATGTATGAGATATATTATATAGGCTAAGATTTTCATGAGACGAAGGAAATCCAGACAGTTCATTATTATACCTCGAAGAGAGCACTTCATGTGAATATTTGATAGAACCAACCTTTAATGGCTGTTACGTTATAACAGAGTTCGGAATCATTTTATGTAAAATTAAATTTTTTAACTATTTTAATTAAAGTGAAGTGGTGAAGTTGACCCACGAACTACATAACACCAATAAACGAAATCACATATAACTACTTAAATGAAATAACACTGAAATTGCACCAAACACCAAGTGAAAATTCGAGGTTAAACTGACACGCATAAACACCAGTAGATATACCCATTTAACAACATTTTTACACAAGTGAACTATTCCATTATACACCAGTGACAATAAACTATACCCCAGAAGATCATATACAATTGCGAAGAACATTTAACCGAAGAAAGGACATATCATTTCAACAAGTACTTCGTCAACATTAGAAGCTATCAACGCGCATGCGTCAGGCGGCCATTTTGATCCAATATCATCACCGTTATAAGACACGACTGTGAACTGCATTCTGGTTCGAATAAAATTATATATAAACTTTTATTATTAATAACTACCATTGTATTGTTTAAATTTAAGACATTTTTAGAATTGTAAGTGTTATACTTTCATGTCCCGACCTTCTCTGGCTTTTTATATTAATAACCGTTCAAAGAACCTATTTTTATAATACAACTGTAAAACTTCTAATATCGACCGACCCTGAGCGTGTCGATACGGCTTTGTAACCTCGATTAATTAATCGACCAACTTTATTATTGTGTTTAATAAACGTTTTTGTTTATTTTTTGGTAAATTGAAGTTGATTTCTCTTATAAAAGGACATAACCACTAAGTAACCAAGAAAACTAGATAATCTTTAAAGGCAGTATATGCGAACCTACAACATTTCAAGAGTAAGAAGAAGAGAGCCGTTTTCACCTAAACTTGAAGTTAACTGGATTGTCTTTTTAACAAATTTACAGAAGGGAAAATTATTACCAGAACAAACACAATACCATCATAATTATAATTACAATCAACAATCTCAATTTATTCTTAAATTTTAAGAACATAAATACACCGAAAACATTTTTTCAGAAATTATTTTTTTTTGTTATAAATATAAATTTTAAATTTATATTTTATTTCAAATTGCTACCACAGAAATATACACCGAGTTTATTTGATAACAACAAAGACCAGGAACTTTACCAAATCGACGATTCCCAGAGCGGAACGTCACTACTACACATACACACCATAAAAATTATTCTGGGTAATATTATACCAGAACACTACTTCAATTACAATTATATTATAGTTTTATTACAAAAGTGAAGACCAATAGTGAGAGCATAACGAAGACTAGAAGACATTAGCTACGTTACTACACACATTTATTTTTTTTTTATTTGTAATCACGTGTAATATTACAATGTGTAAATGATTATTTCAAATACCTCATTTCATTTGCTGCACTGATCAGTTCGTCGTACGAGCGGGGTTAGTCCAACACTAGAGATCACGTATAACGGCCAACACAAAAGCATTAAGGTGAAAGTTTCAATTATTATATGCTATGAATAATAAATAGAGTTACAATGGTCCCGTTACTGTAATATAAATATAAATTATTATAAATATGAATAAAAAATAAAGTTAAAATGGTGCCGTGACCGTAGGATGTAATATAATAAAAAATTTGTATTACACCAGCCTATTTTGACAGTGCAGGAAGTGAAATACTGTTGTGAAAGAAAAAATTAATTTAAGTAAGAGTCACGTAGTTATGATATAAGAGTTGTTTTATGTATGCTATAGCATAATATTTCGAACTAATTGTATTTAGAACATAAGTTATAAACCAGTATAAAATGTCAGCTAACGAAAAAGAAAATGATTTGGTAGATTCAGTTATAAGTGAGAGTGGCCTTGGGTCAATGGACCCATCACCAAGTGTGGGCGAATTAAGTCAGTCAATGCCAACAGCTGATTTGAGCGTTCAATCAGTAACTAACGCTGACCTAACCGAGTCAATTATAATCAATAATGCAGAAGCAAAATCTACTCCTGTAGTGACAAAAACAAAAGAAAAAGAATGGTCAATGGACGATATCTTGAATTTTATGAGTAAACGTTTTGATAGTAGTAACGAAAAATTCGATAAAATAAATAAACGTTTTGATGCAAATGACAAAAAATTTGATACCAAATTTGACCAATTAAGTAATGACATTAAAGAACAGAAAATAAAATGTGAACAACAGAATATTAAAAATGATATTAATTTCAAAGAACTTAAAGAACAAAATATTAAGTTTGAGCAGAGTATAAGTGTAAAGTATGACAATCTAATAAAACTAATACAAGATGATGTAGATAACGTTACAAGAAATACCGGTAAGCGTAGTGGGAATGTAATTAGTGAAGAAATAATTGATAACAAGGTGAGTAATCATGATAATTATAGTAATGTGTTAACAAGTAATAGCAAAATAAAAAGTGATAACGAGATAATTAAAAATGTGTTAGAAAGTAAAGTGAATAATAATAGTGGAGAGGAAGTTTTAGCGGAATTAGAGAGTAGTAATAAGATAGTGGTTAAAGAGAGGTTGGGTTTACAAAGGGCAAATTTTTCCCGTGATTTAAATGGAGTAAAGACTCCAATAATGAGTTTTGAGGACAAGGTTTCCTCCAGTTATTATGTGAGAGACAAGGTGTCTCTAAGTAGGTCCCCTTTTATGTATCATGAATTCCCTGAAAGAATCAGGATGGGTTATGATAACGTTATGTTGCCTTTTGTGTGGAGTGATAGAGACAAAGTGAGATGGTGTCATGATGAGAGGTATTGTGAGAGAGTGGTAGAATTATTCACATTGAGAGAGAGAGAGAGAGAGAGAGAGAGAGAGAGAGAGAGAGAGAGAGAGAGAGAGAGAATATTATTTGACGTTGTTAGAAGTTACGAAGAGCAACTAGAGAAATTAAAGAGAGAGAGAATTAGTAATATTGTTAACTTACCTTGTTATGAAGATAGTGCAGAAATAAATAATACTAACGTTGATAATTATATTGAATACTTACCTGTGCTTAGACGTGGAGTATTAGTAATAGATAATTCTGAAATGGAGAGGTTAAAATACTTAGGGGTGATAGATAATAATACAGACGGTGACAAGACCAAAATCAATGATTTAGACAGGATATATGATTCGATAATAATGTGGGATAATCCAGTAGGTTATTATGTGGGTTTTATGGAACAATTTGAAATATTAGAGAATTATTATATAAATAATAATAATGAATTGAGTATGAGTAAGAATGATAATTGTTATATAAAAATAAGACTATTATACGAAAATGGAGGTTAATTAAAAAATCAGTGAATGGACATTTTAAATATTTTAGTTTATGGTTCTGACCTTGCTAATTTAGGAAATGAGGTGTGTTAAACAGAAAAACAATGATGAAGAATTGTAAATAAATTTTTAGTGAAATTGATTGTGTTTGTATTGTAAAATGTATGGTATGTGAACAGTGTGTATGTAGTAGAAGTTGTTTTAATAATAATAATAATATTTTAATAGACTAAATAAATAACAAGAATAATTATGAAGGTAATAATGAATTGTAATTGTTTTGGAGTAAAGTAATTAAAATGTGTTGTGTTCTTAATAATTGATGGAATTAAAATAATTTGAGATGTCTAAATATTTTGATTAATTTAAAATGTTATATAAAGAGATTTTGATTTTATATGGTTTATACTGGAGAATAAACAGTAATTGAATAAATGTAGAATATGTTGAGTTGTAGAATCATATGGTTGTTAAAATGTTTCAGAAGGTACATTTGGTTGTACGGGATATTGTGGTGATGACTTGTTTATATTTGGAATTAATGATAGTAATCATGTATTTATTAGATGGAGTGATTGACCATATGTAAGTATGAATTTGATAATGACCTTGAAGTAAAGTAAAAATCTTATAAATGGCACTAAATGAGTTTGAAAGAAGCTAACTTAGGTAAAATATTATTGTGAAATGATGCAAAATGAATGTTAATAATAAATTTGAATTTTTGGGAGAATCTAATGGTCCAATAAATGTTAAACAATTGAGAGTATAAATAAAAAAGAGTTAATAGAAAGTTCAAGTTGTAATGTTGATAATTTTTTATAAAAATTATTTAAATGTGAATTGTTTGGTTAAATGCAGCAATGATATTGTTCATGTTTATTATGTTATATTATGCAAGATGAAAGGGTAATTTTGGGGGGTTGTTTGGTGTTAATAGAAGTGAAATAATTATGGAAAGTAGAGACTGCAGAAGTAGAAGGGCTTAAGTTTAGCTATTAGTTATGCTATTGCAGTGGCGGCATGTGCTACTGCAGATAGCGATGAGTGTTGGTGGTAACATCAAGGTATGTTACCTTCATCGGAGGCCAAACTGGCGTAATATACACTGCACAATTTTTATATAATTTCATATTATATGTTGATTTGTTGCCGTGCAGTGTATTATGAGATGAAGTAGAACATGCACGAAATGAAAGTTGATTTCTCCGCCTTTTCGGGCGATTACTGCCTTACCAGCACTAATCGTGGTTTTGGACGACAGCCAGCTGTGGGCAGCAATTGTAAAACTGACAATAGTTGGTTGCCTTTAAAATTGGTGAACTTTGAAATTAACGGGGGGCCACTTAGGGGAAATCCCCGGAACTATGGAACAGCGGCTATCACCTTGTTCGCGTGGGAACAGTCAAACAGGTGATAGACACGTCTTAAGGTTGTCAATATATAAACTTCGGATATTATGATATCTGACCCTTTTAAAATATGTAACGCAGAAGCAAGGACAAGATGACAACATTCCTCCAAAACTTCAGTCCTTGTGGACGCAACTGGACGCCACAGTCCAGGGGGGTCATAGTGTGTGTGGCAGGGGGGTTACTCAGGGGAGTAACAAATTAAAAAATTTTTTGTAACTTAATGATGGTGACTCGTTACTGAGCTGACCAAATAATTTTATTTTGAGTTGAGAAATGGATACAGTAGATGTTTATTATATTGTTTATTATGTCTTATTGTGTTATTATTTTATTATGTTAGAATATAAGGATTGTAAACGTGTAATGTATTTCACATGGTGTAATGGTTGGAAATGTAGTTAGAGTAAGGTCAGTCACCTGACCAGGAACATCAGCTGATTACTGGTGTTATATAGCTAAATATTTCAATAATAAATTGTCAATGTGTTTAAGAGATTTTAAATTAAAACGTTCTATTATATTATGTTTGAAGGTAAAAAATTTTCAAAGATGTTTCATGTATTTTATGGTAGCTTGATGTAGTGTATGTATGTCAAGGTCATTCACTTGACCCTGAGAGATCAGCTGATGACTGATGTTAGAGACAGAACCATTTTCTGATAATTAATTCACACAAGTAAATCAAATGGTTTTAGTTTTTGAATTTAGAAAGAGCTATTTTGGTAAATAAATATGCCTGACGTATAGATGGTGTTTTGAGGTTCAGAATATTTATGGATTATATGTTAATGTGTTAAATGATTTATGTTATGCATATTGTATGTGTTGTAAACAACGGTAATAATAAGTATGTATATGCACCCAGTGTTCGCCGAAGACACCCAGTATGCATGGAAGGGGGAACATATCGGTTGAGGATTTGGTATGGTATAAGGCCAGGGTTTGATATTGGGGTGGAATGTTAGAAGGTTAGTTGCACTATGGTGAGTATTTGTTCGATTTTATGGTTTTGGGATCTCGAACAGAGAAGTCCAGTAATCTCGTTCAGGTGCAGCCATAGTCGCCGAGCTAGGGGGGGTAGTTTACCCATGATGTGTTTAGAAATAAACGGGGGGTTGGTGGCGCCATATCCTCACCGATCCTCTTAGGGGTTAGCAATGAGAGTTCTTCTGTTTCGGCAGAAGATCTCTCATTGGGGGGGTATTGTAATGGGGCTTTTTAAGAGAAATATCCATTTTTTATTTAATAATAATATTGGGACCAAGCTGTGGGGACACCATTTGTGGTTACGGGGACTTGATTTGTGTAACACCATATGTGCAACTCGGCACCAAGCAGAGACAGGTACGGACATGATAAAAGCGTTGGAATGCGAACCTGTGTGCGCATGCCTGTATTTTCCGTTGGGGAAAAGTCAAAAACTTTGTAGCGAGCCACCAGCACCAAAGGAATGTGGCTGCAAGTGCGCGCCCGTGGGCTGCGACAATAATCTTGACACCAAAGTTGATCAGCGGAACTTAACACAACGTGGTTAATTAAACCGGCCACATGAGCACCTCAGCCAATCACCGCGCGAGCTGGCGGAAATGAATTTGACCGACGCTCCTCGTAGCTTCAATGAGTCGACGACAAACATAGGCCACGCATGGTCATCTTCAAAAATCTGTTCGAACTAATTTAAGGTCGGCCGACCAAATATATATATATATATATATATATATATATATTTGATATAAAGCAGTGTAAAACAGTAAAAACTAGTGGACGAAGTTTTTAAAAACAACTGGAACAATAATCTTTTCTCACATTAAAACAGTGGACTGGGTGTGACGCACCATGCGGTCGACGGGGACGCCTCTACAATACGTAACCATATCTATGTAATGTGTATTTACTCACAAATATATAAATATGAATATACATAAATATATGAATAATACATACTTCTGTTTACTTACCACGTGGTTGGAACACTTTCGGTAAGCACATGTTACCAACATACTACGTTTTATGCCCAGGGTCCAGAGTTCTATAAGCGAAAGCGCAGAAACATTTGGGTTGTATGAAATAATAAAACTGATTATCATTGAACGGTGTAAAACTTTGTTTAATTACTTCATTTGCATAATTAATCAACTTACAATGGCTCATACCGCAATACAACATGGCAGCCATCTTACTTCCACTCTTTCTATATATTTTGCGTTTCCAATATTTATTCTCTCTTTATGTGTTTCATATCAAAAATAATTTATTCTGCAGTACTTAATTTTATTGTAATATTACCATTTAATAAGTTCTTAAACACAAACCAACGCCTCTTCTAAAAGAAGCGGCCGGCTGTTCTCTCACGCTCTCTCTCTCTCTCTCTCTCATTACATATTTAATAATTTTGATTTGTTAAAAATTTCTGTTCATGTTTTGTTTCCGAGCTCATTATTTGATAAAAGGTTATTGAAATGTGCACTTCCCTGAATTTAGATGTTTCCGCGGCTTAGATGTTGTCCATGGATCGCCTGATGTTCGACGTACTGTTATACTGATCGCCTGTCTGGTTGTCACTGACTCTACATTATTTAATTGTTATTAAATTTTGATTCTTTTCTGATAACTGTTACATATTGATTATTTATAACATTTTAGCTGGTAAACTTTGCACCAGCACACTTTCAAATGTGCTCACTCCATGAAGACTTGTAGCAGACTGGGGTCGACATTTTGTCGTATTGTCGACAGGTGGTGGGGATTAATTGTGATTAACTCTTTGTCTGAGACAGATGACGACATTGTTTTCCGTCATCATAATGACGTGTGTCATATTGTGTTATGACAAGTCGGCTTTGTCGATCCATGCAACCATCGAGTGCTTTTTATTTCGCACGTATGTCCTTGGCCTTGAGACGAACTATACGGATGAAACTGCGTCGTTTATTTAAACATGGGGGAAGTTGACCTCTCTTTACACATGAAAACACAATAAAAATACAATACAAAATTCCTGAATACCATAATTTCCTTAGACGGACGTTCGTACCGTCACAGTAAATTCATTCTTATTTTCTATAAAAAAAAAGGGGGGGAATGTGTATGTGTGCGTGCGTATGGCAAATTGGGTCGTCTTGAATAATAATTAGTATTAAGTTAGTCGAAGTTTTTTTGTTTTCAATACATATATCTTAGTACTTGAAAAAGGTAATACACCATATGAGTTTGCAGCTATCATGATTAAGAAAAAACAGAAAAAGCAATGTAAATAATTAAGTAAAGAATGTTATATTATTAATAATATTATAAATAAATGAATTAATTCTTGGCGACATTTGTTACTTTAACACATATGAACAAATTTAATTTTATCGTACTCACCATAATTATGGGTTGAGGCATATGATTCACTGCCATGTGTTTCTCTGTTTGTAGGGTCCAGAGTTCTTTAACCGAAATTAGAGACTGAGTTGGGTCTTGAAATAATGTTTTTAAACAACAGTATTGATGGTATAAAACTCTGTTTAATGATACTGCCTTGTTTTTTACATTTATGAACATCAAAAATTATTGTGTCTTGTAACAATAACCAAAATGGTGTCTTACTTTACTTTCGCCTGCTACCATTAATCAATCTCATTTTATAATAATTTTTTCTTTCATTTTACTTTCAGAAAGTAACAGGAATATCTTTTATACTGCAGTATTTATTTTATACACATTAATTATTAGTAATACGAAAAACACAAACCAACGACTCATGGCGTTTTGCCTGTTTAAAAGCCGGCTTTCATCCACTCTCACACACGCGCATTCTGCCCCGAAATAGGTCAATGATACATTTTTTAACTGAATTTAGTTGTATTTTGAGCTCAAATTTTATTATAATGAATTTAGATAAAATGTGCACTTTCCTGTATTATGAAGTGTAGTTGTTCCTCCAGACGTCCTCTCTTCGCCGGCCGGTGTTCGCCGAAAACATTACTGCATTCTGTCTATTTTTGTTGTCACACACTGAATTTACTTAGTTACATTTTAATAGCTCACTGGATTACTGCTTGTAATTACATCTTGTTAATTTAGCACTTCTGCTGGCGATTAACTACCAGCGAATTTTACGTGTTAACGCTCTGAATGTCTGATATGAAATGGGACGGAAAACTGGTTCCGTTCTTGCATGTGTGTGTGTTATGTTGTCAGCATTCCATTGTTTTATATAGCTAACGCCCTTGTGTAACATCATACTTATGACGTTTTTTCACTGATTGTACTGCGTCTCATTATTGTCGTTCTATTTGTTATACATAACGTATGTGGTGAAATG
This sequence comes from Magicicada septendecula, assembly GCA_034769895.1. Lineage (NCBI taxonomy): Eukaryota > Metazoa > Arthropoda > Insecta > Hemiptera > Cicadidae > Magicicada > Magicicada septendecula. The sequence goes on along the minus strand of CM068367.1, from coordinate 1,033,350,163 downwards.
CATGTAGGCTCTGACCTTGGTTCGGTTTACACTGTTGAATCTGCGTTGTTTCGTTACTGATGGGGAGAGCTGTTCTAACCATGTTTTATAGGTATAAACACAATACAAAATACAATAAAATTTCCTTGAATACCCTAATTCCCTCAGACGGACGTTCGTACCGTCACAAACCCCCTCAATGAGAGGTTTTATGCCGAAGCATAAAAACTCTCATTGACTCATTCACACGTTCTAAAGGGATCAGCCCAGATGTCACCACAACCCCCTGTAGTGTTTACACAAAAAGAAATACAATCACTTACCCTTGGTCCAATGATGATGATCGTACCTGTCTGACCTTACTGGACTTCTCAGGAGAGATCCCAACACCATAAGGCCATTAGGCACTTAACGCTCCTGCTCTGACGCACCGGCCAGCTCAGGACCGCCGTCACAACACCATCAAACTCTAAAACATGAAATACAAAATTTAAAATAGTGGCCTTATCTATTCCCATATCCACAACTGATATGTCTTCCCTTAGGTGCATTGGTTTGTGTTTTGAGGCAATGGTTTGCTTAACTTAAAATTCTCTCATAACAAAATAAACAAGATTTAGGATAGAAGATCCATTTCCACTTTTGAACACTCCTGCATTTATTAAAACTTTCTGACTCCCGTCAATGTTAACTTACTTCCTTTACCACAAGAAAACATATTCTTATACTAAGCATTACATATAAAACAATTTTTAATTTTCAAACGCAACAACTACTATTCATCTTTATTATATAAAATTAAAAATATACTATTATGGCAAATACTTCAAATACTTTAAACTTTCTTTACTCAGTTTTCTTTATATTTATATTTCTTTGCAACAGAATCAAACCATATTTTTCATTCAAAACAACCATTTATAACCTTATCTTTTCAACATGTTAACATTTGTTACCGTCGCTACCCCTGTAACGACCTCCTAACCACACACTCTATTACCATCAACATAATAAAACATTGAACATCAAACATTAGCATTGTTACACTTACCTTACATAGTTCACATCTAAATAACTTGTACCAAAACTTTATAACATTTTTTATTATCAACTCTCTATTCAACTTTTGATTAGTTAACACTTATTGTATCATTAGGTTCTATAAAAATTTCAAATTTATTACTAATCTCTCTGTTACATCACCTTTCTACTATGAATTTTCCTTTTCTAACCTTTTCATCAATCCTTATCTAGTTTGGGTGACTCTCTATTATTCACTATTATCTATATCTTATTTTGGCATTCATCTCTCTAACCTTACTACCCTTTTTTCTAACAACCACTACTAACAACCAGATTTACATATTATGACACCAATCTCTCGATTATAACTCCCTTCACATATTCCACTTACCTCTGGCACCGCTCGTCTTAGTACTAGGATGTGTGTTCCCTACCTGGCCATATACATACCTAACCATTTGCCTTCCAAAATATCGGCAAACACTCCCTTAAACTACTCTATCCCCTGCCACAACGTCGCACGCTAATCACTCCTTACACCACTACCCTTACTACAAAATATCATCATCAACAAATATATTTACCATTCACATTACTCACCTCTCTACACATAATCACTAACCACTGTGTCCCTAAAATATCTAACACTCTCTTTGTGTATTATCTGTATCTCAACTTCTTATTTTCTCTAACTCCCAATAAAGTTAATTCTGACTAATTCATATGCCTTTATTTTAATAATTTTCACCCACGCTCTATCCCTCTTTAACACTTTACATTTCTGTGATCATTGACGATTGCATTAGAAAATTCATCCCTCACCTACTAATAACAATACATCTCAATATCCAAATATATTACATGCTTAATCATTTATTATCCATTAGAATCTAAATCTCATAATTATTTAAAATCATCCTCACAATTAATTATTTTCAATTATTTAGTATTATTAAAGCCATTTCTATTACCTACATGGTTTACATAAAAAATACATACAATACATAACATCAAAAGTACATAACTCCATTGACATTAATACACACAAAAAATATACAATCCAAATTATCATTTAATCATTTACCATAAATCAGTTCATAAAACAGTCCATTTCAAAAACACTGTCCACATAATTAAATGTTCATTAACACAATAAAATAATTATCCTCCATCGTCAAACAATAATCTTATCTTAGGTCTATACAACTTATTTATTATTGGATATTTTATATTATCATTATAAATGTACCAACTATTCAAATTTTTATCATTTTCCGCAAACTCATACAATTCATGATCGGGTATGGTTCTGTCACCTTCAGTATAATTAGTCACAATCAGGTAATTTACAAAGTCCTTATTTTCATTTTTCATCTTCTCCTACTGCTATATCAGTTTCACTACAAGGTAAGTTCTTATTTTTATTACTTTTCTCTCCACCTAATCTTTCGATAAATTCTTCATAAGTTCTATTTATTTTAAAAATCTCTATCTCCCTCTTTCTCTCACAATATTTCTCACAACAACACCAAGCTACACTCTCTCTCTCAAAATATGCAGGGGTCACTAACTCACAATTACTGCACCACCTGTGAAGTGCACTAAAAACCTAGGGACAACTTTATTTGTAGACCTATCGTCTTCCAAATATATATTGAAGGCACTCTCGTCCTTCCTCAACACCTGTGAAGCCTTTACTTCACCCCCCACTACACCATTAAGGGAAAAATTACCCCCTGCAATCCCCCTACAATTATACTTTCTTTACACTCTCTCTTTAACCCTTCAATACATACTAACATTCCATCATTATCATATTCTATTCCCCATAAAATCTCATTATCACTACCAATGTTCACATAATCATTTTCTAATACCATATTTTTATTTTTATTATTGCCATTCTCTCTCCTACTTACCTTGTAATCTTCGTTTATATATAATTTGTCTATTTCCCTCTATTTTCTAATTCTATCTCATCTAACCGTGCATGTATCTCATTTATTCTTTTATCAATATGACAATTTTGTCTTTGTATTTCATTTTTCATGTCACTGACTTTCTTATCAAATTGGTTAATCTTATCATTAAAATTGTCTAATCTTGTATTTTGCTCATCCAACTTATCATTAAAATTGTCTAATCTTGTATTTTGCTCATCAAAAAGTAATCTCACCATTTTTATCACGTCATTCTCCTCAACTCTTTTTGTTGGGGCTGGTGTCGAGTGAATACTTTCACCCATTATTTCTGATTCTGTTACACTTATTTCACTATTGTTTGCCATTGTTAAAAAATGTTAATGAACTGTTGCTTTCTACAGACGTCACAACATAACCTACAATTGTAATACCCCTCACTTCAATACCCACTCTGTCTCTGTAACGGGTCTATTTTGGGGTAATAAAGCAGTTTATATTTCTTTTATAAAATAAATAACATTCTTCAAATAATAGGGACAAAAATTTATAAAGAAAGGTAAATTCCGTGGTTGCGATGAAAACAACAGTGGCAGCACTGACTGGGAAGGTTCATCAATAATATTTTGTAAGACAGATTTAACAACCGACAAATTGTGTCAAGGTCAGACAATGACACACACAAATCAGCAAAACAAATTATGCAACGAAACATCAGGCGAGCGTTACGTCAGCGCATTACATAACTAAGAATGCAGGGTGTGTCAGAGCCAGCAGCTGTGTGACACATAAAACAAAGTAGTCGGCTACTACCATCTATAAATGACGGACGCGAGCTGTATTGTGCGTACCCGACTCGCCGGGTTTTGGGCGAAGTTCTTTGTATCGCCCGCACCTTCTAAAATGTGAATAATATGTTTAAAATATGATGTAACAATAGAAATTCATACAAAAATGTGATTAACAGTTTAGTTACACTAACACAGTTCGGAAATAATGATTTAAAATGAAAGTGCGCACGTAAAACAATGTGACGGCTTCTGGACTAACAATCGGACTCAAATTCAGCTAAGTACATACGAGGAAATATACAAATTATCAAATTTTATTATTTTCGTAAAACAAGAACAGAGGGGTGAAATTAAACTAAATATGAGCTCTTAAAATATGGGGAAGATGTGTGTGTGTGTGTGTGAAAGCGCTGGTTTTCGTTATAAGTTATGTGTGTAGCAAATAATTTGTAATTATATTATTTCTTATTTTACACACTATTTTAAACGAATGATCCATTTTACGAATACGTCTTTTTGAATATCACTAAAGTTAAAATGTATGAGGGGGAAAGGAAATTTTGTATTTTGACAGAAACAATATAATTTGATGATTTTTTTTTCTTTCTTTTTGAATTTAATAAAGTAATATTGATTAGAACATTTAATGTGAATTAGTAGTGATTTCAAACAACCATATGGTTTTTCAATACGTCTAACGAGATCCTGGACATGGTGAGTATAAGTTGGTACTAGACAATATGGCTGCTGCACTAGCCGAAAGTTTAAAAAATTCCCAAAGTGTAATAATAAATTAATAGAAAGGCAATTAATTAATAATATAACAATGGCGCCCGAACAGGGACCGTTTGCATAAATTTAATTATGCAAATGTGGACCTGTTGCAGAAATGATATGGTTGTTCGGAGTAGGAAATAAAATTTTGGTATGTACGTAAAATAGACGTAGATATGGGGTTATGTTATGATGGTGTGGAGTATGGATAAATAGAATATCTTTTGGATAAGAAACATATGTTATATATATAGTAACATTTTGAAAGGAGATATATGTAAAAGTTTTCTTTTATTTTCAAAATGGCAGATAATAACGAGATTGTAGTGGAAATGAGCGAGTCGGCTAGTGTGGGAGAACCAGGGGTTCATTCCACCCCAGTAAATCAATCAAAAGAATTCAGCCTAACTGAAGCAGCTATAGACGACTCGAGTAATCTATCGACTCCAATCTCAACAAAATGTAAACAAGTAGAAAATGATATGATGAGTGTTATACTAAAGCAGTTAGAGAAAATGAACAGTAAATTTGATATTCAGAACAGTAAATTCGATGTTCAAAAGAATAGTTTGGATGAGTTAAAAACCCAAATTAACGAAATAAAGAGTGATTTTGACGTTAAATTTAATATCCAGAATGACAAATTTGATAGACAAAGTAGGGATATTAATGAGTTAAAAATGAGATTCAAGAATTAAATAAATGCGTAGAAAGTACTAATGAAACAATAAAAAATAGTTTATGTAAATTAGAACAGAGTGTTGAGAAGTTAGGTGATAATGTTATAAGTATGACAAGTATTAAAAATGACGAAATAGTGGGAGAGGTAGTGTTAGATAATGAAATAATGACTCGTGATGATAATGATATTAATTACAATTCGGAGAGTATAGTGGGGGTAAAGAATAATGGAGAGACAAATGATGAAAATATAATCAAAAATAGTACTAATGAAATTGCAGAATGTAGTGATAATGAAATGTTAATGAGTGTTTATGAAGTAGAGAGAGAGTGGAAAAATAATATAGTAGTTGAATGGGGGCAGAGGGTAAATTTTCCCATTAATTTTTCTGAACCAGAGTGTTCACAATTGTTGTTGTTTTTGAAGGACGAGAGACCCATATTAGTAGATGAAGTAAAGAGTATATTGATGTTGTATAATGTTGTACCCTCTGTCTGTAATAATTGTGAGAGTGTGATGTGGTGTTATGAAGAGAGAGAGTTGTGCATTGAGAGAGAGATAGAATTATATAAGTTAAAAAGAAATTATGATGAATTGAGAAAAAGATTACCTGTTGAAAGAGAGATAGAGAATTATTTTGATAATATCTTACCTAACTATAATGACTTACCTGACATAGTAGTTGAGGAATATAAGAATGATGAAACAACTTACCTGACGTTGACCAATAATACTGATGGAGATTGGACAATAATACCTGATGTTGACAAGGTTTATGAAATATTAATAGGGAATAACCCTATAAATTATAATGGTATGATGATTGGAATAAAGTTAGTGGATGATTATAATAATAATAATAATAAATTGTATGTTGATAACAATGATGCATGTTACAAATATATTAGATATTTATATGACGATGGAGGTTGAAATAAAAAATCAGTGAATAAACATTGTTAAATATTGTAAATTTTGGTAACGACCTTGCAGATTTGGACAGTGAAGTGTGAAACAATTGAACAGTTATTGAAGTATACTTTGTAAATAATATAGTGAATTCATTTGTGTGTATTATGAAACGTTAGGTAAATAATGTGTATCTGTATTAGAAAATGTTGTGATAATAATAATATCAATATTTTGCAAGTTAAATAAATATCAGAATTAATTGTGAAAACAGTAATTGATTAATAGTAATTGTTTCGATAACTATATAATTTAGATTTTTGGTAATTAATTAAATTAAAACAATTTGGTACATGTTAAATATTTTGATTGATTATTTGAATGTTAATTAATTAAACTTTTTTAATGAATTTAATTTATTTTATGAGATGGAAATTCGGTAATGAATGATAAATTATTTGATGTAAACAAATAGTTTTGTAAAATGTTTCAGAGGTAAGGTGGAAGTATGGTGGTATGGGAATTATGTTTTGTATATATCATGTTAACTGAATTGTAAGTATAAAAATTTTATAATCATATATAATAAACATGTTTACAGGTAACTAAGATTTTCATGCAATAGTGAGACTATTTGAAATAATTGTGTTTAATAAAAATGAGAATTGAAAATTTTAATAATAAATGAAAAGTGATATATAATGATTATTAATATTAAATTTTGAAAATTTTAAGAAAGTCCAATGGCATAAAGGTATGAATGAGTCAAATGATTATTGATGAAATGATTATATTTATATGATGTATATAAAAATTTTAATTAATTAGTTAGTAAGTTGCTGTTGCTGGGGTGGCATGTGCCCCAGTAGATAGCGGAAAGTGTTGGGGGTAACCGAGAGTGTTACCTCCATCGGAGGCCAACATGGCGAAAATGCACGGCACACCCTTTTGTACAATTCTATATTGTACCTTGATAAATTGCTGTGTCGTGCATAATAAGGATGAAGTGTACATGCCTGAAGGAAGAGATGATTTCCCCGACTTTTCGGGCGATTACTGCCTTACCAGCACTAATCGTGGTTTTGGCGAGCGGTTAGCTATGGTCATAACAAGTCCCTTGACCATAGCTGGCTTGAAATTGGTCTATATTAGAAATTAATGGGGGGTGAAACTAGGGGGAATCCCGGAACTATGGAACAGCGGCTGCCACTCTGCCCGCTTGGGGGTAGCAAAGACAGGTGGTAGACCCGCATTAAGGGTGCGTAATTATAGACAGAGATATGTTGATATCTGTAACTTTTAAAATGTAACGCAGAAGCAAGGACACGGAGATGTCACATTCCTCCAAAACCTCAGTCCTTGTGGACGCAACTGGACGCCACAGTCCAGGGGGGGGTCATAGTGTGTGTGGCTGGGCGGTTATCCAGGGGGATAACGTATTAAAAATTTGTTGTATTTTAATAATGATGATTTGCTACTCAATAATTTTATTTTGATTTGAAAAATAGATGCACTACATACTTCCTATATTGTGTTTATTATGTCTTATCGTGTTAATTGCATTTAGGATGTTAGGAATAAGGATTATAAAATATAATAATATGTTTTCAATGTGTTTATAGATTTTAAAATAAAATGAAATAAAGTTGTGATAGGTAAAAATTTTAACGGGTTGCCAAAGATAGAAATGGGTGATAGTAATTGTTTGAATAAAACGTTTGAGTCAGTCCAAGTTAAAAAATATTGAGGTATTAAAGAGAATGAGAGATGAAAATATTATAATGTTGTTTTGAATTAATGTATGTTATAGAATTTTGAGAAGTATAAGTGGAGACACAGTAGTAATGGAGAATAATTGTAGAGTTTTGAGCGATATATTGTTTATTTTGATGTTGTTATTTTGTTGTAGTTGTAGTAAGGTAATGAGATTGAGATTTTGGGGATGGCAATTTTGTAGTAGGGGGTAGTGTAGTGTGGGAGTCCGCAACATAATGGTTGGGACTAGATTTGATATAGTTTTAGTGGGACGGGGTTGCCTTAGGTAGAATCCAGGAACCAGAGAACGGGAATTGAGTTTTTTTGGGGGGGGAAACACGTATCCTATGTACAAAGGGTTAGAGAGTATTTTTTTTTATATATAGAGAGAAGGTGGCGAATGGAGTTAAAGTAGTAAGTAGTTAGAGGTAGAGAAGGGTTAGTAGAATTTTTGATAGTGGGGTGTCATACTAGTTAAAGATTTTGTAAGGGAGCGTTAGAGTAATAAAAGGGGTAAGATTATGAGTAAATGCCAAGTTGATAATGTGAATTATAATGAATAACGTAGAATCACCCAAAGGAATGAAATGGAATAATGATTGCAATGTTGAAATAAAAAAAAAAATTTTTTGAGAAACGAATTAATAAAAGTTAAATTGAGTTTAAAAGGTAATTTTATGATTTTATATGCAAATTTAATGATGTAAAGTGTGTAAATTTTAAATACAAATTGTTTATTTTAAGATGATAATAACCATGTGAATTATGAATGTACTATGTTTTCTTATGTTATATTGTGTTTGTTAGTGTAAGAGAATTTTATGAATTTAAATATTTTAAATACAATTTGGGAATAAGAGAAATGTAATATGGTAATGGGAAATGTTTATTTAAATTCTGATGGGAATCAGGGCAGTAATTTTGAATTTTGGGATAAAAGTTAATAAGAGAAAGTAGATAGAATGGGAGTATGGAATTTTAAAGTGGGTATCATGTTGTTCTTAGATATTTTTGATATATATGTTAGAATTAAGTAAAAAACAAAACCAGTGCTTCTTAGCGCAAACCAGCTCCGCTAGGGGGAAACAGATCAGTTGGGGATATGGTGTTGTATAAGGCCACTATTTGATATTTGATTTGTTGTTTCATTGTTTGGTGATGCTGTGGCGGCGGACCTGAGCTGGCCTGCGCGTCAGAGCCGGGGCGTTGAGTATCTGTCTGACTCTACGGTGTTGGGATCTCGAGAGAGAAGTCCAGTATTGTCATTCAGATGCGGTCACAGTCACCGGACCAAGGGTGAGTTGATTATATTTTTTTTGTAAACCGTAAAGGGGGTTGTAGCGACATATCCTGGCTGATCCCTTTAGCAAGTATGAATGTGTCAATGAGATTTTTTATGCTTCGGCATAAAATATCTCATTGAGGGGGTATTGTAACGGGTCTATTTTGGGGTAATAAAGCAGTTTATATTTCTTTTATAAAATAAATAACATTCTTCAAATAATAGGGACAAAAATTTATAAAGAAAGGTAAATTCCGTGGTTGCGATGAAAACAACAGTGGCAGCACTGACTGGGAAGGTTCATCAATAATATTTTGTAAGACAGATTTAACAACCGACAAATTGTGTCAAGGTCAGACAATGACACACACAAATCAGCAAAACAAATTATGCAACGAAACATCAGGCGAGCGTTACGTCAGCGCATTACATAACTAAGAATGCAGGGTGTGTCAGAGCCAGCAGCTGTGTGACACACAAAACAAAGTAGTCGGCTACTACCATCTATAAATGACGGACGCGAGCTGTATTGTGCGTACCCGACTCGCCGGGTTTTGGGCGAAGTTCTTTGTATCGCCCGCACCTTCTAAAATGTGAATAATATGTTTAAAATATGATGTAACAATAGAAATTCATACAAAAATGTGATTAACAGTTTAGTTACACTAACACAGTTCGGAAATAATGATTTAAAATGAAAGTGCGCACGTAAAACAATGTGACGGCTTCTGGACTAACAATCGGACTCAAATTCAGCTAAGTACATACGAGGAAATATACAAATTATCAAATTTTATTATTTTCGTAAAACAAGAACAGAGGGGTGAAATTAAACTAAATATGAGCTCTTAAAATATGGGGAAGATGTGTGTGTGTGTGTGAAAGCGCTGGTTTTCGTTATAAGTTATGTGTGTAGCAAATAATTTGTAATTATATTATTTCTTATTTTACACACTATTTTAAACGAATGATCCATTTTACGAATACGTCTTTTTGAATATCACTAAAGTTAAAATGTATGAGGGGGAAAGGAAATTTTGTATTTTGACAGAAACAATATAATTTGATGATTTTTTTTTCTTTCTTTTTGAATTTAATAAAGTAATATTGATTAGAACATTTAATGTGAATTAGTAGTGATTTCAAACAACCATATGGTTTTTCAATACGTCTAACGAGATCCTGGACATGGTGAGTATAAGTTGGTACTAGACAATATGGCTGCTGCACTAGCCGAAAGTTTAAAAAATTCCCAAAGTGTAATAATAAATTAATAGAAAGGCAATTAATTAATAATATAACATCTCTATATTTGGGCTTATTATATAAAAAATATTTTATATAGTCACCAGTTCGGGCACCATTTGTTATATTATTAATAATATTATAAATAAATGATTTAATTCTTGGCGACATTTGTTACTTTAACACATATGAACAAATTTAATTTTATCATACTCACCATAATTATGGGTTGAGGCATATGATTCACTGCCATGTGTTTCTCTCTTTGTAGGGTCCAGAGTTCTTTAACCGAAATTAGAGACTGAGCTGGGCTAGAAATGTTTTTAAACAACAGTATTGATGGTATAAAACTTTGTTTAATGATACTGCCTTGTTTTTTACATTTATGAACATCGAAAATTATTGTGTCTTGTAACAATAACCAAAATGGCGTCTTACTTTACTTTCGCCTGCTACCATTAATCAATCTCATTTTATAATAATAATTTTTTCTTTCATTTTACTTTCAGAAAGTAACAGGAATATATTTTATACTGCAGTATTTATTTTATACACATTAATTATTAGTAATACGAAAAAAAACTAACCAACGACTCATGGCGTTTTGCCTGTTTAAAAGCCGGCTTTCATCCACTCTCACACACGCGCATTCTGCCCCAGAAATAGATCAATGATACATTTTTTAACTGAATTTAGTTGTATTTTGAGCTCAAATTTTATTATAATGAATTTAGATAAAATGTGCACTTTCCTGTATTTTGAAGTGTAGTTGTTCCTCCAGACGTCCTCTCTTCGCCGGCCGGTGTTCGCCGAAAACATTACTGCATTCTGTCTATTTTTGTTGTCACACACTGAATTTACTTAGTTACATTTTAATAGCTCACTGGATTACTGCTTGTAATTACATCTTGTTAATTTAGCACTTCTGCTGGCGATTAACTACCAGCGAATTTTACGTGTTAATGCTCTGAATGTCTGATATGAAATGGGACGGAAAACTGGTTCTGTTCTTGCATGTGTGTGTGTGTTATGTCGTCAGCGTTCCATTGTTTCATATAGCTAACACCCTTGTGTAACATCATACTTATGACGTTTTTTCACCGATTGTACTGCTTCTCATTATTGTCGTTCTATTTGTTATACATAACGTATGTGGCGAAATGCACGTAGGCTCTGACCTTGGGTTCGGTTTACACTGTTGAATCTGCGTTGTTTCGTTACTGACAACGAGAGTTGTTCTAACCATGTTTTATAGGTATAAACACAATACAAAATACAATAAAATTTCCTGAATACCCTAATTCCCTCAGACGGACATTCGTACTGTCACAAGAATTTGATAAAAAATTATAAAGGGAGAACAAAGAATGTCACAATATAAAAGAATAAATCCATTACATTATTTTATTTGATAAATGTGTAAATGATTATTTCAAATACCTCATTTCATTTGCTGCACTGATCAGTTCGTCGTACGAGCGGGGTTAGTCCAACACTAGAGATCACGTATAACGGCCAACACAAAAGCATTAAAGGTAGGTGAAAGTTTTAATTATTATATGCTATGAATAATAAATAGAGTTACAATGGTCCCGTGACCGTAATATAAATATAAATTATTATAAATATGAATAAAAATTCAAGTTACAAGATTAATGAAATCAATAAAAGTGTTGAGAAAACCAATGAAATATTTGAAACTAACTTTAACAAATTAGAACAGAGTATTGAGAAAATGGGAGAGTGGCGAACAGATACAGGTAAGAGCAAAATAAATGAAAATAACGGAGATATATGTATTAACAGTAGTGGTGGTAGTTTAGATGCAAAACATGTAGCAGTAGACAAGGTGAGTACCGATACTTATAATAATGAGTTAACAAGTGATAACAATGAGGTAATTAAAAATGTGGTGTTAGAGAATAAAGTTGTGAATACTGAAAGTGAGAGCGTAATGAGAATAGGGGATTGTAAAGGGGTAGAAACAAGTCTTTATCAGGTAGAGAGAGAGTATGAAGAGTGTTTACAGGTAGAGGGGTTGCAGAGGGTAAAATTTTCCCATTGTGTTGTGGGGGGTGAAGAAAGGTCTTCACGAATGTATGGGGTAGATAAATGTTCTACAAATAATTGCTTTTGAATTTTTGTGTTGTTCCTGGAGGAACCAGGAGGTGTTTTAATAGCAGTACCCTCTGCATGTAGTGATAGAGAAAGAGTGAAATGGAGTGAGAGAGTTGTATGTTGATGGAGAGATAAAGGTATTTAAGGCAAATAGAGGTTATGGAGAGTTGATGGAGAGAATGAATATTGAGAGAGTAAGTAATATTGTAGACTTACCTTGTTGCGAGAATAGTGCAGTAACAAATGATGAAAACGTTGATAATTCTATTGAATACTTACCTGTGCATAGACGTGGAGTATTAATAATAGATGATTCTGAAATTGAGAGGTTAAAATACTTAGGGGTGATAGATAATTATACAAACGGTGACAAGACCAAAATCAATGATTTAGACAGGGTATATGATTTGATAATAATGTGGGATAATCCAGTAGATTATTATGTGGGTTTTACGGAACAATTTGAAATGTTAGAGAATTATTATATAAATAGTAATAATGAAATGAGTGTGAGTAAAGATGATAATTGTCATATAAAAATAAGACTATTATACGATGATGGGGGTTAAATAAAAAATAAGTGAATGGACATTTTAAATATTTTAGTCTATGGTAATGACCTGGCTAGATTATGAAATGAGGTGTGTTAAACAGAAAAATAATGACAAGAATTTGTAAATAAATTTATAGTGAAATTAACTATGTTGTGTTGTAAAATGTATTTGATGTAAACAATGTGTATGTAGTAGAAATTGATGTAATAATAATAATAATAATAATAATAATATTTTGGCAGACTAAATAAATAATGAGAATCATTATAAAGGTGATAATAAATGAATTGTAATTGTTTTGGAGTAAGGTAATTAAAATAATTTGTGTTTTGAACAAATGATTCAATTAAATAATTTGAGATGTATTAATTGACTAATTTAAAATGCTGTATAGAGATTTTGATAATGAATTTGAATGATTTTAGGAGATTGGTACTTGATAATAAATAATAAATGAATAAATGTAAAAGGTATTTAGTTGTGGAATCATATGATTGTTATAATGTTTCAGAAGATACATGGAGTTATGTACATTATTTGGTGGTGATCAATGTTTATATTTTTGTGTCTATGACAGTATATGAGTGATGTACTGTAGTTAAATAATAAATTTTCAATGTGTTTAAAATGTTTTAAGGTAAGTGATGAAATTAATTTGAGATAGTTATGGATTTTCATTGGGTAATAAAGGTTAGAAGTTGGGTGATAACTGTTGTAATAGGACATTTGAATCAGTCAGAGTTAACTTTAAATGGGTGTTAAACAGAATAAGATTTTTGGGAATATAAGTAAGATAGAAAACCGAGTATTAATAGTGACACAGTAGCGATAGTGAGTAAATGTAGAGTAATGAGAGTGATGTAATTGGAGAGTAATTAGCTGATGTGGAATTTTGTAAGGGGGGTGGTATGATAAGGAGTCCTCAACGAAAAGCGTTGTGGCGGGAGGTGAACCGTATGTGCGTTGGCGGGGTTACCTGGGGGGTACCAGGGACCAATAAGGGAATGAGCATAGGGAGGGAACACACGTCATAAGTACAAACAAGGTAGAGGGTATTTTGTTATAAGGCTAGAATGATGTGAATGGAATTAGAGACTTATTGGTAAATATTTTGAGAGAGTGGTGTCAGACTATGTAAATCTGTTAGTAAGTGTTAGAGTCAGAAGGGGTTTGAGGTTATATTTAATCACCCATTTGTAAATCGAATTATTATGAATAACTAAGAGTCACCCAAAATAATTGATAATGAAAATGTTAAAGAAAAAATCATAGGTAAAATGTAATAATAAACGAAATCAGTGAAAGATTCAATAGAATTTGAAAATAAAATAAAGCTGTAAGGTGTGTAAATTTTGATCAAAATTAAATTTGAATTGTTTATGGTAAGATAGTAACAACAACGTAAATTATGAGTGTTCTACGTTTTATTATGTTGTATTATGTTTGAATGTAAAAAATTATAAACATGTGATGTATTTTACCTTGTATAATTTTTGAGATGTATCTAGGGCAAGGTCATTCACTTGACCCAGAGAGATCAGCTGATGACTGATGTTTGATATATACTGTGTTTTTTACAATTGATTCGTAGATTTTATTTGTGTATTCATACTGAAATGATTAAAGAATAAATTTTGTTAACAAAATGATTCTTTTTGGGAATCGAAAAAAAAAATTATTTTTGCTTGAAGTATAGATTGTGTTTTTGTGTTCAGGATATGTTGTTGATTATATGTTAATGGGTTAACTGATTTATATTATTCATATTATATGTGTTGTAAACAAATGTAATGATAAGTGAATTTATGATTTAATAAGATGTTCAGTTTATTTGTTTTTTTTATGATTATTAGTAGCTAGTGAAGAAGAATTGTAGATTCATGTAAAAGATTTTGGGGTTTTGATGAAATTAATGGTAGTATAACATCTTGATATTGGACTTAGATTAATTTCTTTGAGTTAACAGAATTTAAATGATTTAAGTGGATTTGTTTAATTTATTTTGATTTGAAACTGTAACATCCAATAGATAAAATATTAAGAGAAGTAATTGAAGTTCAAGTATGACATTTTTATAAATTTTAAATCAACAAAGTAGTGTATAAATATGATATTCAGTAATAATGAGTATGTGTACGCACCCAGTACTTGCTAAAGGCAACCCAGTATGCATGTGAGGGGGACATATCGGTTGAGGATCTGGTATGGTATAAGGTCAGTGTTTTAATTTTTTTTGGGCGGAATGATGAAAGGTTAGGGGTACTATGGTGCGTATCTGTCCGATTTTATGGTGTTGGGATCTCGAACAGAGAAGTCCAGTAATCTCGTTCAGGTGTAGCCATAGTCGCCGAGCTGGGGGGGGTAGTTTATCCATGATGTGTTAAGAATTAACCCTTTCGGTGCTTTATTCGACTATATTCGAATTGACATATCATACCCTTACATGCTTAATTCGACTTTAGTCCACATCAGCCAATTTTTGTTTCCGTTGGCTGCTTTATTCGACTATAATCTCGTAATGCATAAAAACATAGTTTCACCTTATTTAATGGTGCTGCGCTCTTGTAGCGGCACTGAAACTACGAGGTGTGACAGCTGTTCTGTTGGCCCAGCTGATTTTCATAGACGCAAGTGTTTGTTAACGGTTGTGGTTTGGTTTGTTTAATTTCATTATTTTGTTCGTATTGTGCATAATTGTTGGTATTTACCTTATAATATTATATATATACTGAATTTTGTGTTGTGTAAGTGTCGTATATATGGTGTATAGTGTTTCGTTTTACATTTGTTTACGGTTTCGTATTTGTTAACCTTATAGTGACGTTTTGAGAATTTCTTTGTTCTTTAAGGTACAGTTTTAGTTGTAATTTTTTAATATTTTTATAATGGCGCATATACTACTTACTGACACACAAATAGTACAAATTTTAGACGATCCAGATTTCTTTTTGGGTGATGATGATTCGTTTTATGAGAGTGATAGTGACTCGGACTGTACGGTAGATATCTGTGACGATGAGTTGCAGTCTAACGATGAAAATAATTTAAGTAACAGTGACACCAATCAAATTTGGCAAAACGTTAGTGATGTTTTATAAAGAAATATGATAGAACTTGATTCTATCCCTGAATTTAGTGGTCACCGGGCTGTGAAAGACTTTCAAGGGCTTGAACCAGTCGATTGTTTTTATAAGTTTTTTCCACAAAAAATTTTTGATCATGTAGCAGAACAAACAAATTTATATTTCATTCAGTGTGTCGATAAGACATTTGATTTTCCACCACACTCAAGGGTCCATAAATGGACAGAAGTTAATGCCATTGACATAAAAGCATTTGTGGCTGCTGAAATAGGGATGGGACTGTGCAATAAAACTGAAATATTTTCTTATTTTGAAAATAAATTCTGGCTAACTCATACACCAGGTTTTAGGCAGCTTTTTACTAAAAATAAATATTTTCTTCTTAAATCTTTTTTACATTTTAATAATAATATCAACCAGATGCCAAAGGGAACTGATGGTTACAATCCATTATACAAGGTCAGACAAATAATTGATATGACCAAAAATACATACCTAAACCATTTTGAACCTGGGGAAGCATTGTCTGTTGATGAGACCATGGTAAAATTTAAAGGTAAGTTGTCGTTTAAACAATACCTTCCATCAAAACCATCAAATAAGTGGGGCATTAAAGTGTGGTCGCTCTGTGATGCAGGCACAGGATTTCTCTGTCGGTTTTCGGTGTACACAGGGAAAGATAAACAAACAGGGCAGAAGGAAAAAGGACTGGCAAGTCGAGTTGTAAAATCTTTGTTAGAAGGACTTCAAAATAAAGGCCATGTTATCTATCTTGATAATTTTTATTCCAGTGTAGATTTATTTAGAGACTTACAAGGAATGGGATTTGGTGCATGTGGAACAGTGCGTGTCAATCGAAAAGGACTTCAACAGGACATGAAAAATATAAAAAAGAAGAAAGGAGACTTACCAGACATATGGATTAATAACCAGTCAGATTTTAGCATGTTCTTGGCAAGATACTGGTAAAGTAAGTATGATATCTACTGTTGGGAATACTGGAATTACAGAAGTTGACGTCCGGTCTAAGAAAGGTAATCGAAGTGTCTATAAACCAAATGTGCAAGTTCTTTATAATAAAAACATGGGAGGGGTAGACAAATTTGACCAGTACTGTTCAACATATCCATATGGTCGTAGATCGAGAAAGTGGTACCAGACAATTTGGCATTTTATTATTGAAGTTGCGCTTGTAAATGGTTGTATTGCCTACAACATGCAAAACCAATCTCGTGTATGTCCTAACAAAAACTTTAGACAAATGGTAATAGATGGACTTGTAAGTGACTACAAAAAGTTAAGCATACACAAGAGGAAAGGGCGAAAAATCAGCATTGCGAGTAATGAAAGACTTGTAGGACGACATTTTCCAACACAATTTGAAGATAAAACTCATAAACCTAACTGTGTTGTATGCAGCATTATGCCGTCCTCCTGTAAAAAGAAAGGAAAAGGTGGATGCAAAAGGAAGCAAACAACATCTTATTGCCCTGATTGTTGGGACACCCCTCCGTTGTGTGTGACACCTTGCTTTAGAATATACCACACGCAAACAGTTTATAGGAAAATGTGCCAGTGTAAGGTATAAACTGTAGCAAACACTTTTAATTATATAAATAATACATAATAATAAAAAAACAAATTTTTTTTTTTAATCTACAAAGTGGTGAAATTATTCTGTATAAACAACGTGTGAATAGTTAAAACTAGAATATAAAACTGGAGAAAACATCAAGATTGAAGAACTGCATTGTTTTTGAGGTAGGTTTTCTATATAAGTGTATGAAATTGTGTGTGTGTGTGTGTGTGTGTGTGTGTGTGTGTGTGTGTGTGTGTGTGTGTGTGTGTGTGTGTGTGTGTGTGTGTGTGTGTGTGTGTGTGTGAAAGTAAACATTTTTAGAGCAAAATAAGTTTACCATGACTTAGGTACTATATGTGGGAATTCAAGAAAAAAATATCAGATAGAAAAAATAATTTTAATTTTTTGGCCAATAATGCAACTTTTCAGCAACATAAGAGAAAATTAATGAGCACCGAAAGGGTTAAAGAGAGGTTGTTGGCGCCATATCCTCACCGATCCTCTTGCGGTTAGCAATGAGAGTTTTTATGCTTTCGGGCATAAAACCTCTCATTGGGGGGGGGGGTATTGTAATGGGGCAACAAGGGGGTTTTTTGTTTTTGTATTAAATTTATTTAAATCTATTGTCAGCATTGCAAGTCCCCTGCAAATTAATGTCGTATTCGAACAAAGAACAGAAACAGAAACTTTTTGAGTGGAGTGTAGGTGAAAAATGCCAGACTCGCTTGTAAATTCAGTGTTTGTCACGTCCACTGCGCACACGCACTCGACGGCGCGCCGCTATTACGCCTAAACATAAAAACTGACACTAAGAAAAATGGCTAAGCCGTAAGATTTCCTTGCCATGTGCTTTCGAGATGGCGGAAGCCAAGTGAATGCTCCACCCACAAAGCCTCCTATATCGTCAACATTTAACAACAGTAACCACATGGTCCATAGAAAAGCTATAC
Organism: Magicicada septendecula; assembly: GCA_034769895.1. Taxonomy (NCBI): domain Eukaryota; kingdom Metazoa; phylum Arthropoda; class Insecta; order Hemiptera; family Cicadidae; genus Magicicada; species Magicicada septendecula. The sequence goes on along the minus strand of CM068367.1, from coordinate 1,033,331,520 downwards.
ACCGTGAACGACTACGAAAAAATTTATAACCTGAAGGCAGTGCGTTTCCGGTTGAGCAACCAGACGTAGTGGGAGTTGGTTGGCACTCTCGGAAGCAGTTCGACTAACCACGCTTACCCGGCCGGGTGAACAAAAGAACTCGTGTGCACCAAATATTTCTTTTAACTGTAGAAGGTGACAAACAGAGATAAATAAGTGAACCGATATCTCAGAATGGAGTAAGTGGAGTGAAGGAAGAAAATTTAAAAGTGTATTGAACTGACAAAACATTCGGACATATATCTAGTGCAGCACGCGGCGATGAGAGGAACGCCGAAAGTTAAGTAACCGACTACTAATTTCCCGACATAATTATTGTAAATTAAAAGAGCGCTCTAAATTAATGGGGATGTAAAATTGTATGAGTGAGTGAATGAGCAAGCTGGGTAGCCTTCCTTAAATTAAGAATTAGCATAAGTAATAATGTCTAAGTAAATGTTTCGTTTTGGTTCCGATTTGAAAAGGAAAATAATTAAATGACAGTAACAGTTTCAGTAGAAAAATTGTAAAACAAGTAAAGTCAAAAGTAGTAAAAAGAAAATGAAATAAAATTAGAGTTATATTACATGAGAGTCGAGTATGTTATTGATATAACCCCAAACCCTGCTTGTATTACGCCGTTCGTGTGACGGACTTTGGAACTGCAAGGTGAGTTATCCTGGGTAAATAATAATAATTTAAATGTTATAAGTCTCTTAGTAATTTGAGTTAGCACAACTACTCTTAATCATCTCTAGCTCTTCTCTGATGTTTACTAATTCTCGTTGATGAATCTCTTCTATTTTCTCTTTATTATTAATTATTTGACCTTTTACACTATTCATGTTGGCATTAACGTCTTCAATTCTTTCTACTATCCTTGTTTGTACTCTTTCCATGTCTTCTTGGGTTTCCTTCAGCAATGATTCTATTATAATTATATTACCTTCTTCTACATTATTTATTCGTATGTGGACGACTTCCTTAAATTGCAGTAGCTCCTGATTTGTCTGGTTCCACTTCTCACTTCTCATTAGTCTCTGAAATTTGTTGTCTTAAGTTCTTATTATTCTCCTCTATCTGCTTTTTCATTTCCCTTCGAATTTCTCTCATTTGTTCTTCTATCTTCTTACTCATTTTTTCATTGTTATCTTCTATTTTCTTACTTAGTGTGTTACGTTCTATTCTTTTACTTACCAATTTTCACCACGTTTCTTCTACTTACCTCACACTTACACGCCACACAGAAGATTCCAAATCACTTATAGGTCGCCACCGATATCTTTAAAGGTTAGATATGGAGACCTTGAAACACTTTTACTTATTTACCAGGTTCGTTAGGCGAAATTTTCTATACGGGATAGGTGATGTTAATGTGACGTAATAATTAACTTAACACATGGTTACGCTACTAATTCATTTTATTAAAATTCATATTGTAAAATTACTTTCTTCTCTGTTTATAACTTTTAACAGTTCATCAAATTCTTCGCTTAATGTTGCACTCTAAAACAGTGTGTGAAAACTAAATTGATTACTCTAAATAATCGGTCTACCTTTTATTTCGTTAGACAAATGCTACATTTCTTTTCTATTCTTTCTTTCAACACATTTACGTTAATCATTGAAAATGCAAAATATGGTGTATTACTTCCTTTTAGGACAAAACATATATCGAAAACAAAAAAAAAAAAACTATTTTAAAACGACCCAGTTTGCTCATTCACACTTTTTGAGTTTTCCCCTTTATATAAAATTATAATAATAATTTTACTTTAACATGAATACTTGCAGCTGCGTCATTTCTCCCTACCGCGCATCGCGTCCCACGGAGTTTTCCTATTTTAGTTCCAAAAGTTTATGTTTGCACTTTTAATAAAATTTTCTTGGTGTTCACTGTTACGTATCTGGTTAGTTTTTCTTTTCTTTACACTGATTTACACATTCTGATTTATGCAGGGATTGGTCGGCCGACCGTAATTAGTTAGAAACAAGATTGAGAGAACCACGCGTGGTCTGGTGTTGTCGTCGACTGACTGCAACTCTGTCCAAGGCACCCCACCAAGGCTCTATGAAGCGGACGGAAACACACAGCCTGCATGCTACGAATTGTTCGTCAACGCTCACAATGTATGGTTTTGTCCATGGGCTTCAGGTGTTGATGATATTGCACTGCGACAAGGCAGGAGACTCAAGTGGGCGGAGTCTTCCCTGTACTTCCGTCATCTTCAAACACGTGGTGAAAGAAATCTTACATCTTACCCATTTTGTTAGCGTCCCTTTCAAACGGATGTGCGTCGCCTCTGCGCGCGTGTTCATGTTGCGCGTAGTAGTACATGACAATCACTGAATTCAACACCAGAGTCTGACATTCCTCACTACATTCCACTCAAAAGTTTATGTTGCTGTTCTTTGTTCGACTGCAGCCGTATTTTCCGTGGGATTGGCAATAGAAAATTAAATAAATTTAATAAAATAAAACCTCCCATTTTGCCCTGTCACAAGTGTTTCTTGCAATTGCTTATTATCCTCTTTCAATATTTCCATCTTCTTACTTAATTCTTCCTTCAACTGTTGATTATTAGTTTCTGTTCTCTTGTGGTTATCTTCTATCTCCTTTCTTAATTGTCGGTTATCTTCTTTTAATGTTTCCATGTTTTTATTTAATGTTTCACTGGATTTATTGTTATTTTCTTTTATTGTTTCTATTGATTTATTGGTGTCTCCCATTTTCTGGCTTAATTGTTCAAACATAACCCTCATCATTTCCTGTAGGCTTACATTCTCTGTTTGTGCTGGTCTGTCTGGTTGGTTTTCTTGTGGATCACTTGCTATCACCTGCACTTCAGGTGCTGGCTGGGCCTCCTTTTCTTCCATGTCCATTTCTGCATCAGTTCTTTTGGTTCTCCTGCACGAAGTTCCTCTCCTCTACATTTTTTCTTTTTCTTTTGTACAATCACCAACTACGGAATGTAAATTATAGTATTATTCAATATTTATCTATTTATTTTACTCTCCTTTTCCTAGCCCTCGAGTTGGTGCGCCAAATATGTTAGTAATTTTATACAAACCACTATGTTGTCTTTGGTACTGACGAGCGCTTTCGGCAGTCAAGCCATCTTCAGGTCATTTACCAACGTTGGTAAATGACCTGAGGTTGGTAAATGACCTGAAGATGGCTTGACTGCCGAAAGTGCTCGTCAATACCAAAGACAACATAGTGGTTTGTGTAAAATTACTAGTAGAAATATTTGAGACCACTAACACAACAATAAACAAATATGTTAGATCTGTACGTATTGTAAATGAGTATAAATGCTCAATTAGTCTCAGCAATATTCTGAGTTGTATGTTTAATAATATTTATTTATAAACGAGAACACACTTCTTTTGCTGCTCTGAATCATTCAATTTTTATTCCTTAATTCTCTTATTATAATAATTTTCTTTTCTTCTATTAATTAATAACAAATTTTCCTTTTTTAAGGTTCCTGCTCTATCTAGCTCTCGGATGAATGAAAAATTTTTTTTATCTCAGGGTTATAACCAAATTAACAATCGTCTTCAGTAAAATTATAAATTCATATAACAAGTTTTACGTTAATAACATACATGAAAAAAAATTTTTAATGTGTAGTAATTAATTGTTATTTGTGTATGATTGTTTGGATGTAAGTTCTTGCGATTATACAAAAAGAAATAAATTCAGATAATTTTACAAACTTAATATTACACATTACAAATATAAAACTAATAAAACAATTAAAATAATTAATAATTAGACATTAGTAATACAATTGACAAGATAAAAAAATAAAAAATAACTGTCTATTATATAGCTCATAGTTCATGAATTCTCAACATGGCGCACTGCTGTCCCCTTTCAGTAACAGTTAAATAAAGCAAGGGACGCCATGTTCCTTGAGTTGTATACACACTACTGAATGTTTAATAAAAATTATATGAGTTCTACACTTTTGTTTGTTCAAAATAAGTTTGTGTCACTCACTTTGTATATCATAGATTATATTTATAAATGTAGTCGCACTAAATGTGTTCGTTATTTAGTTTGTATTGAAGTGTTGTGTAAAACGTTAATAGTTGTCAAGATGGCTTTAGTATTAAAACGGTCTCACCAAATTCAAAGATGTACTACTCCATTTTAGGATATTATTTTCAGCTTTCCTTCTTCAGGTTGGTCTAATATATATTGTTCATTAGTTTACTGATATCTCCTATAATTTTACTTGTCTTTTTTCTATAACTTTCTTCTCTAATATTGTTTGGATTGGCAACTGATTTAGTTTGTTCTTTTTGCCTTGAACGCCCACATTAGAAAAAAACCTTTCTTCCTTGTAAAAACCAGCTTTAGATTCATTTATAAGAGGTCTTGGCTTGTTTGGTGTATTTTCGGTCTCAGGGCTGCTTTATCCGCCTCCAGTAAACGTAAGTTTTTAATATAACCTTACTTTTCCTGATTATTTTTACATAATCCCGTTTATGTTTTTAATTCACTTAATTTTATATTGTCACTCACACTAATGAAGTTGATTTTATTGTTATATGGTCACTTTATATAAAATACATGGCATTCTCACCTTTTGGCCATACTAGGTTCATAACACTTTATATTTTTATCATTGTTTACACTGTGTCATTTGCACTGTTTCATTATTATTATTTACCACTTTTCTATTCACTTATCTCACCTTGTATGTTTTTCGAATAAACACAATTATGAAAATAATTACCTTGTCTTTACCATAACACTATATATGAGCTAATTACAAATCCAGTCCTAGGTTAAAGACCTAGCTTGACTTTTAGGCTTGTGTTATACAAATGATTTTGCTTAACTCTAAATACATTTTTTTACTTACATACTACAACATATTAGTTACAATATTATAATAAAATATACAAAATCACTTCCCTAATCTATTGGGTAATTAGTATGTCAAAGTCACAGTCCAGTATAGTCCTTTATTATGTCTGTTTGTAAAATTATTTACTATGTTTGTTTACAAAGCTAATTCCTGTCTTTAATTTATTCATGCATCTGTAAAATACTTATTTTTTATTCATGGTTTATTGTTTTAGTTATTATAATTCTTCCTTATATAATTATTTTTGGTTGGTCTCATTTGATTACTCATTCTTTACTGCATTCCTCATTCAGTTACATAGTATTTATCTATTTGATTAGTTTTACTATAAATTTTGATGATTAAATTGAGTTTCCTTTTTTGTATTATCTCGTGATGCTACAATATACGTTTGATTATTTTTTTACTTAGTTAATAGTAATAACAGTAATTTATCTTAATCACCGGTTCAGTCAAAGAATACCTACATCTGAACTGTTTATTAAAGATTTTAATCCAAATCATCTGATATTCAAGGTACTTAAGCTTTTTAAGTAAGGCCCACTTTGAAATAAAAAGAAAGCATGAAATAATGAAAATTATTTATTACACCCAAAAAATTACTAACTTTATTTTTCCACATAATCCTTATTGATTTCTACATATTTTTACTATTATTTCAAGAGCTTCTTTAGTCTTTTGTTATAAAAAGTCTGCTGCTTGTGTCTTGAATCAGTTAGTAATAACATTCTTCAGCTTGTCACCATTTTCCAACTGCTACTATCCAGTAATTTCTATGTAAGAAACTCCAGTTTCATCTCTGGTATTAATGTGTTTGAACTTCCTAACAAACCCTCCTTTAAAACACTATAAAAATGTTTGAGATGAAGCCAGATGTTTTTTCTTGTGTGTATTGGTTAACATTTTTGGGATATAATTTTTTGTAACCAAGTTTCTCTGTCACAGTGTCATAAATTACTGATCATGGAATGTTACAAAATTGAATAATAAGTCACAACATAAATCATGAAATTTCACATTTGCTCAATCTGTCGTCACTTCTGTGTGACTGCTATGTTCTTCATCACGAATATTCATTCGTCCTACATCAACAAACAACATCATTACCAAACTTCACTGTCATTAATATTTGGCCTATAAACCTCACAAAATGTGAATTTCAGCAGACTGTTTTTGCAGAGAAAAATGATATTACATGACGAACCTCACAGTTGGTGGGACTAACTAGTAGCACTCATTGTAAATCGTTCACCCACTGTAACAATTGTGTGCCAACAAAATAGCTAACAGCTCAGTTTTAAGTCACATTACAATTCAGTGCAAGCACAATTCAGCTTTGTTGCTACAGTCATGTTAATTCAAAATAGACTAAATATAATTATTTCACTACGACTCGGAACACAAAACTTTTTATGGGTAAAAACATAAAAGTTTTACCTTATAACCTGAACCGGTTACCTGAACCTGAAACGTAAAACTTTTACGTTTTTACCCATAAAAAGTTTTGTGTTCCGAGTCGTAGTGAAATAATTATATTTAGTTAAGTAACGGACACGTCATGGACAACGAAATCCAAGAATCAAAATAGACCTTACTTTTAAAAAACATCCCGTGTAGTTAGTTGTTTATTATTTGAAATTTTCAAGGATGACTTCTTGAACTTTTTTTCAATGTTTTCAGTGAAGTCAATTAATGAACAAGTTGTAATGCATTAAAAATTAACTAGGGAAAATTTGTTTCACCTACATTAAAATTAGATAATAAAATAATAAATAAAACCATAAAATAACCCAACTTAAAACATAAATGTCCTTTAACATGCTTATTTAAAAAGCTAGAAAGCTTATTTAAAGTTGCCTTACCTGTGATTAGAGCTGCTAATGATTTAGCATAAAACCTCGAATTAGCAAATCCTAAACATCCGTACATACTATTTGCTGTTAGCTTCAAAGCCATCTGTCGAATATCATACTGAACAAAAGAAATGTAAGTCACAAATAAATTATAAAAACAACTAGTTAAAACTGTTAACTGAAGCCAACTACATCCATTCTCATAAAATCTAAATTCATTCAACTACTTTTTAAATCTGTTCAGAGTTTTAATAGTTCGAGTCATAAACATTTTAAAATGAAGCCTATTCATAACACCAATTAAACAAATTACTTTGTTAAAGTCTTATTTTAGACCCACTACCTGCAATCTTATATCTGATGAAACGCCATCTTTCTTCATTAGCATTTTAACTTGTCTTCTACTCTCAACAAGCTTGCGGATTTCTGTTGGAAGTATTCCTTGTTCAGACCCTGGTTCAGGCAACTGTACTTCACACTTCTCATCCTATAATTTAAAAAAATTAATGTATTGTATAACAGGTCTGAAAGTTAAGCATTCCTGTATTGAACTGCTAGCAAGTATGTTTAAATCATGCAAGCACACACACACACACACACACACACACACACACACACACACACACACCATCATCATCATCGTCATCGTCATCGTCATCATCATCATCATCATCATCCTCATCATCATCATCATCATCATCATCATCATCATCATCATCATCATCATCATTCCCTTGCACTAAACTCATTTAAAAGAACAGAGTCATTAAAAATGTCAAATGACATTAAAAAAAGAACATTTTTACAAGCTCGAATTATTATGAATTTAGTTAAATGTCTGTATTGAGATTAACATCATGAGTTAGGTAATGCCATAAATATTTAGAAAACTTGCTATAATTATCATTAACTTAATACTTGGAAACATTATTGTCGTTGCTTACTGCAAACTCCTGTATTATTTTTATCTGATGTGGATAATTAGTGATTTTGGTAAGCAGAATATCCTGAGTTTACTTTACTGTAATTAGCTCTCAAACTGTGAAATTTATCATAAGGTGATGCCTGTAATCAAATCAGTATTGTATATACACCATAAACAATTAATCATACATATTGCTACGACAGCACAGAACAATCTACGCGTTTACCGAATGTGCCAGAAAGATCTCGACATAAGCGTGTGGTGTACGTGCTACTAGACGCATTTTGCGAGAATTTTCTCGACTGTGCCAGGCTTCGCTCGGGCGCTTGGACTGTGTCAAGGCCGTAGCAATTACGTAGTTTGCGAGAGATAAGACGCAGTTTGGAAGCTTCTGGTGTGTGAGCGTGACTATAAATATATCGGGTAGCGGCCTTAGTAGTTCAGTTCAATGTGAGATTTTTGACTGTGCGGTTCGAGAGTATTAGTGCGATATATTTACAGAGCGGTTCGAGTTATTACGGTGTACGTTCAAGTAGTTATTAGTGAAGTGTTGCGTTTTATATTCGGACAGTATAATTGTAATACAGTTGAGTTTTAATATTAGTGGACATTTTATTGCGTATGAACAATTTTCATTTGATTTGTTGTAGACACTGTGTTGTTAATTACGAACTGTTTTACTATAACAATTAAAGGTGTGATTAGTGACTTAATTGGTGTCTTGTACTTATTTTGTTTCCACTGTACCTACGACGATCGAGTAGACCGTCGTAACAGTGGTGTCAGAACTGGGATAGAACGGTTAACAGTGGAAACAGTGGATACTTTGTACAAGACGAGTGTAATTCGTAATTAATCGAAAAACAATGGATGCCAGTCAGATGATGGAAAATTTCCAGGCGCTGTTGTTGCAGACAGAAGAACGACGACGACAGGATGCAGAAGAAGCAGAAAAACGACAGGATGAAAAACGCAGGCAGGAAAGAGAAGAAGCTGAGGAACGTCAGAAAGCACTAATGCTAGAGACAGAAGAAAGACAAAAAGATAAAACGGAAGCTCTCTTTGAAACTATGCAGAAACAGTTACAAGAACATACTACCGCAGAATTGGGTCTCCTACATGGTGACGTAGGTGAGTTACGAGGTGAGCTCAACAATCAGATTACCAGAATATCTGACGTAGAAGAATCCATGTCAAATAAAATAGCTAAAGTAGAAAAATCTGTCTTGACTGTGGAAGAAGTTATGTCAACAAAAATATCTGCAGTAGAAAACTCAATGGCAAACATAAGAGAACAAATTAAAATTGAAGTTGAACAGTGCATGAAGATTCAACCAAAACAAATTTCTGAACAGACTGTACCAGTGATCAAGACAGAAAATAAGTTAACAGAGAAAGTCACTTTGCCTGCAGTAGGGACAGTTCATGTCAAAGCTCCAACCTTTGACGGAAGCACTCACTGGGCAACGTACCTCCACCAATTTGAAGCTGCTGCATGCGCAAATAATTGGACAGAAAAAGACAAGGCTGTTTCACTTGTTCTTGCATTAAAAGGACCCGTGGCAGAACTACTACAAAAAGTGCCACCTGACAGCCAGAACATCTATGCCGAGTTGATAAAAGCTCTAGAATTATGCTACGATGATAAACATTTGCGAGAGGTGTACTACGCTCAGTTGAGAACAAGACGACAACGTTCCGGGGAAAGTCTTCAAGAATTTGAAGCAAGTATCGACAGATCGATTAGATTGGCCTATCCTGAAGCACCAGAAGACTTCTGAATAAGGTTTACGGTGCAGACATTTATTGATGGCATCGGAGATTGTGAACTTCAGCAAGTGTTACGAATGGCAAGACACCGAGATAGCTCAGAAGCTCTTGTTCACGCCCTAGAGTTTGAAGCTGCCAAGTCAGCGTCCCGCTACATTAATGGGTTTGTGCCATCACGTTGCAGTCCGAAGATCCCTGTATCACATTACCGTTACGATGGGTGCAGAAAAACAGTGTTGTCGGACAAACAATTCAAAAGTTCAAGAGAGTCGCAACGATTTGAAAAAGACAGAAGGCCGAAATGTTACAACTGTGGAAAACGTGGTCATCTACAGGTAGACTGTTGGGAGAAGAAGATACCGAGAGAAGAGACTGATCGCACCAATTGGAGAAGTAAAGGCCCAGAACAGCACACAGTTGCCACGCTACATAAGATCAGTGGAAACTTGATTGTTAGTGGATTTGCGGATGGTAAACCAACATCATTTACAGTTGACACGGGCGCAACAGTGTCCATTGTGCGCCCTGACTTAGTCTGTAACCGCCATCCTCTAATTAGCTCTTGTACAATACAGACTGTGACTGGAAGCCCCGTCAAGGTGCTAGGAAAGGTAGACGTACGTTGTAACATGACACAAGGTAGTGAAGATTCAATTGTATTTAATTATAAAATAAAAAGCTGAAGATAAGAGTAAGAGGGAAAAACTTATAAACTTAGAGATCAATAACCCAGTAACCCAATAAATGACAAATGACTATTAACCTGACAATGACCTGACACAGTAGACCGGATAAATACCAAAGGAACCAAGAGACAATGAAGAAGCAGCCGAGACCTAAGTGCAATCAAATAATCCCAAATAATGACCAGTATATTGTAAATTAAATAATGAACTGATATTTGTAGTATATGAGATTTAACTAGGATAATAATATTAATGGAAGGTAATAATATCACATATATCTTGTTGATAAAAGAATCTACTTATATAATATAAGGTAGGGAGTTAGAAACTAACCATACCCCAAACTAATAGTAATGATAATAGCCAAAGACAATAAACAATGCTTTGAGCCAAATAAAAAGCAATATTTAAGTAATAACTAAAAGTGATCAGAGTGATTTGGAAGTAAATTAGTTATTCATGACCATAATCACACAGTGATATAAAATAATCAGACAAATCGTGTGAATAAACAAGTGAGTAAGTTAAAAATGTGTGTAAAATTAAATAAGTGGTGAAGTGCTAGGTATAGCATATAATGGAACAAAGTGAGAATGATAATAATTAAAGAAACCTTCTAATGAAAGGAAAAGTGCAGTGGGGGTGTAGAATAAAATATTATCTAAGCAAACTATAATAAACAGATAAACAATTTTTGATAAACTGTACATTAGTAAGAGATTAAACTAATTGTGATATTATAAATTTAGGTAATAGGATGTCAGAATTATAAAATAAGGCAAGAATTAAGTTATTAGAATGAGTAGTAAATTAAGAAGGACAGACACTGTATTTAAGTGAAGGGATTAGTAGATAAGACACATCATGTAAGGAACAGTTTATCAGTAGTATTGTAAGAGTTTTATTATTGTTCAAAAACCATAGAATGTAGTAAATTATAGGATAAGCAAGATAACAGTAGAGAAAAGAAAAGGTAGTTAAAAGTTATTTCAGGCTAGAACCTGACAAGGAATCTTTCATAATAAGAATTAGAGTTAGGAATACTGATGTTTATTGTTTGTTTTGTTTATAAAATTGTAGTAGAATTACCAAATATGTTATTAAGAAATGTTAGGTGGGAGTAGAATAAAATCTAGGCTCTAGGCCAAACTGTTGAATATAAATTTAGTAATTTTGAGAATAAATAATAATCCAAAGTTAAGGCAGAATATGCCAAATGGTTAAACCGATTAAGTGAGTATTCCTAGTACCAAAAAATATGTATAACAACTAATTTTGAATAAAATATATGTAAAATATAAATATGGAAAATAGTAAAAATGTAATTAGCTATTCAAATGTGGGCATGAGGGATATCAAAATGATCATCATGAAAAATTAGGAAGAATGGTACTTAGGTAATAACTCTAGCTATAAGTATAAGATAGAAATCTTCAGTTGAAGATATTTTGGTAAAATTAGACTAAAAAAGACGTTAAATCATAACAATGACTTAAGTTAATAACCAATGAAAATTAGCATAATTTATTAGGTAACCATAGCAACAAGAATTTTATTGCCAAAAAACCGTTAGATTTTCAATAATGTTCATTGACCAACGCTAGAGAGTGGATCGAGGAGCTCTCGTATTAAAATTTTTATTATTAAAGTAAATTCGAACCTAATTTAAACCAGATGGAGATAACTACAATAGTCCAGGGAATCCTGAACAACATTTTGTTAATAAAAAATTAATTAACAAACCATAATTATCTGAAGAAGACGGAACGACGCAGTGAAGAAGAGATACGACAACGGACACCAAATGAAGATCATTGGAACATCATAATAGAAGAAGATGGACGACAACCGAAGGAATACGAGGCCTGAGTCAGCGAGGAGAAACATCGAGACGAGGGAAATAAACTTCTGGAGAGTAGAAGAAGACGACAGCCCAGGAGTTATCTATAGAAGAAGACGACATCAGGATCTTCAGCAGGAAAACCGATGAGTATAAACATTATCCCATAATCGAATTCACAATTTTTTGGTCTGAATTAATAAATAACTATTTCACTTCACTGATCACTATTCCGATTCAAAAATAAATGCTTTGTTAAATTCACTATTTAAACTTTAATCAGTTAGCAATTATTAAAAGTAAAATATAATAAATAATTGACGAACCTCTTGATAACTAAATTTGACAAACGAAACCTAACCCAAAATTTCTTTACAAGTTTTCATTGGTAATTACTTAATTGAATATAATGATGTATTAATTTGTTTATGTAATTAGGATTAAGAATTGTCATAACTTTGTGTGTGTTAGCCGTAAGTATATATTTCTGTAGCCGAAAGGACTTTTTAACACCCCTGAGAAAAATAATATTTAACTGTAAACTAACATTAAAGACGCTATGTATACAAACTGAGCAAGTACCAACCGAACAAGTGTAATAGCCGGTGCAGAAAACGAATTTGATGTACTATAAAGTAATTGAAATATTCTAAAAGGTTAATAAATGTTCTCAATCTGCAATTCTGTATGTTTGATTCAGTTAATTTATAATAACAACTAAGAATTATTGAAGTGAAGGCGTTAAAGCAAGACGCTAGCCGAGTCAACACTGCAGAAAGCCGTGCGCCAATCAGGTGGCGAGGCGGCAACATTGAATGCAGCAGAGCGAAATACGGTTTACCCGTAAATGACAAGAGAAGTTACATTTTGACACAATTAACACTAAATAACATTATTATTAACAAACTATTCAACCCCACACAACCTTTTTATTACAAAGTGGCTTCCATCGCGGGGCTTAAACGACACCCCGGCCACGCACACAAATGACTAGTTACAAAGTGGCGCGCCAACTAGTAGGGCTAGAATAGTTAAGGAAACATACCTTTAAACTTTACAGATTCTAGCGGCGACTATAGAAATGGAACCGGCAAAACACGGGACGAGACTCCAGACATTACTACACGAGAAGGAGGCGGAAAAGGAGACAAAGAGATCGGAAGAGGAGATAGAAGAAAAACGAGTCAGCTATGCAGAATGGATGACAGCACTATTTAAAAAGTTTAGTAGAGAGATGGAGTACATCGAAAGGAACACCACTGACCATGAACGAGCACAAATGAGTCGTGCGGATGCAACGGAACCACCATACGACCAAATGTCATTGGAAGAAATTTATAATGAAGTGTGGAAGCTGGAAAATGATCCAAACGAAAAAGGCGATAACAAGGTGGAAAGAATGACTAAAGAAGATTGGAAGAGATTGTTCAACAATGAAGAACAAATGAAAAACAAAAGAACGGGAACATACGCACAGGTGACAGAGGAATATACACAGGAGGAATATGACCAATGGAGACAATCTATAAAACTACCAGAAAAACCAATACAAACGGAAAACGCAGAGCTAAGAGAATGGATAAGGGTTATGTTCGAGCTATCCAGAGAAGATATGTGCAATTGGAGGAAGAAACATAATCAAATAAAAGGGTTCAGCAAAACACCAAATAATAAAAACCTGGAACAACCCAAGGTTCAATTAGAAAAAGAAATAGTCAAGGACGGGGAAGTGAAGCAACCGAAGAAAATGCCAGAACCTACACAACAGAAGGGAGCCAGACGTGACATGAGCGTAAGGCAATTTTGGGAATTATTTAAAAAAGAAATGAACAAAAATACAAAAGAAATAATTGAGAACGAGAGATTGAGAATGGAGGGCAAACAAGAAATGGATAAGCATTTCAGAACGATAGAGGAAACAATGGAGAGGAGTTTCAAGAAATGGAGTGAAACACTGGACGGTATTTCTGAAGATATTAAAGAAACAGTGAATGAGAACAAGGAACCAGTAGATACGAAAACAGAAGATAGTAAGAAGGAAACAGAATTAAAAGAAGACAAAAGCATACTGTTATCTACAAATAAAAATAACAGCCACAAGGAGAATATCCAAATCATGGAGGTGACGACTAAGAAGAATGAATACTTGGAAATGAAGACCAAGGAAATAAGAAAAATATATAGAAAGAAAATAATAAATACCAGAGAAGAATTGGAGATGATGAAGAATGGGCTACTTGAGATGTTTAAGGTACTAATTAACGACCAGAATGAAATAATGAAGTTTAAAAATAACAGAAGGAACTTACTAGAAACTTTAGAAGGGAATCACTACAAAACAGTGTGTAACAGAATAAGAAGGAGAAGACGCTTAATAGACATGCATAATCCAATATCAACGATAGCATCTACAATGGAAATAGCATTGACCTATCCGTTGTATAAACAAGATAATGAAATGCTTGAGATGGCAATGGAAACAAGTGAAAATGTTATGACAGAAACATTTAAATACAGAATAATAGCAAGAAAGTGGACACGAACAGAAGTCATTATGAAAATGACAGCAATCCGAACAGGAGCAACTCATATAATCATGGACCATGGTTAAACCAAGTGTGAAGGAACACTGAGAAATGGGACTGATTTTAAGTAAAACGACCAGGCAAACAAATTAATGTATATAAGTGAGAAGATTAACCTACAAGAAAGAAAGGAGTGTATATAACAGGGTCCATTGTATAGTAAAATAAATACCCTATCTCATATTGAAGGATAACAAAAATAATACCTATGTCATAAGTGAAATCACAACTAAAAAGATAAAAGGGACTTATAACCAGTCTTCTTTAAAAAAGTATTATGAACCAGTGTCAGAAAATTAAAGAGAATTTTGAAAGTAAAAATTATCAAAAATCAAAAATAAATGTAAGCACAACTTACAATAAGTATTTGATTGGAACTATTATTATTATAAATGAAAGGGAATTTAGAAGAAAGATAAGCTAAGTTCAAAACAAAGTAAGGCTAAACTTACGACCAAGTGTGAAACAAAATGTGTAAACACATGTAATTTTGAAAATATGTATAATGAAATATAATGAAAATTGAGATATAAAATAATTAAATGTTACACAAATAATGATGACGCTACATAACATCATTAACCAACCCTATCACAAAAAGGGGATAAATAAAAATTAATGTTTCACAAAAGAAGAGACAAAACAATCAAATAAAAAATAACACTGACAGATTAACTGAACTATCAATGAAAAAATCTAAGTGAGCCAAAACCAGCTACAATGTTAATTTTAAATATCAATGAGCATTAAAGTGATGACAAATAGAATCACTACCATATAAAATAAGCTAATAAAACAATGCAAAATGCCTATTAAATATCGCCATAAGCTTAAACAAAGGAATCCAAATAAGTTATTGAAATGAAAAGGTCATGAAATGTATCAAAGAAAGAATAATTAATCCCAAAAGTGTTTTATTGTATTAATATTATGTGAGTCGGAAATGAACGACTATTATTATAATTATTATGAATTTTATTATGTGATGATTTTACGTTGAGATACATCCAACAATTATTTATGTTATTGAGCAGATAGGCAAGGCCTCTGAACTCAAAATGTGTATAAATGGATAGCAGAGTAATAGAGCCACACGTGCCCTCTGGCTAGTACCAATTTATATGAAGGAGAGAGAAGAAAAATTTTAGGGAAATAGAACATAAAAGGGAATAATAAAGGAAGAAAATAATACCAATTATCATATTATGAACCATGACTTAATAAAGAATGAATACAGAAGAAGTAGCGATTGATGAATTCCTGAAGCATAACAACTTGATAAAATAAACTATATTGATGATTTCGGAAAAAATCTAATAATCTGTTTCGAAATAATCAATTTTGGTGGCGATGCATTATATAACATGACACAAGGTAGTGAAGATTCAATTGTATTTAATTATAAAATAAAAAGCTGAAGATAAGAGTAAGAGGGAAAAACTTATAAACTTAGAGATCAGTAACCCAGTAACCCAATAAATGACAAATGACTATTAACCTGACAATGACCTGACACAGTAGACCGGATAAATACCAAAGGAACCAAGAGACAATGAAGAAGCAGCCGAGACCTAAGTGCAATCAAATAATCCCAAATAATGACCAGTATATTGTAAATTAAATAATGAACTGATATTTGTAGTATATGAGATTTAACTAGGATAATAATATTAATGGAAGGTAATAATATCACATATATCTTGTTGATAAAAGAATCTACTTATATAATATAAGGTAGGGAGTTAGAAACTAACCATACCCCAAACTAATAGTAATGATAATAGCCAAAGACAATAAACAATGCTTTGAGCCAAATAAAAAGCAATATTTAAGTAATAACTAAAAGTGATCAGAGTGATTTGGAAGTAAATTAGTTATTCATGACCATAATCACACAGTGATATAAAATAATCAGACAAATCGTGTGAATAAACAAGTGAGTAAGTTAAAAATGTGTGTAAAATTAAATAAGTGGTGAAGTGCTAGGTATAGCATATAATGGAACAAAGTGAGAATGATAATAATTAAAGAAACCTTCTAATGAAAGGAAAAGTGCAGTGGGGGTGTAGAATAAAATATTATCTAAGCAAACTATAATAAACAGATAAACAATTTTTGATAAACTGTACATTAGTAAGAGATTAAACTAATTGTGATATTATAAATTTAGGTAATAGGATGTCAGAATTATAAAATAAGGCAAGAATTAAGTTATTAGAATGAGTAGTAAATTAAGAAGGACAGACACTGTATTTAAGTGAAGGGATTAGTAGATAAGACACATCATGTAAGGAACAGTTTATCAGTAGTATTGTAAGAGTTTTATTATTGTTCAAAAACCATAGAATGTAGTAAATTATAGGATAAGCAAGATAACAGTAGAGAAAAGAAAAGGTAGTTAAAAGTTATTTCAGGCTAGAACCTGACAAGGAATCTTTCATAATAAGAATTAGAGTTAGGAATACTGATGTTTATTGTTTGTTTTGTTTATAAAATTGTAGTAGAATTACCAAATATGTTATTAAGAAATGTTAGGTGGGAGTAGAATAAAATCTAGGCTCTAGGCCAAACTGTTGAATATAAATTTAGTAATTTTGAGAATAAATAATAATCAAAAGTTACGGCAGAATATGCCAAATGGTTAAACCGATTAAGTGAGTATTCCTAGTACCAAAAAATATGTATAACAACTAATTTTGAATAAAATATATGTAAAATATAAATATGGAAAATAGTAAAAATGTAATTAGCTATTCAAATGTGGGCATGAGGGATATCAAAATGATCATCATGAAAAATTAGGAAGAATAGTACTTAGGTAATAACTCTAGCTATAAGTATAAGATAGAAATCTTCAGTTGAAGATATTTTGGTAAAATTAGACTAAAAAAGACGTTAAATCATAACAATGACTTAAGTTAATAACCAATGAAAATTAGCATAATTTATTAGGTAACCATAGCAACAAGAATTTTATTGCCAAAAAACCGTTAGATTTTCAATAATGTTCATTGACCAACGCTAGAGAGTGGATCGAGGAGCTCTCGTATTAAAATTTTTATTATTAAAGTAAATTCGAACCTAATTTAAACCAGATGGAGATAACTACAATAGTCCAGGGAATCCTGAACAACATTTTGTTAATAAAAAATTAATTAACAAACCATAATTATCTGAAGAAGACGGAACGACGCAGTGAAGAAGAGATACGACAACGGACACCAAATGAAGATCATTGGAACATCATAACAGAAGAAGACGGACGACAACCGAAGGAATACGAGGCCTGAGTCAGCGAGGAGAAACATCGAGACGAGGGAAATAAACTTCTGGAGAGTAGAAGAAGACGACAGCCCAGGAGTTATCCATAGAAGAAGACGACATCAGGATCTTCAGCAGGAAAACCGATGAGTATAAACATTATCCCATAATCGAATTCACAATTTTTTGGTCTGAATTAATAAATAACTATTTCACTTCACTGATCACTATTCCGATTCAAAAATAAATGCTTTGTTAAATTCACTATTTAAACTTTAATCAATTAGCAATTATTAAAAGTAAAATATAATAAATAATTGACGAACCTCTTGATAACTAAATTTGACAAACAAAACCTAACCCAAAATTTCTTTACAAGTTTTCATTGGTAATTACTTAATTGAATATAATGATGTATTAATTTGTTTATGTAATTAGGATTAAGAATTGTCATAACTTTGTGTGTGTTAGCAGTAAGTATATATTTCTGTAGCCGAAAGGACTTTTTAGCACCCCTGAGAAAAATAATATTTAACTGTAAACTAACATTAAAGACGCTATGTATACAAACTGAGCAAGTACCAACCGAACAAGTGTAATAGCCGGTGCAGAAAACGAATTTGATGTACTATAAAGTAATTGAAATATTCTAAAAGGTTAATAAATGTTCTCAATCTGCAATTCTGTATGTTTGATTCAGTTAATTTATAATAACAACTAAGAATTATTGAAGTGAAGGCGTTAAAGCAAGACGCTAGCCAAGTCAACACTGCAGAAAGCCGTGCGCCAATCAGGTGGCGAGGCGGCAACATTGAATGCAGCAGAGCGAAATACGGTTTACCCGTAAATGATAAGAGAAGTTACATTTTGACACGATTAACACTAAATAACATTATTATTAAAACTTACAACCCACGTAAACGCTTTGTAACAACGTGTACGCCTGGGTCTTCTTGAGTTTAGCCACCAAATGCTCGTTGCAGACATTGTCGATGAAGTGATTCTTGGCACGGACATTATGAATGCCTACGGATTCGTTGTGGACTTAAGAGAGAATGTCCTGAAAGTTGGCCAAGAGAAGATAAAGCTTTGCATGGCTAAAATGACAGGGTCTACCAACCATTCGATTAAGCGAGTGGCATTAGTCGAAGAAAAAGTCAACAAGTCTGGTCAAGAGGAAACCTCCCTGTTGCAAGCGGAAATGGAGGAAGAACTAGCAGAGGAAGTACAAATAAGTATAACGACAAAAGAAGTGATTGGAGAGCCAACTATGGGTGTCGAGACAAAACTCTTGCTTGTTCCTGAGCTGATAGAAGCGCCCGAGGGTAAAGTGGCTGAAGATGAGGTTACGCAAGAGGTTGTGGACGAGAACCAAACAAACTTGGATCAGCCAGTGGTATTTAGGTCATTAGTACATGACGCAACGAGAGTGATTCCAGCGAAGCTAGTGGTTGCGCGAAAGATTCGCATTCCTGGGAACGTGATGTTCGGATCACACGAGACTGAATTCGAAGAACGGGAAAATTATCCTTCGCAAGGATGGCCACCTAGATCGCCTGGTCGAGTATTACTTCGAAGACGTTTTGCCAGTTCGGGACGAACAGGCTTAAGGAGGGGGCAGTGCTACGACAGCACAGAACAATCTACGCGTTTATCGAATGTGCCAGAAAGATCTCGACGTAAGCGTGTGGTGTACGTGCTACTAGACGCATTTTGCGAGAATTTTCTCGACTGTGCCAGGCTTCGCTCGGGCGCTCGGACTGTGTCAAGGCCGTAGCAATTACGTAGTTCGCGAGAGATAAGACGCAGTTTGGAAGCTTCTGGTGTGTGAGCGTGACTATAAATATATCGGGTAGCGGCCTTAGTAGTTCAGTTCAATGCGGGATTTTTGACTGTGCGGTTCGAGAGTATTAGTGCGATATATTTACAGAGCGGTTCGAGTTATTACGGTGTATGTTCAAGTAGTTATTAGTGAAGTGTTGCGTTTTATATTTGGACGGTATAATTGTAATACAGTTGAGTTTTAATATTAGTGGACATTTTATTGCGTATGAACAATTTTCATTTGATTTGTTGTAGACACTGTGTTGTTAATTACAAACTGTTTTACTGTAACAATTAAAGGTGTGATTAGTGACTTAATTGGTGTCTTGTACTTATTTTGTTTCCACTGTACCTACGACGATCGAGTAGACCGTCGCAACAATATCAATAAAAAGATTCTCTTACGTCACACACATTTACTTACATCCACTGCTTCTGTCCTTACAGTTGTTGTAAAGCAAATGTTGTATTCAAGTATAATACTGGGGTACAATGAATTGAAGTCCATAAGAAGAATTAATTTATCATAAAATCCAATTTTAGGTTCAAGTACTAATCCTCCAGCATAAGCAGGTTTTTTCCTACTTGAACCTTTTTTGGTAGCAGCTGTTCCCTCATGTGTATCATTTACATCATTGTTTTCTTCCTATAAACATAAAAAGGTAAGAATAATAATTTGAAATATAACTACAGTACCGATGTAGGAAGACCAAGAACAAGATGGCAAGATATATACCAGGCGATGTGTCTACTCCTTGTGGTGAAGAAGAAGGAGACTACAGTACTGAACATAATTGTAATATGTCATTTGAAATGCTAATTACTTTGCAGTATAATAAAAACAATTACAAACATATTCAATGACAAGAAGTCATATCGTGGGTGGAAATAAGAGACAGATACTGTAGCAGCATCATACAGGTAAGTATACTCATGTCAGAAAGTGTATTCTACTGCTAAGTAAGTGTATTTCTATTGTAACATAAACTGTACCAGGTATATACAAATTATGTTAAAAAAAAAATCAAACTTTCATAATAAAAGCTTTTTTAAGGGGAGCACTTTCATGAATTTCAAAAAAAATATAGATTTTTTTAATTTTTTTCTGACAGAATAGAATCTCTCCTTTAAAATGGCACATAAACCATTTTGATATCATACTTGGAAGTGCCTCAAAAAAAATTGTTCCCTACCTACGTTTTGTGTAAATTTGGCACTCTATATACCCTTTGCATAGTAACAGTTGATTTTGACCTTGGTATTTAGTTTCCAAATCAATATCTGTTTGCAAACAGTCTATGAGGAAAGCTGTAGAGGAAGCAATTTCCAAAAATGACAGATGTAGAGACTTATTGGTTGCCATTGATAGGGCATGGCAGAAGTGTGGACACACGTCACTCAATGGACTAGTAGCTGCCACATCCCTGGAATCAGGGAAAGTATTGGACATAGAAATACTTTCTAATTTTGCTTATGTAGCAATAAATTAATTAACATTCATAAAGAACGATGTTCTGCAAACTTTCCTGGCACAAGTGGGGCTATGAAGGTAGCCAGAGCTGTAAAGATATTTGAACGTTCAATGCCAACCTACAGTGTATGATACACAGACTACCTTGGTGATGGAGACACTAAAGCATATTTGGAAGTGTGTAAGAGAAAACCATATGGACCTGATATAAAAATTTAAAAAACTTATTAGTGTGTAGGCCATATACAAAAAAGGATGGGCACAAGATTAAGAACTCTGAAAGCAAAGACAAAAGACTTCCTGATGGTACTCTGCTCAGAGGTAGAAATCGATGAAACGTTCGATATTTTTTTTGATATCATAATAATTTAAAATTAATGTTAACACACTCCTACTTACCATTGCGTGGCTTCAAGGTTGCGTCATACGTATGTTTGGGATGCAGACGTAATTTCTTAAGGTTGTGAGAATAATTTGCACAACACATTTATATGAAGAGAATTTCCATTTAATGTTTTACTGTTACTTTAGTGAAATTAAGAACATACATTTAGTAAATACATGTTTCAGGTGTTGTGCAACACGTGACTCTGTTGTAATGACTTACA
The DNA here is from genome assembly GCA_034769895.1 of Magicicada septendecula. Lineage (NCBI taxonomy): Eukaryota > Metazoa > Arthropoda > Insecta > Hemiptera > Cicadidae > Magicicada > Magicicada septendecula. The sequence continues at coordinate 1,033,309,793 of CM068367.1, read as the reverse complement.
ATCTACGGCTTACCTTATTTTTTCTAGGACACAAACATAAAATGCAAACACAAATACACACAGAAAGCCGCCCAGCTTTGCCACATTCACATTTATACCAAACTAAAAACCCCTTCACATTCTATACAAAATCAGAAACCCCTTAACACATCTTCATATGATAAAGCCCCCACATCGACCACGCGGTCATCGCGCCCGTGCTAAGTCCCCGTTCAAATGTCCGAAAGGTATTCGAAACTATTCACTCTCTTAAGCTCACTCCTGACTGTTGATAATCTCTTATTTTACTGTTAATTACATTACACCGGTTAACGGTGAGGTCGGCCGACCTAAAGAAAAAACTGTTAATGAAATTTAGATGAACCGCATGCGGTCGGTTGGTAAGAGGAACTGGGTAGAAGTTTTTTCTCTGTCCCCTCTCCACAGTTTTCAACACTGGAACTCACTGCCTTGGGCGTCGTCGCCGAAGCTCCAGCCCATGCCATGCATGTTGTTTTTTTGATTCAATGTCGCATATGATCTTCTACAGGCATTGGCTGACGTCATTTAAGTGGGCTTGGTCTAAACGACACTTCCGTAGTGAAACCAAATGAACGATGAAAATTTCACTCTCTGGCCATCTTGGTTTTTTGTCAGAGCGTCACTTGGAGCGTGATTGAGCAGTTGCGTATGTGCGCTGCCACACACACAGGTACAAAGTTCTTAGAATTTTGTGGAGGTGCAAATGCTCCGCCGCATTCCTCAACAACAACTGCGTCTTATAGCGTTGTTTCACTGTTCTGTTACACTGACACATACGTTGCACAATAATACATTTATTTCGTAATATTTTATCCAAACCCGCCCGAAAATGAAATGAATAAAAATATACTTGCCCCATACGGTAAAAATAAAAACACCCAAAATTCGACCCGCTACAATACCCCCTCGATGAGAATTCTGCTGTCCATGACAGAAGAAATCTCATCGATAACCCCGAAGAGGATCGGTGAGGAACTGGTGCCAACAACCACCCGGTTCTTAATCTGCATGGGTACACGACCCCCCCCCGGCTCAGCGACCATGGACTCATCTGAACGAGATCACTGGACTTCTCCGTAAGAGATCCCAACACCGAGAAATCGATCAGACTCGCACCACAGCGCGCCTCGCCTTCTAACATGCTACCCCAAAAATCCTCAATCCCTGGCTAAAATTATTCCAGCTCCTCCGCCGATGTGGTTCCCCTTTTTGCAAGCTGGGCTGCCTTTAGCAAATACTGGGCTCACACACACTAACATTACATATTACCTTAACACACTGAAAAATAAAAATTTCTCTTAAAATTCATTAAAAGTTAAAAAATTCAAAATTCAAAAAAAAATAATCTTTTATCAAAAAATTCTCTTCCTCTTTTTTCTAATTTTTGTTTCAAATGACTTAGCCTAAACATTTCTAATAATATAAACACATCCTTATTCTAACAGGAGAATCACTTATATTCTACCAATACAATGCAATACAATCAAATAAACATGGTTAATGCACACATAATAAAAGAATCATTATCTAACATATTCATTCGCTGGCAGGCGAAAAATCAAGTTTTTTTTTTTTTTTTCAAAAAAAAATTAAAATTTTCAAAATTTTAAAATTCAAAAAAAAAATTTTAATTTATTCATTAACAAAAATTTTATTAAATTTATTTATTAAACAACATTTATTAAAATTATTCAAATATTGGGTTGAACTAATCAAACAACAAATTAAAATTGGATTCCTACTATACAAGCTTAGTAGGTGTATGACCTCATCAGCTGATCGTAACTAGGTCAAGTCCAAAACCCTTGACCTACATATGTTATGTATAAGTTCTGAAAACACACTGAACATCTGTAATATCCTAACTTGAAATACGAAACATAATAAAACAAAATATTTAAAACAAACAGAATATTAATATAATAATCAGATTGACATTTAAATTATTTAAAATAAACAATTCTTAATTTTACATTATTTTCAATTCTATTAAAATTTCTGTCACTGGTTGAAAAAAATAAACAATTGTATATTCTTTATTATAAATCTCTCTTTCTTTTCAACAATTTTAACTCTGCATTACTGTGGGTGATGTCAACTATTTATCTCATTTACTGTATTAGATCTCTATACATATATAAACTTTCTCCCTCTGACTCTATTATTAATCAACCTCAACTCCCATGACACCCAACTCTATCAAAAATATCTACTAATCAAGACACTCTAAACCCCAACTTATCGTTTAACACAATTCGCCGCCTTCTCCCATTATAAAATACTCTCTAACCCCTTGTACATAGGATACGTGTTTCCTTCCCAAAACTCATTCCCTTATGTTGGTCCCTGGACTCCCCCTAGGTAACCCTTTCCGGCGCCAATCGGTCCCTATCCCGTCCCAACCCTTGTTGCGGACTCCTACATTACACTACCCTCTAATACAAAATTGCCATCCCCAAAAATCTCAATCTCATTACATTACTTCAAATACACAAAATACCCTCATTAACTATAAAAACAACAATATATCATTCAAAATCTACATAAAGTCTCCATTACCACTGTGTCAACATCAATATTTCACCAAATTCTATAACATACATTGACTCAAAAACAACAGTACATTATATTCATCTCCATCATTTCACATTCAACTTTTAATTCAACTTGGACAGGTCTGCATGTCCCATAAAACATTTATCACCCATGAATTATCTTTTATTAATTTGCATAAATTGTTATTTTATTTCTCATATTCTTTTTGTCTTTACTTCAAAATGTCTGTAGTACACTAAACATTAATTACTTGTAACCTTTACAAACCACTATACCAGTGACATGGTATTGCTGATCAGCTGATATCCTAACATAATAAAAGCACATCTTAAAATTGAACAAATTACATGGAATATACATATTTATTTTTATTTATTCTCACTTCTCACCTCATTGTTTCCCATTTCTCTGATTCTGATGCTTATGTTAACCTGCCAGACGATTTACTTATGGCTTAAAAAAAAAATACACACATAATAAAATTACATATTCTTATCTAATAGACAACAATAAAATAATACACTTAAACCTATAGCATGAACACCTTAATTTACGAGTCTGAGCATATTTGATTGGACTAAACTTTGAATAGGCAAAACTTTTACGTCATAAAATTTTAAATTCGTGACTCCTTTACGTCACCTCCCTGCCACACACACTATTTCCGATTATGGAGGACTGTCTCGCCCTTTCGCTTCCACAGAGACTGTATATTTTGGAGCAGGGTTTTACCTCTCCGTGTCTCTGCTTCCGCTGTTAAGTTTTAAAATTGGTGAACATCATCATGTTCTTGTTATAAAATCATGCACCCTTAAAAACGGTTCTGCCACCGGTCTTGCTGTTCCTACTCGAACAGAGTGGCAGCCGCTGTTCCCTAGTTCCGGAGATTTCCTCTAATTGTCCCCCCATTGAATTTCAAATATATACCAATTTCAAGTCAGCTATGGTCAAGGGACTTGGTATGACCATAGCTGGCCGCTAGCCAAAACCACGGTTAGTGCTGGTAAGACAGTAACCGCCCGAAAAGTCGAGGAAATCTAACTCTAATTTCACTGCCTGTTAAACATCAATATTTTTATGTGCGACACGGTCATTTAATATGGTGTGTAAAATTTTTATTTTACACGTATAAGGTGTGCCGCACATTTGTCGCCAGTTTGGCCTCCGATGGAGGTAACACTCACTGCTACCCCCAACCCTTTTCGCTACTTGTGAGAGCACAGGCCACCCCCACAATAGCCACTTAATAATTAATTACAATTGAAAACTAATTAAAAATTTCTTTTGTATACATTATCATATAATATTTATATCAACACTCATTTAACCCATTCATAACCTTTTACCGTTTAACTTTCTTGAAATTTTCAAAATTTATTATTTAATAATCATTATATATCATTTTTCATTTATTATAAAAAATTTTTTAATTATCATATTTATTCAACACAATGATTGCATTAAAATTTCACTATTGCATTAACACCTCAATCACACCTGTAAACATTTTTTATTATACATGATTATAAAATTTTTCTACTTACAATTCCTCTATACACACAAAACATAATCACCATCCTCTCTGAAACATTTCACAAAATTTATTAGCTTCAATTAAATAATTAATCATTCATTACCAAATTTCCATCTCGTAAAACAAACTGAATTTACAAAAAAATTAATTATACAACATTTACATAATCAATTAAAATATTTAAAATATATAAATTGTTTTAATTGAATTAATTGTTAACAATATAGAATTCATTACCATCCAAACAATTATAATTCTCTGATTACTTGTTTTCAAAATTAATTTGGTTGATTTATTTAAATTGCAAGTATTTCAATATTATTATCACAACAATCATCTTACATACACACCTATAACTTCACTATATTTTATCTACAACTCTTGTTAATTATTGTTCCATTTTTTCCACACTTCTGTCCAAATCTGCCATGTCGAACAACCATAAAACATAATGTTTAATTGTCTTTTATTGTTTTACAGTCTACCCGCCATCGTCAAAGATTAATCTTGGTTCTAAATAACACTTTTCAATTATATTGACACACATATTGTTGTCTTGTGTGTCATAACCAAACAATTTCAATTTATCCGTTATACCATAATAATCATTCACCAAGTCTACGTTAAGTATTTCTGTTAAATCTCCGTCAGTAAATATTTCCAATATCAGGTTAGTCACTTTTTCATCAATTAAATTATTCTTGTTTAAATACACTTCTAATATTTCTTTCAACTCATCATAATCTCTCTTTACTTCATATAAATCTATCTCTCTCTCAACACACCATTCTCTATTTAAATCTCTCTCATCATAACACCATCTCATATCTTCAATATTACTCCAGACAGAGGGTACAACATTATACAACATTACTTCATTTAACAATAAGGGTCTCTTGCCCTGAAAAAACAACATTAAATCATCATCATCATTATAAACAATAAGGGGAAAATTTGCCCTCTGTCCCCACTCTACTACAACATTATTTCTCCACTCTCTCTCTACTTCATAAACACTCATTAACATTTCACTATCACATTCTAGAACTTCGTCAGTATTATTTTGGATTATATTCTCATTATTTGCTTCTACATTATTCTTCACTCCCACTATACTCTCAGAATTGTCTACTATTTCGTCATTTTTACATTTTGTCATATTTAAAACATTGTCACCTAATTTCTCAGACTTCTGTTCTAACTTATTTAAACTGTTTTTTATTGTTTCGTTAGTGCTTTCTAAATGTTTATTCATTTCTTGTATTTCATGTTTCAACTCACTAATCTCCCTACTTTGTCTATCTAATTTTATGTCATTACTGTCAAAACGACTATCAAATTTATTATTCATTTTTTCTAATAAATTAAGTACAATACTCATTGGATCATCATCCATCTTATTGTATTTTGTTGAGGTCGGGGTTACTTGAATCCCTGAATCCTCTGTATTATCTTTTTCATTTGTGTTATTTACATTCATATTTTTATCGTCTTGACCTACATTCGGTGTTGAATGTATTTCAGGACTACTCATCACAGCTGATTCAACTTCAGCTGTTTCACTTGTCACAGTCGAGTCGGATAAATCGACTCCGTTCTCTGTTGTATTTTCCATTATTATTATTATTTTTAGGTATTTATTCTGTTTACAATATAAATAATATATATTTTAAATATATATTTATATTTTAAATATTCTTTACTTACTTAGCGTAACTTAACTTTACATAAGTACCTTTTGCGTATTCTCACACAACCTCCAAATTACGATTGCATCCCATTTATAGGTATGGAATTTATTTTTTAAATTCGTCCCTGTTCGGGCGCCAATGAAACGTTCGATATTTTTTTTGATATCATAATAATTTAAAATTAATGTTAACACACTCCTACTTACCATTGCGTGGCTTCAAGGTTGCGTCATACGTATGTTTGGGATGCAGACGTAATTTCTTAAGGTTGTGAGAATAATTTGCACAACACATTTATATGAAGAGAATTTCCATTTAATGTTTTACTGTTACTTTAGTGAAATTAAGAACATACATTTAGTAAATACATGTTTCAGGTGTTGTGCAACACGTGACTCTGTTGTAATGACTTACAATCTACGGCTTACCTTATTTTTTCTAGGACACAAACATAAAATGCAAACACAAATACACACAGAAAGCCGCCCAGCTTTGCCACATTCACATTTATACCAAACTAAAAACCCCTTCACATTCTATACAAAATCAGAAACCCCTTAACACATCTTCATATGATAAAGCCCCCACATCGACCACGCGGTCATCGCGCCCGTGCTAAGTCCCCGTTCAAATGTCCGAAAGGTATTCGAAACTATTCACTCTCTTAAGCTCACTCCTGACTGTTGATAATCTCTTATTTTACTGTTAATTACATTACACCGGTTAACGGTGAGGTCGGCCGACCTAAAGAAAAAACTGTTAATGAAATTTAGATGAACCGCATGCGGTCGGTTGGTAAGAGGAACTGGGTAGAAGTTTTTTCTCTGTCCCCTCTCCACAGTTTTCAACACTGGAACTCACTGCCTTGGGCGTCGTCGCCGAAGCTCCAGCCCATGCCATGCATGTTGTTTTTTTGATTCAATGTCGCATATGATCTTCTACAGGCATTGGCTGACGTCATTTAAGTGGGCTTGGTCTAAACGACACTTCCGTAGTGAAACCAAATGAACGATGAAAATTTCACTCTCTGGCCATCTTGGTTTTTTGTCAGAGCGTCACTTGGAGCGTGATTGAGCAGTTGCGTATGTGCGCTGCCACACACACAGGTACAAAGTTCTTAGAATTTTGTGGAGGTGCAAATGCTCCGCCGCATTCCTCAACAACAACTGCGTCTTATAGCGTTGTTTCACTGTTCTGTTACACTGACACATACGTTGCACAATAATACATTTATTTCGTAATATTTTATCCAAACCCGCCCGAAAATGAAATGAATAAAAATATACTTGCCCCATACGGTAAAAATAAAAACACCCAAAATTCGACCCGCTACATCGACTGACTGATGCTCCAATCCTGAAATTACATCCTACTATGGTTTAGCTATTAGGAGAAATAGCGAGTCTGTCAAGAACATGAAAGAAGTCATATGGGCTCAATATTTTCATGTTATGGCATCCAATAAAACACCACAAAATCATGCGTTGTGTCCAAGAGATGAAACAACTTGGTGCAAATTCAACTTGGCAAAGCTTCCAAAAAAAACCCCTATGATCACACAGAACACTTTCATCTGCCTGTAAATATCATGAGCTTCATAAAACCTATCTTTCAAGATCTTGCCAAGCCAGAATTACTTGACAAAAGTCTTCAGGGCAGCACTCAGAATGTAAATGAAGCCCTGAGTAATGTTTGTAATGGGGCAAAATATGTCAACCCAATTTTTAAGTATTTTTCATGTACAATATTTTATGTAACACATTTGGTGACAGTTGGTAGCTGTGTTGGGCCGTACAAGGTACGCAGTAGGAATTGTACAAAAATTTGTTATGAAACACTCTATGACTGAGTCCGTACCAGTCAGAGGCAGCTACGGCAAGAATTATGGCAGGGGACAAACAGTTTACAAAAATTTGAGGCTGACAGGGGATGTACTGCTCCATAAAACACAATGGCTATTGCTATGAAGAACCATCCCATATCTGGTATATAGTTGCATTTGGTTAGACTCATTCTGAGTAGACTCTAATTCTGAATGTTTAGGTCGCACACTTTTCTGTACTGAACTGATTACAGAAAAAAAGTTTTACTTTAATTCATGTTTGTTCTTTAAAATTCTCTGTGATTATGTTATTGTCTTCTTTATGATGCTCTCTGCAGTTGTAAAAAAAAACTTTTTTAAATTTTTGTTCATTCAAATCTGTTAAAAAGGAAGCATAAAACACTCTTGCTATCAATCTTAAAATGGTTTAATGTTAGCAAGTCTGTAAAAAATTAGATTTTGGCAACAGACAATTCAACAGCATGTGCATAAAAAGAAACAAAGATAAAAATTTATCTTTCATATGTACAAGTGAACATGATGTGCTGAGAACTGTTTAAACACATGAAGTGACTGTGACTACTACTGGCTTGGAAAACTATCCCTTCCTCATAAATATAGCACAACCATACGATCCAGCAATCTATAAACAATGTCAGCTTCAAACTTATACAATTATGTCATCCCACATCCACAATAGTATAAATAACAATCAATTTCACCGCAAAAACCATGTTATACCATAACGTCAAAGAGGAATCAAGAATCTGTAATTGATAGAGCTGGGTCTGCCAAAACACTGCAGATATTGGGGGGGGGGGGGGCATGTGCACGCGAGCGAGCATGCACAAACCGACATATATGTGGGTATGGATATTTAATTTCTTAATTACACATTCTGAAGAAAGAAATGTTCCAGTGCATATCTGCTACTACATTGCTGTTTCAAATATGTTCCACATCAACTAAATTACAATATTTACATTAACGTACTTTCTTATAATCAGCAGCATTTTATACTTACTGACATTATTGCACTCACAAATATACACAGATAATTCATATGTTTCACTGTATATTACAACATAATATTTATTACGGTTTAAAATATTGTAACAGTATCTATTAAATACTTATTTTCTTATAATAAAATATTATAAAAAAGAATTTCTTTTTATACATACCTTAATAACTTTCTTATATTGCTTGTCAGGTATAATATATTCTTTCTCACAAAATGCATGAAGAAGCAGATACTCGTTACGTTCTGCTCTCCCGCCCATTAAAGTCTTTGACATCACATTACCTATTTATGGAACATCATTTATATTAACTATAAAAATATTAATAATATAAAAACAAAACTAATTAACTTAAGAATGACAATAAATGCCTTACTGTTATGTAATGGATATACAGATTATCTAAACACAGAAATTATGACAAAAAATTAAAAATAACTAACAATGAGATATTAAAGAATAGAACATCTGGATCAGTATTCCTGTTAAACTATTAGTTAACTTATAACTGAAAGTAAAATTACAGTGCACTGCAACACTTTAAGGGTGGTCCTGATTACCAGCAGGTCCCACTTGCACCTTGCACTTTTAGAGCTAATCTTTACCCTCATATTATAAAGCTCTGAGTGAAAACTACAATCTCTTAACTCTTTTCTCTACTTCATACAATGTATTTGTTTTCAAAAAATGAGAAACTTCCCACTTCCTAAGAAAATACATTACAGGAAACTCGTCTAGGTTTGATAGTACAAATCATTCAAGACTTGACTTAAAAGACCTTTTAACAAAAATGATTAAACGTTATTCCTTTTGATTCTAGGGAACATATTTTATTGGAATAGGAAAGTATAGGAAAAATTCTGCCAAAAATCTTTTATTTTCATGTGCATATTTTGTACTAAACATTATATTGTTTTGAATGTCCATCTCTTCTTAGATTCACAGCATTTAATAATTATTAATGTTTATGATAATTTCTCTTGTGAACTTACTTGTTGTATTTTCTGATACGTCCGTTTCAGAGTGGTGTTCTCTTTCTTCAGTTTGCACATTCCGAATCCAATACTCACTGAAGAAGGAGAACACCACTCCGAAACGGACGTATGAGAAAATACAACAAGTAAGTTCACAAGAGAAAGTATTGTTAACATTAATAATTATTAAACATTATATATATTATATGTCTGAGTAGTAACATTGATGCTTACACAGTTGACACTCTTCAAAAGATAAATTGTTTGAAACTGCCTGTTTAATGCTTATCAACAGCATACAAAGTCAGAACTACTGCCTTAATTAAGGAAATCCAAGAAAATTACTAACAACACAAAGTTGTGTATTAAAGCACACAGTCACCTGTAAATCCATTCCTATGCCACAAAATTGTTTCTAAAAAGGAACCAAATCATATTACTTTGTACTAGTGCCTTCCAGAACACAAACAGAAAGATTGCCTGTACAAACTGTGATTTGTGCCTTCCTTTTAGTTACAGAAAGATTCTCCGTAAGTTCATAATATTATGTTTTCATAATAGTTATGTTCATAATAATTCATAATAGTTATGTTTTCATCAAACATATTATTTTTTTAATGCTCCTGTTTATTTTAATTCATTACTGATGTCTGGCTAATTTCATTTCTTACTGGTACAGTAAACTGGTATAAGCAAACTGGTACAGTAGAAGACATCACTTTGGCACTATGTTAAAAACATAAGTGTCCAGGATTAATAGAAAGTCATAAAAGTAGTTCTTGAGAGAATTAAAAAGAAAAAACTGTCCCACACTATGGAATACTTCCAAGTACCAATGCTCCTACAAAATCAAGATGTTTAAAAGTCAGTACAAATGAATCTGTACTCTTGTAGAAAACACAAGACAGTACCGTGTACAGTAAATTCAGCAAGCTATGATTAAACAGTGCACAACAGTGAACAACAAAAGTAGTTCTTTCAAGTATAATGACATCAAAAAGCATTAGCATTTACAAAAGCATTGAGTAATAATGAGTTTATTGCCAATACACATTGACAAAATTAGTGGTGAAAGTGTGGCACATTTTCATGGTATAAACAAAATTAACTGCATACTTTGAAGGATATTATTTAAACCTTTTCAATCTTCTAAACGAAAATTATGAAAAAAAAAAACATTTAAGTGCAGGTGATATTAGTTTTCTTAAACTTTAAATCAAGATTCTTGCATTAAATAACAATAATAATTGTTTGGAGGGGGGGTAAAGAATGAGTAATGTTGATGGTTGCTGTAGATATGACAGAAACCTTCAACTTTTAATAATTAATCACTCAAAACCATGTTTAAAGGGAGTCTAATTTTCCAGAAAAGCAGAATGCCGCAAAACATAGCACTGATGTTATAGACAGTATTCTAGGTCAGTGATTGCCAACTGGCATGCTGCCTGAAACACTCTTTCCTGCAGCCCACAAAATATCTTGGAAAAGTTCCAATATTTGAATCTGATGTAAATAGTCAAGAAATTATATACAACGTTAGGAAAGCTTCAAAGAATTTAAAATGCTCAAAGTATTGTCTGACTATTCAATAATCCTCTTGAAGAACAAACAGCTGATATTCAACTAAAATGTGTGATTTGCATGTCCATCCATTCCGGCAGACCAGGCACAAAAAGGGACTGCATTTCTTTAAGCCTTTATTTGATGAACAGTTCTATATCCAAGAAATTTTGGATAGAAAATGACATCAATGGTTGGAAGTGTGTACATTTGTGAAAGCATGTTCACAATGAATTTTATAAAAAACCACAGCACAATTTGCCTCACAGACTCTTCTAACATTACGTAATGAGGCTAGCAACAACTCCTGTGGATATTCCTGCTTTTAGTGGTGGTAGAAAATTGACCTCAATTTCACATTCATTATTATATTCACATAGTAAAGATTGTACTGTTATAGGTATGCAGTACAATATGTTAAATATTTCAGTTATCTTGCTTTAATTATTCACAATTAAAAATTACTTTTACATTACTTGACAAAGACTTATTACGATATAGCCTGCCTTTAGGTTCCTGAGTTTAACTGTGATCCTCAGGTGCTTTTAATTTGTAAATTACTGTTTTAGACGTTCTAACTACAGTGGAACCTCGATGTAACACCCCTGTGATAAAACGCGACCCTTGATGAAACGCTCATTTTTCATCGTCCCGGCAAATTAAATAGTTAAACTTGGGACCTTTATATAAAGCGACCCTCGATATAAAGTGCTTTTTGGCCAGTCCGCAGAAGAGCGTTATATCAAGGGTTCACTGTAGCATGTGGAATTCAATAAAAGAAAGAACAAAACTCTCTGTACATGTAACTCGGATCAATACACAAATGTATAAAAAAAAAAAACGGTAATTGCTGGTTACTCTACCAACCATGATCGATGCTCACCCACCCTTATAGTATGATTTATCCAAGTCTTCAAAATATGCTGATGTTTCGATAATAACTTCATTATTTTGCTTAATTTTCCAGTAAGTCACTTTTTCAAATTTGGAAACAGATAACAAGAGTCCAAGAGTGCTAAATCTGGGGGGGGGGCAGAAAAATTGTATAGCGTAAGTCAAACAACTTTGCTGTCACAATCACAGAAGAGTGAGCTGGTGCACTGTCTTGATGAAAAAGAACCTTCTTTTTTGTCAAATGTAGTATTTTTTTTCTTTATTTCCTCACTTAGATGATCCAGCAGAGATGCATAATATTGCCTAGTTATTGTTTTACCTTTCTCCAGAAAGTCAATTAAGATTATGCCACGAGCACCCCAGAAGACAGTGGCCATCACTTTACCTGCTGATTGAATGGTTTTCTCTTTTTTTGGAGCAAGCTTTCCTACTGCAATTCACTGTTCTGACTGTTCCTTGGTTTCAGGTTGGTAGTGATGTATCCAAGTTTCATCAACTGTTATGAAACAGCACAAAATTATTCTCAATTACGTTGAAACAGCTCCAAACCATGCTTAGAAATGTTTATTCTTCCATGCTTTTGATCAATTGTAAGCAAACGCAGCACCCATTTGCATTCAGTTTTCACATGTATGTAAATGTTTGTATAAAATATGATGCAACCATTCACTTGAGATGGCTATTGTTGTCTTTGCAATTTCATGCACTTTTAATCTTCTGTCTTCCATCATTATATCACGGATTTGTTCAATATTTCCTGCAGTTGTAATCTCAACAGGCCACTACAAAAATAACCAAGTCATTTGTAAACTGTTCTAGTAGATGGAGCTGACTCACCACAATATTTATCCAGCTTGGACTTAGTTTCCTGTGCGGTTTTGTCTTTCAAAAAGTAATGTTTCATCACCACACAAAATTCTCTCATCCATTTTTTTTGCAAATCACAATACTGATAAATCCAAACGATTGGCAATAATCTATATAATAAATCTCTAGGGGGGGTCTACGTTTGTCCGCAGTAATCTCAGAATCTACTGAACCGATTTCAATGAAACGCTGCACACTGATAGCAGGTACCCAACGGAAGGTTTTCCACTTTATTTGATAACGATAGGTTAAAAAGAACCAAAGTTATTGCAAAAAAACGCATTTTTTTAAACCCACAGCTTCGATCGCGAATAACGATAGGTTAAAAAGAACCGAAGTTATTGCAAAAAAAAACTCATTTTTTTAGACCCACGGCTTCGATCGCGAATATTTGTATATGATTGTTGTGGTAACTGTCGAATTGGTAAATTGCTAATGGTACATCTATATTAATAATATTCTTATATTGTAAGTTATGAATATCCAAAAAGTGCGAAGCAATAGATTCATGTTTCCTCGATACGTAAAATCAAAATTTGATAATTTAGTAGATATTTACAAACATGCAGTAACACAATTACATGAAATGTTTATTTGTATAGAATAATACAACATAAGTATATTGATATCAGTTAGTCCATTTGAATATTTACATTTTAGTAGGGATATGGAATTCTTATCAGCATTTGGAATTCATAATATAAACAATACAATAATTCATTGTTTGATTATATTGTAACACTGATTATATAGTACACATTGATTATTCAGTAGGCCTATATGCAGTAGGAATAATTAATTGTCGAGAATTATACTTAACCTACTTCATCGAGAATTATGCGATGAGCGTCAGTGATGTAGTATCAGTGCCTTTTTTCGTTAATTTTACGTCATCGGTAAGTAATATGTGCAATATGAATTGTATTGTATAAATTATTAATTGCCCCCTAGAGATTGATTAGTATAGATAAAATAAATACATTTTCCTTTTTTTAGCTTTGCAACGCCAAAAAGACGATCATGTTTAGGAAGATCTACTGCTGCTGCGGAAAGAAAGAGGCGTCTTAGAGCATCTGAAAATGACGTCGAAGGAGTCGAAATGCAATCAGCTCCTGGAAACTCTTCAGAAAGATCTGGATTAGAAGAAGTCTCACGGGTTGAAAGTCCTACGATTCGTGAAAATAGATTAGCGGCACAAAGACGCAGGCAAGCAACTCTCAGATCACGAGGTCCTACTTTACGATGGAATGCAAAATTAAATAGTGGTTTCAATTATAATCCAGTTATTAACTACGCGAATGAAACAGATATTGGGTTACCGAGTATGGTTTGCCTTCATTGCAAAGCTTTAAAGTGGAAAATGAATCACATGGATTATGTTGCTATGCAGGAAAAATGCGATTAGATCCCATACTTCCTCCTCCAGAACCGTTAAAATCATTATTAAATGGAGAACATCTTTTATCGAAAAAATGTTTGAATGCATTAAGATCGTACAATTCAGCTTTTCAATTTACATCATTCGGAGCCAATGAAATAGTCGAAGGGAGCTTCATGCCTACTTTCAAAATTCAAGGGCAAGTATATCACCTCATGGGATCATTACTCCCCACACAAAACGAAGTACCAAAATTTCTACAGGTGTATTTCATAGCTGATTATTTACAGCAATCTGAAACAAGAATGGATCATATTCGTAACTTGGATAAGCCATTAGTAACAGAACTTCAAAATTTACTTCATGCAATCAACCCATATGTTAGTGAAATGAAAAGTGCATTTGAATTTGTAACATCTGCAAATAATAATCAGTACAATATTGTGATTCATGCTGATCGAACAGAAAATAATGAAGAGCACAGGGGTCGCTACAATGCACCGACAACTAATGAGGTGGCAGTAGTTTTAGTTAACCAGGAATGCGATAAACTCGATATAATAATCAGTGCAAGGGATCATACACTACATCGAATTGCAGAAACACATTGAGCTTATGATGCTTTACAGTACCCTTTAATGTTTTGCAGAGGAGAAGATGGTTATCATTTTACATTAAAATTAGTCGATCCTCAGACTGGGTTACAAACTACTAACTCGACAGTTACCACAACAATCATATACAAATATTCGCATTCGAAACCGCGGGTACCTGTTAGTAGAATTATAAATTTATGTGACTGAAACATGGTGTACGCTCCTAGCAGAGATGCGGAAAACTAAAAATGGTGTCATCTAAGTACTATGGGCACCATCTCTTGACTTTGCAGAGACTTATCAAACACCCCTCATATTACAACAACAATAAAAATAATAATGGTTCCTTTTTGTAGCAATGAAGTAACTTAGAAGTTCCAGACAGGGTAGACTTAGCAGCATAAGTCGTACAGTATATAAGGTAGGTAGTATGGCTGACATTAACGTTCAGTGATCCATTATTACCTCAGGTTGTTATCTCAAGTACTTACTCCCACAGACTGAGTCAATCTGGGGACTGAAAATGTACATGGATTTTATAGTAATGCCTCGGAATTGAACATAGGACCTCTAGATCAGTAATATTCACTAGTCTACAACACCCGAAAAAATATAAATAACCTCTCTCTTTCTCTCTCTCTCCTCCCTCTCCACAATTTTGACAAATTACATTTACGATGGAAGTTTAGCAATGATCAGTCACAAATTTTATATTATCTGTGTCGACGTTTTGACAATATTTATTATCATCATCAGGACAATTGTTGTTGCGTTGTTACAAAGCCAAAACTGCAAGTTATTTAGTTGTGTTTGGCATTGTAACAACTCAACAACAATTGCCCTGATGATGACAATAAATACTGTCGAAGTGCCTACACAAATAATATAAAATTTGTAACGAAACAGAACACTATAAAAAATAATTATAATGATAATAGTGAAACCCTATCCAGGCATGGAACTCAAAACAATGATCAATACCTAGTTACCAGAAAATATCAAATTTTGAAGATCAGTAAGGAACCAAATATGACTCAACAATATCAACCTTTGACTTAATTACTACTATCAAGACCCAGCCAGACATTACCCAGTAGAATAGGGTAGTAACCAAACCAAATTTAAAATAAAGAAGTCTGGTAAATAACTTGCAATGAGTAACCTAAACAGATCCAATAAAGAGTACAAATTCAATAAAGTAAAATTGTATTAACTTTATTACACCAAATTGTATTAAACCAAAGAGAGAAAAAGGGCACAACCCCTTACAGTGATAAAAGTAGTGATAAACACAGAAAAAGTGGCATAATAATAATAGTTACACAAACTATAGTTAAATAGTGTACTATTATTTATAAAAAAGTGTTCAGTTATCATTAACAGTAGTGATGAATGATTTATCACACAGACTATTGTTAAACTAAATGCATAAATTAAAATTGTTAAACTAAGTAGTATTATTAAGAGTTTTGTTATATATTATAAGAGTTTTATGTTACCATCTAATTAATTTAAATTAATGTATCTCAAAGGGTCAAAGTATAACTACCATCAACCATTATAAATTGTTTCATCAGATATCTGGAAAATTCACTAAATACTAAGATTGTACAGGACTAAACCAAGACATGTCTAGTACCAAATTATTTGTAATTTTATAATTAATAACTATATAAACATTGTATAAACCATTAGTATATAATGATAAAATAATAAGCTAAAGGAAAATTGTAAAATATAAAGTAATTAAGGGGTATTGGTCATGTAACACTTGAACTGTGCATAAGGGGCCAATCAGAATTTGAGAAATTTTGGTCAGTTCGATGACAAAAAGAAGAAATTACACTTTATTGTTAACTATGGTTGAAGACAGTTGAATAGTGCTCACAGAATGATTATGTAACAAAATTATAAAACCCAGGAACCGATTTGGAAGAAAAAATATAACCACAATAGAAGATACCGAAATTATGAACTAAATTCACATCATCAAAAAGAACGAACACCAGTAAGAAAAATCAAGCGATTAACAAGAAGATGCACAGTTAAATTCCACGTATAAGTGTAACGTATAGTACCATTATTCTAATTGACAAAATTATTAACCCAACACGAACAATCACTAGTCACCTCAATAACTCACACCACAAATAATCACTAGCGGACATTTCATAAAGTGAAACACATTATATAAGAATCAGTGAGTACAAGGAACACATTTATTTAAAATACATTGGTACAAAACTTCATGCATTATCAAAGACAGATGAAGGCGGCCATGATGGTGACGTCATTCTAGGACCAGCATGCTCTGCCCATAGCGAGCTAAATATCGCCAGACATTTTTGTTGGTCTGAATACTTTTTGTAACTCTCACATTAGATTATAAGCATTAGAATTATTTGTAATGTACTCTATATTGTTTGTTAATAATTAATGGAACCTTTCGTAGCAGCCAAAAGAATTCCCACATTATATGTTTAACCCACTTTTTACTATTCAACCCTGAGATACATATCGATTATTACTAGTGTGTATATCGAATGCAAAATTCCATCAACTTGAATTAAATTGCAAAGATTAAACAATAATATTAATAAATCATATCCATGCGTTCTTATTTCTTGAAGGTAAGATATAATCAATATTTATTTTATACTTACGAAGATTAAGAAGACGTTGAGGAGTCGTTGGAACCATAGAAACTACAAAACCAAGATTAACCTCAACGAATAGGGTTAAGCGTAATATCGAAAGTGAACGTTGAGAATTGTTTAGAACAACTCGACCGCTATATTCAATTTAATTTCGAACAGATTAACTGACGAATTAAAATAAGTCAATTCTAATTATTAAACAAGGCAGAATAATTCAGTCATTAAAATTATATCTGAAATCACTTCACAAAACACGCAACATAAATAAAACACCGAACAACTGATACACTTAGAGCAAAGGTTTTCTTCATTGAACCAACGACCTTTTATTACAACTTCAAATTTTAATAATACACGTATACGTAATAAATTTAATTAATAAATTTGTGTTAGTGGTTATAATCACAAACAGAAATAACACTGTTGCCCACCACTATAGAAAAATTATTCCGATTAGTGCCTTCAAGCTTCACAGCTCAACATCGGATTGGAAATATACAATAATGGAACTAGACAACTTTTTTATACCCCCACTTGCCCTACAGCACATACACATTTTTGTGAACAAGCTTTAAGTTAAACACCCTTTCTGGGTATTAGTAACTAGCAAGTTCAGTCACCCTTGTTGGTATTTTTCATTTCTTGAAAGCGCTAATAGGAATAATTTTTCTATAGTGGTGTCCAACAATATAAAATTTGTGTTATACTTATTGACCGATCAATTTATTATAAAAATTTATTCATCGATGGTCACTAAATTAAGGATTCATTGATTACAAAGATGACAAATGCATATCACACCTGCTATGTTGGTGATCTGTAAAGCCAATGGGATTGCATTCAGTTCACACATTAAACGGCAAATATATGCTGCATCTTGCATAGTCATGTAGATCAGCTGTAATAGTGACTCACTGGAACTAAGAATAGAAAAATAATGTTAATTTAAAAAGAGAATTTTAGTACACAATAAATCATTAATTAATTAATTATAACATTACCTACTTGAACATTCCTCTAATTTCTTCCATCATCAATTCAGTTCTCTCATTTTCTTTTACTTTGAGAACCTAAAAAACAAAATGGATACTGTATAAGTAAATAGTTTTATAAGTGAAGGATCAAGGGGTGAACGAAGTTAGAGTCCAGTACCTCAATTGTGAACTTCAGTCTTTAAAACTTCAATGTATTGGTCACCATTCAAAGTAATTGTATTTGTTCAGTAATGTTTTAATTTACATAGTCTTTACTATTACAAATTATTGTAAACCTTAAGAAAATGTGAATCAAAGTCAAGGAAAGTCAACAACCACCATGAGTACACAGGAGTTGTTTTATATTTACGATAAAGATTGGGTCTGAATGTAAGCTTGAAAAGCAATATGTCTATCTAATGAACCTCCACAAGCAGCATTTATTCCATAATTTATTCTATTAGCAGATATAACATTACCTGTTATGTATGCAACTGGAACAAGCACAAAGTTTACTTGTAACGTATTGTCACATTCTACAAGATCAACACAATTTTTATAAATTACTATAAATATTACAAAAGTAATAAATAAAATATTGGTTTGTATTTGCTCTATATACTTACTGACTGACATAGTGTTCCTAAGTCATAACTTCGTGCTCTTATTAATTCTTTTGCAGAAATTTTCACATCACATACTAATCGGCCACATAGTGGATATTTGTCAATCTGAATGCGCTGATGCAAAAAAAAAAGAAGGGTTATACTACAGCTATCCTGCATAATAAATGAGAAAATATATCTATCCTTCTCCACACACAAAAAAATACTTGAATGGTTCTGTCAAATTAAATCATAAATTCCTTAAACTATTGTTTTGTAGTTGAACAATAGAAATTATTGTTTCATGCATTTTGACTAACAATTGCAAGGTCACCACAGCTTTGATCTATAGTTTAGATTGTGAAAAACATGTTATTTCACACCAATAGTTCTTAACATACTATATGCTAATTTCTTACATCGTATAAACATGATCCATAAACATCTGTGCAAGAAATATATTATTTTACTTTTCATTCTCAATCTTAATCCCTTTATACAATATATCAATATAACACACATTTACACAAGAAACATACACCATGTAATAATACAATCAAGAAATTATATTACATTTTGTAAAAAGTATAACACAGTAATTCTTGGAATTCAGTTCCATTCATAAATTACAGTAATTTATGATTTATCTGGACAAAAATTTCATAACTTTCATCATACCGTCCTGATGCCAGTTGTGCTCCTAGTGTTGGCGGTTGTAACGGTACGGAATTGTAGGGCCAAGGTAATATCTTAAAAAATTTGTATTCCCTATGTAGTCAACGTTCACCTTTTGGGAACCTCGAGTTAGTCAACCAAGTATGCAGTGTTTATTACAAAACAAAACGTCTATGTTTTGTCTCCGCACTCAAGCAGCGCAGACAGATTGTGAAATAACACACAATTTTGCATCAGCTGTGGATCACGGAGAAAATAACGCCTAGTTATGAATTGCACCAGACGACTAAATGTTGCTAAACCTTACGCCAGTGTTATAGCACCTTTAAAATGCACCAATTGGAGCGCAGGCTCTTGATCACGTGACCAGACAACTCCGTGCATTACCGCCTTAGCACAGTACTGAGAGCAGTTCCATTGCAACTCACGGCCGAGCGGCCCGACAATCAGCAGACAGTTACAAGTTAACAAAAAACGGTAGCCTCGGACGAGTTCTTGGTAGGCCGAAAAATACAAAAGTAGGCCTACCAAGTATTATAAAATGTACAAACAGTATTAAATAATAAAGTGACGAGTAAATGATGTAAGGTAACAATAAACTGTGGTCGGAGTGGAGAGTGATTAGTGAAAACAGTTCCGGACAATATCGTGTACAACATTTGGATATTACGCAAATAGGTAACAAGTGTAAAGACAGTTTCATTTGGCCAAAACATTTTAATTCAGAATGAGCTCGTTAAGTAAATAGGAAGTTATCAGAAATAAATGTAAATTGAGTGAGTGTGTGTGTGTGTGTTATAAAAAGTACTGGCTAACCTAGAAAGATTTAGTAGTAGTTTAAACAAAATTATTGGAATAAAAGCAGTAAAAATTTATAAATATAAAGAAAAATAATAATCAAAATTAAAAGGTTCATTCTTCTATAAACATGTGTTAGTGTAGTTATTTCGCCGTGAACCATTTCCTATTCTGTGCCGAAAACCTCGCCTAACGTTCTTTGGGATTTTTCTGATATATAAGGGTGGTCAGATAGCGCGATTTTTATAAGGGCAAGAGTGTAGAAGGTTTCGATATATAACCTTAAAAAATATCGTGGCGACCTGAGTAATTTAATAAGGTAAGTTTTACAGGGGAATATGACGGTAAGTACAATTCTGGCAGCAGTGAGCAGTAAGTATTATTCTGAAATCTTCTGATGGTAATAAGATTTAAATAAAAAGGTAAAAGTCAGTACCTTTACACGGTGGAAGTAGCGATGTTGTGTAATTTATTAGGTAGGTAGTGTTCGAATAGTGCGCTGGATCATAAATATGATTTACCATTTTAAATCAGCTGGAGTTAGTTTATATACTGTAATGTGTGTATATTTCGAATTGTTCTGCTGTGTTCAGTTTTTCTGCTTATGTTCATAATATGTAACATTTGTAAATCTGTACGGTATTAATTCCCATTTATGTATGTTCTGTGTTTTGTACATGAATGAGAAAACGTATTGTGAGAAAGATTTTAATTTAGTCAACACAAAAGCAATAATGAAATATTCAGAAGATCATTGGATAGGTTTGTGATATTTGCCAATTCTCCCCCCCCCCCAAAAAAAAAAAAAAAAAACTCAGCGCCCTACATGTTAAAGGTTAAACTATACACTTTTCATAAAATAAAGTACATGTACACAAAGGGGTACGGCAGGGAGATACCCCATTACAAAATATCTATTGTCAGCATTATTGAAGAATGTGTTTGGAAAATCAGAATACACATTAAAATAAAGACAACAAAAATACATTGAATAGTGTCCTACACCCTTGCAATCAAGGTATTATTCAGAATTTAAAAGTCCAGTATAGCAAATTACTTCTGCGGAAATACTTGGCCGCTATAGAGGCAGGTGAAAAACAATTTCTGTATAAATTTACTGGACGCTTGTAATTTGTTGCGAACAGCATGGAACCTCGTGACACCTAAAACTATTGAAAATTGTTTCACTCATGCTCGATTCATTTTGAATTCAGAGACTAAACAAACCAAATGCAAAGAATATGAAATTGGGCCTACCCTGTCTGAGATGTTTAAATCGCGTATCATCAGCATTAAATGTTTCAGTTTCTCTAAATGAGTACATGTCTGTCGACGAGAACGTAACTACAGCTCCCGTGTTAACAGACAGTGATATCGTAGAAATAGTGCAAGCTAAAAACTGTGAAAATTATGAGTGCCGACGAACCTGACACGGAAAATGATATGACAGGAGTTCCTACCACTACCGATACACTTTCGTTGCTGAGACGTGTTCGTCGATTTTTAGAAGCCAACTCGGAAGGTGAAATGTTTGAGCACGTTGGTAAACTAGAACAATTTATTGAAAATCAAGTAGTGCAGAATTCTGTACAAAAGAAAATAACGGACTATTTTAAAAAGAATTGAACATTGTCACTACAATAAAATATTCTTTATTGATTTATTTTACTACACAATTCAGTAAGTAATCTCTTCAGTATTTGACCATTTACAGTACAGTACTTCTGTATCTCATTTTGTTTCACTTTTTGTCCGTTAACACAAAATATCGGTTAACACGAAAAAACAGCTAGTCCCCGTCATTTCGTGTTACATGTGTTCCACTGTATATGCATATGAAGAAGTACTGTTTAGGAAAACTGTGACAGAAACAGAGATAATGCTAATGAGCTCAACCGCAAAAGTAAAAGAAAATAAAAGCATACCGTTTAATAAATATTGTTTTGTATGTTCATCACTACTTTGTTTACAGCACTTTAAACTAAACTTACTTTGTTTTTCACTCAGACAGCTGTTTTGGAGTGGTGTCCTCCTTCGTCAGTGAGTCATGGAGGTTGTAAACGTTCACAACCTGTTTACAAAAACCGTTAGAAATTACCGACAGATTGAACATTCTGTATCCACGACTCACTGACGAAGGAGGACACCACTCCGAAACAGCTGTCTGAGTGAAAAACAAAGTAAGTTTAGTTTACAAGTGAACGTTTAATAAACTCCATTCGCTAAGGAGGTGACAATTTGATGTGAAGGTTCTCAATGCTGTGAATGAAGTGAAATATTTTAGTAAATAACAACAGTGAAGATGCAACACCAGAAATTGTCAAGAGACAAAGAACAGCATGGGCTGTCTCTGAGAACAGTCAGAAATACCTACAATTGAAAAATTCTTGCAAATCATTATGAAAGGTTTATGTCTAAAAGTTTTTTAGACGTTTTAATAAATGCATACTTCTGCAGTGATTTATAATCACAAACATGCACAATGAACAGAGTGATACAAAACTGCACATTGCACAGAGAAATATGAAAAGGACTGATAAGGAATAACAAAGAAAATCAAACACAAACAGGCAGGCTGGAGGCCAAACAATACAATGATGGATATTTGTAAGATGGAGGGATGATCTGATTGAGTACTTTGATAGTAAATTTGACAAGTTTTGCTCTGGAGAGGTCAACTAATTACATGAATACTTATGATCTTATTTAACTTAGTTTAGTCTGATCCTCTAATAGCTGTAGATTTGTCTATACCGATATTCACATTTATGGTTGTCATATTGAGCACCTGTGACCCACTCATTTCTTATGGGCAGAAGGCATGCAGTGTTGCCAAGCATAATATAAAAACTCTTATGCTGCTACAAAATTGTTTTTTTCATTTCTCTCTAGTTCATCATTATACCACAAAGGGTAGTTACATGTATCATGTAACCTACCATATATCATACAACTCATGGATTCCAAATACAAAATCTATAGAATTCAGCTGTGTATTGCCAGCTCACTGAAAAATTCCCTGGCTTTCATATAACCTGATATTTTTGTATGTCTGAAAGAGCAAAGTATGTACATGAGTTGAAGAAATTAGTGATTTTTTTACTTTTTGGCTCTGTACAATTTCACAGTGAGAAAGTTGTAGACAAAGGACGAGATTTTATTTCAACATCTTCTTGTCACCTATGCTTGGTTTCCCCTAAAAATGAGGGAATTATGAGTTACAATAATTTTTGACAACACTCACATATCTCACTGCTGTCAAGGATTCAAATGACACAGGAGAAGGTTGATAACATTAGTTAGACTACTATTTATTTAGCTTATGTAAACAAACAAAATATAAGTTTAATTAATTGTTATGTATTACACTGTTTTTTAATAGTTGTCTTGATTGTTCATCTCTTCTTTCACAGCACTTTTTAATGTTTTAATGATGTAGTGTTAAGTTAGTAATGAGTGTTAATGGTCATCCATGTACAGAGCTATGGCCTAACTGGAACAAATAAATAACTTTGTGAGAAAGTAATCCTAACATTCCTTAATCCTTTTCAATATTTTTAAAATATTTATTTTTTCCATGTAACAAATTTTATGAATGTCCGCAAGAGTCCGATTCTGATCCTTACATTTCTCAGGTAAAACAAAATTGTTCCTCATGTATAACAAACAACATTTTGCTAACTAACTAACAAATTAATTTGACGAAAAGAATTCTGAAAAAACTACAATGTAATTTATTCAGTACAGCTGTATTCTTGGACCTTACTAAGTTTAC
Organism: Magicicada septendecula; assembly: GCA_034769895.1. Lineage (NCBI taxonomy): Eukaryota > Metazoa > Arthropoda > Insecta > Hemiptera > Cicadidae > Magicicada > Magicicada septendecula. Next base: position 1,033,285,394 of record CM068367.1, on the reverse strand, counting down.
TTTTACAGTTAGTTCGAATCTGACCGTCTATCTGTGAGTGTCATTTTGTGTGCAGTGTACAGCGTATATAAAATTCATAAAATGTCAGGTGTCAAACATAAAAATCTTAATGGTTTCTGAAAAAAGTTCGATTAATTCAGGATTTACAAACAACTCAGACAGTGATACCTATAATGGATGTGAAGCTGGTGGTTTTTTATAATTTAACTCCTGATAAGACACTACATTTAAACATTAAAAATGTGTAGGAGGTAAGCATCAGAAACAAAGACTTACTGTTTTAATCTGTGCAAACATAATGGGTACAGATAAACAAAAGCTTCTTGTCACTTGAAAGGCCGCAAAGCCCAGGAGTTTTAATAAAGTAAAAAGTCTTCTACTAGTTACTTACTTATCAAAATGGAAAGCTTGGATGACATCAGAAATCTTTCAAAATGAAATTTTTAATTGAAATGAGGTTCTTTGTAAATCAAAGAAAAATGTTATTATTGATAGATAACTGCTCTGCTTATCCTGAATTCACAAATTTAAGCAACATAAAAGTCTGTTTTATACCACCAAATGTTACATCTGTTTTGCAACCCACAGATCAAGTTTTTATCAGTTTTAAATCTCATTTTTGTTGTGCAACTCATCAGCCAGAGAGAAAATTTACCAGCGAATACAACAAACAAGTCAATAAATGTACTCGAAGTGATTTTTCTGATGAATGATGAATGAAACTTAATAACCCCATTAATAATACCAAAATGCTTTAAACAATAAAACTTAGGACATCTCAACCTGGATGAAAACTACGATAATGAAGATAACATTCCTTCATCACAGTGGTTAAATGCCAGAAACATTAATAATTTTGATAACTGAAAACCTACCTAGACGACTATAGAGATGTGGATAACAGCGTTGCAACTTCGAGTATACTAACACAAAGTGAAATCTTAAATAACATTTTTAATAATGCTCAAGAAGAAATAGGTAACAGTGATTCTGACAAAGATGGAAGTATTGCTGTTGAAATTATTGGTCCAACAAAAACAAATCTTATGTGGTATGAAGCTCACGAAGCATTGGAACTGTTAATCATATTTTATGAATCGCGATCTAATTGTAGTGATGAAGTGTTTAAATCTCCCAATGAAATGAGCAACCATTTTATAAACATGAAGTGGAAAAATTCTTCAAACAAGTACTGAGGACTACTTCAGTGACAGTTTAAGTTTCTGTTCGTGCATTTGAATAACTGTATTAGATTTAAATTTACTAGAGCTTGTCTATGATACTTTAGTGAATTACAGTTAACTATTTTAGTATACAGCCTACTACACATACATTTTTAATTTAAATTTTTAAAAACATACAATTAATTTACATTATTAAATTGTATAGTTTATGCATTTGTTTAGTTATTTTATTTTTAGTATTAAATTCTTTAATTTATACATCTTTTATTTTAAACTATCTTTTACCATTACAAAGCCTATCTCTTTATAGGAAAATTTTTAAACATTCCATATTTCTTAAGTAAAACAAATATTGGTTATAATGAAAACATTTATGTGGTCCCTTTTTGTTCATTATAAACAAGTTCCATTGTCTTATAATTATTTTATATAAATACAACTTAAAAATGTGAAGGTTATTTTTGGAGCTTTTTAACCAGACTTCCTCAAATCTGGCTTATTATTTCAAAACTGAAAATTAAAGTATAAACATATTTCAATATTACATTTGTATTTAAAGTTAATGTTAAAAGGAAAAATTGCACAACAAAAAATTTCTAAAATAAAAATTCAATATAAATAATATAATACTCACTTTGCCTGGAGGAGGAATAACTGAACGTTTCAAACGACCAATTCTTGACCAATTTGGAATTTTATTTACATACAAACGATGTACCAATATATGGAAGTCACCTCCTTGAAGATCATGACCAACTACTAGGTCAGGATCAATTTTAGCAATTCTGGCAAGAAAATTTGAAAGAAGTGCTCTTTCAGTTTCTAGTTTTTCAATTTTAGTTATCTTGCAATGGGACAGAGCTTCTTTTGCACCAAATGGTAACGGAACATCTGACGGTTTACTGAAAACTATCAAATGTTTACTGTCAGTAATTTATATCATGAATAACAACAGTATACTGGTTTATCACAGTGTCTATAAAACATAATACATAAAAGATTTTTAATAAGTAACTAGAATTAACTAATTAACACAAATACACACAACATACAAACATCAACATTAGTGATCTCTGAAATTATCTTTTTACTCTTTCCTCAACCTTAATATCTTTTTCCCACTCCTTTGTCAACCCCTACCCCACCCGTCCTCATTATTCCACCCGACTACTACTTTCCTCAAATGCACACACACACGTGCACGCACACACACACATTTCTTTTGCTCTTGTCATATACACATTTTGTATACTTGTGTGTTGATTGGTTGCTATTGTGGTTTCTTGTTGTCCTCTGGTACTTTAAATTGGTATTATTGTGTATTTTCGATGATGAGTGCTTTGAAAATTGTGTCATGTTTTGTATTTGTTCAGGTATTAGTTTGTTTTGTGTTTTATGTTTGTAAATTTTCCCAAATGTTCATTATGGTGCCTTTGTGTGGTATGTGTTTTATTAGAAATAAAACTTATAGTTTACCTTATTTCCTTTCCATCTTGCGACTTCGTTATAATGACATACACGACATGTTTCGGGAAACATGTTCCCATCTTCAGGTTTAAAACTTCTCGCTCTCACATGAAGAACTTGTCAACGCAAATAAAAAACTTTGACTAACATCATTAAAACACACTACATTAATAAAATGTCACAACATACCGCGCGAAGAATCAGTGCGCACTGTTCGGGTCCATAATCGCAACTGTTGATTTCTCATTTGTCTGTAATCTGATAAACATGTTGTAACGCAGTATCGTACAAGCTGTTCGAGTTAAACGACAATTGATCGTTGAGCACTAGGTTTTTTTGTATTTTCGATGCTTTGTAGATTTCGAACTCTTCTAAAGCGCTCATAATTCGCCATTTGTTGCAAATATGCAACTGTTTCAAATTGTTGGCGCAACTAGTGTATCCGTGGTTATTAATGATCAAATGTAACGCGAAGTTGGAGGTAGTATATCTAATGCTGCCCTTCGGTATGTGTTCACTAAATCTATCTTTAAATTTTCTCTCTGTCTGGCCAATGTAAAACATGTCACAATCATCACACTCAATTTTATACACACCCGAGTTATTTTCAAGTTCTGAACGTTTATTATGTCTGAAGAAATTCCGTAAGTTATTCGTGGTTTTAAAAAATACATTAATGTTTAGTTTTTTAAATATGTTTTTTATAATGTGTGGAAGTAGATTAGTGTATTCAGTCGCGATGAAAGCCTTCTCTGTATTATTGGATTTAATCATTTTATTTGCTTTGGATTTATGTTTAATTATGTATTAATAACCACGGATACACTAGTTGCGCCAAAAATTTGAAACCGTTGCATATTTGCAACAAAGGGTGAAGCGCTTTAGAAGAGTTCGAAATCTACAAAGCATCGAGAACACAAAAAAACCTAGTGCTCAACGATCAATTGTCGTTTAACTCGAACAGCTTGTACGATACTGCGTTACAACATGTTTATCAGACTCCAGACAAATGAGAAATCAACAGTTGCGATTATGAACCCGAACAGTGCGCACTGATTCTTCGCGCGGTACGTTGTGACATTTTATTAATGTAGTGTGTTTTAATGATGTTAGTCAAAGTTTTTTATTTCCGTTGACAAGTTCTTCATGTGAGAGCGAGAAGTTTTAAACCTGAAGATGGGAACATGTTTCCCGAAACATGTCGTGTATGACATTATAACGAAGTCGCAAGATGGAAAGGAAATAAGGTAAACTATAAGTTTTATTTCAATAACACGACTTGGAGACCATAAATCACAAATTATGAATGTTTTATTAGTGTCATGTTTTAGTCATGTTACAAAATACACACCACACAAAGGCACCATAATGAACATTTGGGAAAATTTACAAATAAACAAACTAATACCTGAACAAATACAAATCAATACAAAACATGACACACTTTTCAAAGCACTCAACATCGAAAATACACAAAATACTAATACATACACTACAATCACACACAATAATACCAACTTAAAGTACAAGAAGCCAACAAGAAACCACAATAACAACCAATCAACACACAAGTACTTCACTAGACTCAAAATCAGGAAGGGTGAAGATGGGAACACAATGCTTCCCGAAACATGTTCCAAATAAGGAGAAAGTATCTTGAGGTAAATTCAATATAAATATTAAAATATATATATTGTAAATTTTCGTTTTTATCTTTGGTATAGGTTCTCTCTTTTTTATTATCTTGTTTTAACTAGTGAAATATGTATATAAAAAAAAATAAATAATTTTTTTTTTCTTTGAATTTAATTTAATTCAATTTATTTTGCTTTGATTTTGTTGTAAAAAATTATTAATTAAATATTTTAAATATCATTTAATTTTACTTTCGTTGGTTTGATAAAAATATGGAATTTCTAAAGGGAATGTTTTGTTTATGTTCAGTTCGATTATGATATCGAATTGGTTAATGTAGGTTATCCTCTTAATTTCCTGGTTCCGATGAAGTTTCAATTGCCAATGTGTAACGTTACTGTATAAATCATGAATTAATCAAGTATTATATACGATCATAAATAATAAAAATAAATTATAAATAGTAGTAATAAGTATAAGTTATTACAAGAAATTGTAATATACATGTAAGGGAGTAATGTGTAAGATAACATTGAATAGGGAGAGTCCCAATGCGCCGCGACACATTGGCGACAGCTAAAGTAAAATTACAATGTATATCCGTACCCGACATGTCATAAACGCATAAAATGCTTTGTATGTGCGAAACAGCAAAAAACGCACAAGTCCCGTTAGAAAGGCAAGACAGTGTCCTCCAAAAGACAATAGTCTACACCCCGACATAAAGTGTGAAAGTTAGAAAGTAGCATAGTTTTTAACAAGTTAGCGGCCATGCGGTAAAGGAATTCGCCCGCAGCCAGTCACCCAATAGAAAAAAGCGTCAGTACAGAGTGCAAAAGAATAGCAGAGTATGACTGGGTATATTCAAATATACCGGGGGAAATTTCAAACTATGACCAATGGAAGTGTAATCAGCTATGACGGAAGAGAGGGTATCTTCAAGCAAACTATAAAAAGAGAAGAATGTTAAAAAATCAAGGAGTCTAAAGTTAAATTTTGACATAGACACGGGGAACCTATGTCACTCCGTAGAATAACTTAACCAATGTAATTATAACGGCAACGTTATGCCAAACTTGTAAATAATGTATAGATTGTTATGATAAAGAGTAGTAAGGGAATAAGTAGTATCGTGAAATGAAGAATATATCGATCAGTGCACGGAAGTACGAGACAAGAAAGTATTATTTCTTATGTGCGCGTAAGTACAAAGCAAGAAGTATATTTATACATATGTGCGCAGCGATAGTTATAAATGCGAACATGTGGTGCAAAAAGCAAAGCAAAGTAATAAATTAAATGTGTCTATTAGTGTAATGAAGTGTAGTGAGTATTGTGGAAACACCAGTCATCTAAGAGGAATCCTGCAAAACTAGTAACAGAATACCATAATAACAATTCATAAATCAATTAATTTCACAACATAGTAATTAATGTCTACCAAACTTAAACTCATCTCATTCTAAAGATCCCACATTTCGTTCAGATCCTAAGCAATGTAATTTATTATGTGTTATGACATGTCAGGAAGGATACTAAGTAGATATGTAAATATAGTTAAGTTTGTATAACGAAACGTAATAAATGAAATAAGATATAGTAGTAATTGGAATCAAGTAGGAGGATAAATAACTTACAAATGTTAGTATATTAAATAAATTCATATTGATTGATGAAATATTATGCTGTGCATTAACATGGTATCGATTAAATATTCATGTCGTATGAGTAAGTGTAATATTGCAAATCAGTAATTCAAGTTATCTTATGAGTAATTGTAATCCTGGAGATTAGTAATTCAATTAAATTTTGTTTTGTAAGTAATTGTAAGTTTGGTGCTCAATAAGTCAATTGATGTCATATAAAGAAATGGTAATGTGGAGAATCAGAAATTCAGTTTACATGTCTGTAATATGAATGGTTCAATATAGAATATTATTAGAATCTGAACGAGAAAGAGTCGTTATTTAATAAACCCTGAGTAACTCTGCTCTGGCGCCCAACAGTAATTATTGATTTGACATGATAACGAGCAGATATACTTAGTTATCATACACAATAACTTAATTCGTAGAATTAAGAAAATTTATAATTGTAACAACGGGGAGCTAAATATAACACAAAACAAAAAAGAAAGAAGGGTAATAAATGTGAGTTCACTCTTCTTTAAATACCTAAAAATCTTTTAAAATTAATCTTTTAAGACCAATTTATTATTTTCATTAACTTTTATTTTATTTGAAATTCAGTTCGACGATTCTTAGGGCGAAGTTATTTATTTCCCGGATCGACTCTTTCACTCAGTTCGATTGTGACAAAAATTATTTTATATTTTATAATACTACTTTTTGGGTTCTTGGTTAACTGCTATTAAAAAGTTTAGAAATGCATACATAAAGTACAATACCTCACAATTATTTAAAAATCTTTATCGCTAATACAATACAGAGTTAATTTTATTTAAGTATAACAAAATAATAATTTAATTTAAATTATTACAACAAAATTGTCATGGCGTCTCCCAGAGCCCAAGTTAATCAAAATGCCAAGATGGCCGCTTGTTACTCACTTCACACAATGTGAAAAATGTTTGCCACCAGTTTCTTTCAAATAAATGAATTTACTAATAATGTTCACTGTGTTTACGTTTAAATCTTTTCTCTTTTCACTATTGTTGTTTAAAAGTGTTCGTGAAGTTAATCTTGGTGTTTGTGTAGTTGTAAACTGTATTATTAGAATAAGGTTAATTTCTCACCAGTATCTAGTAGAAATATTTTCACTTTATTTTATCTTATTTATGTATGATATTCTTCATACTTATTCTTCTGTTATTTGTTATTATTATTCTATTATCTTCATTTTGTTTTCATTTTCATTTTATACTTTGGTGTTATAATAATTTTGCTTCTTTTCTCCAACTCAGATTTGATTCTTTGCTATACTTTTGTTCTTGGCTACACAGAGCTGACCTGCACACTTTTATGTCTAACAATAGAATAATGTATTTTTCTTTTGCTTTCAACCGGCTTGACCAAAATTAGCTATATGCCCATTGGTCAATACCGTTGAACTTACGTGTCACATTACCTTATTATTTAAAATATATGGTTTTTACATTTTCCACTCCAAATTACTCTCTAATTAATACTTAATTGTACCTAAATTGAATTATACAGTGATCTTCCTTGTATTAAGACAAACATTTTGGTATCTCATTTGATATGTGTGTGTTTCCTAATAGATGGTTTAGCATCTTTACAAAATTTGGTTTTTCATGTTTTTACACAGTTTGACATTCACAAAAACATTTTCTAATTCATTTATGGATTCTAAAAATGTGATTACCATTATAGAAATACTGTCTATTTTGTTAATTTTATTATTCTTTATTAATTTATGTTGGTTTGTTACTTTACTGGCTATTCTGACAATAGTTTATTTACTTTAACATTGGCCTATCTCATGGTGATTCTTTCAGTACCATGTTCCATTTTGGTATTTATTATTTGGCCTGTTGGTTTGAACCCTTCTTAGTAATTCCAAATGTTCTCTAGTATCTTATTACATTGCATTAACATACTCTTCATATTCTTATAATATTGTTACATCAACAAAAATACAAACATGTTAACTCAATGTCATATCTCCATGACTGAGACTCTGATAAACACTAAACAGATAAACTAACTTCCCAAAAAACACAAAAACTGTTTAACATATAATAAAAAATAACTAATTCTTAATAAATCTAACAACACTGTTTAACTTATATTACTATTATTTTTCCTAGTTTATTTTCTTCTGTTATTCAATGATTACATCAAACCAATTTAATTTAATTCTTCCTAACTGAATAGGTAATGTTCATTATTGGTATTGATGTCCCTTTGAATCAACATTAAAAATGTTAAAAAGACATAGGGAGCTTTTATAATTAATTACAAAATTGGTAATCCTTCTTTTTAATTTAAAAGCATAATTGGGAACAACTATCATCATTACCCCAATATTGTTTTATACCCTTTTTTGTTTTGTTGTTCACACTTTTGTTCTTTTGGACAGTTTGTGTTTACACTTTTTTTGTCACTGTCAGAATTCATTAACTTACACAGTCCTGTCTGGTTGATTAATTACTATTCTTTTCCACTTCTCACTTCACTTCTACTAATAAACATTATTTACAATTTTTCTTATAAATTATAATACATCAATTTTTATTGGACACTGTATTGTACTTCTGGGTTACTATAGGGGTTTTATTTATTTTATTTTATGGGTTTTAGTATTTTTTTTTAGTTTAATTAAGTTTTATCTTATTTATCTGGGCCTATCTACTTCTGTTACATTACAATATACAGTAGAAGCCCGATATAGCGCGGTTGTCGGGTGACATACTTTCCCCCGCGTTATAGGCGTAACCGCAGTATATCGGAAGGTGACCTGTACAGTGACAAATGATGGGGAGGGAGGACCGGGAAAAAGGCTACAGCATAATGCACTACTATATACTGTACGTAAATTACGTCACCAAATGTAGAAATAAAAAATAAGAAAACTGTATTTTAATCCAATATTTTAATCTATTTTAATCCAATGGAATATAAAATACACTATTTATACATTGCTCACGCGACCTACTGTAGGCCTAATTGTTAAAGCGAAGCTTTTTATGTTGGGCGCCCGCACGGAGAGGAGTGAACAGAAAAAATATCGGTATGGAGAACCATACATGACTTCCATATTCTAAGATTTATATTTAAAATCATTTTCAGCCAAACAGCCAGGCTGTGTCTTACCTGCCTTTTTATTGCTGTATTAAATGAAAAATATTATATTACATTAAAATGAAAAAATTATAATTTTATTGCCTGGCAACAAAATTATTTTATTTTTAACAATTACCATTGTTTCAAAAAGTTTAAATAAATTTTCAAGTACTTTACTCTTGTTAAAACGTAAAAGGTTGCAGGTAAACTACCCCTTCCCCTTAACCGATCTTCACCAAAATCGAAAGTCATTGAGACCTCTACAATTCAGGGACGTATGCAAAAAATTATTTGATTCTGTTTGAATTTGCGGCTGTTATCGTTTGCCATAGAAAATACGCTTGATAAAAAAACGTTGCAGGTAAACTACCCCTTCCCCTTAACCGATCTTCACCAAAAACAATAGGTCTTGAGTACTCTACAAATCAGGGCTGTATGCAAAACATTATTTGATTCTGTTTGAATTTGCGGCTGTTATCGTTTGCCATAGAAAATACCCTTGTTAAAAAAACGTTGCAGGTAAACTACCCCTTTCCCTCAACCGATCTTCACCAAAAACAATAGGTCTTGAGAACTCTACAATTTAGGGCTGTATGCAAATAATCTTTTGATTCTGTTTGAATTTGCGGCAGTTATAGTTTGCCATAGAAAATACGCTTGATAAAAAACGTTGCAGGTAAACTACCCCTTCCCCTCAACCGATCTTCACCAAAAACAGTAGGTCTTGAGTACTATACAAATCAGGGCTGTATGCAGAAAATTATTTGATTCTGTTTGAATTTGCGGCTGTTATCGTTTGCCATAGGAAATACCCTTGTTAAAAAAACGTTGCAGGTAAACTACCCCTTTCCCTCAACCGATCTTCACCAAAAACAGTAGGTCTTGAGAACTCTACAATTTAGGGCTGTATGCAAATAATCTTTTGATTCTGTTTGAATTTGCGGCAGTTATCGTTTGCCATAGAAAATACGCTTGATAAAAAACGTTGCAGGTAAACTACCCCTTCCCCTCAACCGATCTTCACCAAAAACAATAGGTCTTGAGTACTATACAAATCAGGGCTGTATGCAGAAAATTATTTGATTCTGTTTGAATTTGCGGCTGTTATCGTTTGCCATAGGAAATACCCTTGTTAAAAAAACCTTGTAGGTAAACTACCCCTTTCCCTTAACCGATCTTCACCAAAAACAATAGGTCTTGAGAACTCTACAATTTAGGGCTGTATGCAAATAATCTTTTGATTCTGTTTGAATTTGCGGCTGTTATCGTTTGCCATAGGAAATACCCTTGTTAAAACATAAAACGTTACAGGTAAACTACCCCTTTCCCTTAACCGATCTTCACCAAAAACTTTAGGTCTTGAGAACTCTACAATTCAGGGCTGTATGCGAAACATTATTTGATTCTGTTTGAATTTGCGGCTGTTATCGTTTGCCAAAAAAAAAAAATTTCCCTTGATAAAAAAAACCGTTGCAGGTAAACTACCCCTTTCCCTCAACCGATCTTCACCAAAAACAATAGGTCGCGAGTCCTCTACAAATCAGGGCTGTATGCAAAAAATTATTTGATTTTGTTTGAATTTGCGGCAGTTATCATTTGCCATAGAAAAAAAATCTACAGACAGACAGACACACAGACAGACAGACAGACACACACACTGACACTTTTCGGAAAACGACTTTTTTTCATGTTTTGAGTGTAGTAGAATCAGAATCTGCAATAATCTCGAACACGATTTTTTTTGCCATCACCATCTACCATTCCTTAAGGAATATGGAAGTAAAATCGTTACGAGAGAAGCGTCACGAAGAAACGTCACGCGCGTTCGTTTGGCAAACGATAACAGCCGCAAATTCATACAGAATCAAATAATTTTTTGCATACAGCCCTGATTTGTAGAGTACTCAAGACCTTTTGTTTTTGCTGAAGATCGGTTAAGGGAAAGGAGTAGTTTACCTGTAACGATTTTTTTTAAATCAAGGGTATCGAATAAGTACACCAGCGTAACCATTTTTTCATCCAGCGGGGAACTTTTTTTCCAAAGCGATGACCTATACTTTTTTTTGCTTAACCGTTTTCTGAAAGTCAAAATAAAATTTTAAAATCACAATCCGATAAAGTGTTAAGGAAAAGTTTCGAGATATCAAACGTCACGCGCAGCGTCACGAAGAATCGTCACGCGCGTTCGTTTGACAAACGATAACAGCCGCAAATTCATACAGAATCAAATAATTTTTTGCATACAGCCCTGATTTGTAGAGTACTCAAGACCTTTTGTTTTTGGTGAAGATCGGTTGAGGGAAAGGAGTAGTTTACCCGTAACGATTTTTTTTAAATCAAGGGTATCGAATAAGTACACCAGCGTAACCATTTTTTCATCCAGCGGGGAACTTTTTTTCCAAAGCGATGACCTATACTTTTTTTTTGCTTAACAGTTTTCTGAAAGTCAAAATAAAATTTAAAGATCACAATCCGATAAAGTGTTAAGGAAAAGTTTCGAGATATCAAGGATGTAAGCAGAGCGTAGCGGAGCATTAACCAGTAAACACGCATTAATCTGAACTGTGTGTTGTCTACATAACTGTGTTACAGACACACACGTTGCAGTTTGTGCAACGACTAAACGCTTTGTTTAGTCTAATCGCAAACTTACTATCAACGTATTTGGAAGGAACGTTTCTTGGAAGTAAAGTTGTCACCGATTTCTGAATCGTGATTCTGCGTATTTGTGAACAGTTCAGTCACTGACCAGGGGGAAGGGGTTTTGAGACATTCCAATGGTTCCGAAATTCCCTACTCGGCTAAAACACTGTAATGATTTTTTTTCCTTTAGGAAGGTTTAAACGTGGTTTGCGAATGTACAGAACGTGGTTTGATTTCTGCGAATGTACAGAAATCGTTTTAGTAGACTGGTGACATTAATATTTACCACCTCCACTTTTTGTTATAGGCTTGCCTTGGCATGAATTCTTAGAAACGTAGAGAATGTAAATACGGGGCAATTGTTTATGTCTACAGGTACACTTGAACTGGCAATTCTGGCTGTTGTTTACAACGCCGTTTCCAACAAAAAGCCTTTGTTTACAATAAACGCAACGCATTCCAATGTGGCTACGGAAGTCACGATAAACAATTCATAATTTACTCACTCTCTACAAGTAAGAATTTTCGCTAATAACGGGCGACATACTCTTCACCGCGTTACATCCGAATCCGCGGTATATCGGACCGCGCTATATCGGGCTTCTACTGTGTGTGTGTGTGTGTGTGTGTGTGTGTGTGTGTGTGTGTGTGTGTGTGTGTGTGTGTGTGTGTGTGTGTGTGTGTGTGTGTGTGTGTGTGTGTGTGTGTGTGTGTGTGTGTGTGTGTGTGTGTGTGTGTGTGTGTGTGTGTGTGTTACTATAATACTTATAACTTATAACTTAGAGCTAACAAGTTTATTACATCCAATCACTTGGAATAATAAATACAATAACATAGAAAATAAAATAAGATTTGAAAAAAACAAAAAGACTTATACAATCAACAAAAAACTTAACACATTAAAACAACAAAACAAAAATCAAGAACAAAAAAACAAAAATAAACACATTTTACCCTCGAACCATTAACCTCAGCAATACAGAATTTAACAAAAAAGAAACAAAATATTTAAACAATATGTCAAAAACGAACATAACCCAAAATGCAAACAAAAATCTAGAAAATTTAATAGTAGAAACAGAATTTGCCATTAACCTAATAAAAGACAATATACAAGAAGAAAAAAGAACAGAAGCAACACATATAATTAAAAAAATAATCACTAGCGAAATGAAAAACAAAGATAAACAAAAGAAAAACAATAAAACAATAAAATAAATTAAAAATAAAGTAAAGAACAATAATTTAATAATAACTAAAGCAGACAAAAGTCAAGCAACAGTAATCATTGATAAAACAGACTACATCAAAAAAACCGAAGACTTCATCAACAATAATAAATGCGTAACCATCATAACATAAAAAATAATTAATAGACAAACTAAAAATAATAAATATAAATGAAAATACATTTTTCACATCATATGACATAACAAACATGTACACTAATATCCCAGTAGAAGAAACAATTGACATAATAATAAACAAACTTATAGAACAAAATAAAAACAAACAATATATAACCGAAATAAAAAATAGTCTCCAACTAATACTAAAACAAAATTACTTTGAATTTAATAGCAAAATTTATCAACAGAAAGAAGGTTTAGCAATGGGATCACCATTATCAAGCATAATAGCAGAAATATTCCTACAACATATAGACACCAAAATACAAAATATCATAAAAACACATGACCCAGATGGCATATGGATAAGATATGTAGATGATGGACTATATGTATCAAATAACAAAAACACAAATGCAGAGAACATACTGAAACAAATCAATAACATACATCCCAAAATACAATTCACAGAAGAAAAAGAAAAACATAACAAAATCAACTATTTAGACATAACCATCACAAGATACAACAAACACATACAATATGCAATATATAGAAAACCAACTTCCACTAACATCATTATACCTAACCATTCTGACCACCCACCACAACATAAAATGGCAGCATTTTATTCGTTATTTAACAGAATGTACAAAATACCCCTAAACAAACAAGAAACTGACAAAGAAAGAAATATAATATACCAAATTGGTTATGCAAACGGATACAATAAAAATACTATGATCAAAATAGAAAATAAAATCAAATACAAAATAAAAACTGAACAATTAAGAATTAATCAAACTGAACAACACATAAATAATAACAACAACAAAAAATGGGCCACATTCACATATATAAATAATAAAATGACAAAACTAACAAAACTATTTAAAAACACAGATATAAAAATAGCATACAAAACTAATAAAAATAAATTACAAAATCTAAATAGCTCACACAACAAAGATAATACAACAACCAACGGTATATACAAAATTGAATGCCAAGATTGCAATAAATGTTATATAGGACAAACAAAAAAACAGCTGAAAAAACGTTATTTTGAACACCTAAATGCATACAAAAAACCAAATATATATAAATCCAATTTAGCCACACATGCAATAAACACAGGACATGAATTCCCAGACATAACCAATGTAACACTAATAAAACATATACCACACAAAGGCACCATAATGAACATTTGGGAAAATTTACAGATTTACAAACATAAAACACAAAACAAATTAATACCAGAACAAATACAAATCAATACAAAACATGACACAATATTCAAAGCACTCAACATCGAAAATACACAAAATACAAAAACAGATACCACAACCACACACAATAATGCAACATTGAAGGACCAAAGACCAACAAACCACCTTAATAACATCCAGAAGCCAACACACAAATACTACACCAGAAACAAGATGGCGAAGGCTGAAGATGGGAGAACAAGATCTCCCGAAACATGTTCCTAAAGGAAAAAATATATCTTGAGGTAAATTAGTTATAAGTATTATAGTATTATATACATCAAGAAACGGACTGTAGCAGAAAGTGATTGAAAAAAAAAAATATATATATATACATATATATTGTAACGAGATGATCTGGTCGTACCTGTAAAATGTACACCAATTTTGTATGTGTAATAATGATTAGTGCGTTCGTCTCGCACCGGGGTCGTTACATTAATGTTCGCGGCTAACGATGTCCGTAGCGTTGCGGTAATGACCTGTATAACATGGCAGTAACCTTACCTGTTGTTTATAGGGGTGTGTTAATCCCGGGTGGCGCCAAGTTGTTATATAAAACAACTAAAATTATTGTCTGATGAGTTATCAGTGGTGACGGTCGGGGCATTCAAATAATTCCCGCTCGCACAGCCGTCTGAATTGTCGATGCTGCTGCGCAAATGACAACTTGTTCGCTTCTCGTCAATCTATTCTTAACTAAACACTAGTAATATATTAAGCACTCCCTATGAAATAATAACGACGGTTACTCCCAGTAATAGTTATTTTTAATAGGTGATAATTAAAATATTCAAATTGACAATTATATAATGATAAAATTTGCACCGACTGATTATATGAAACTCTTGTCCTATGTGCTTGACGAATCGATCAAGGAAACATTCAGCTTTTGCATTGCTGTGTACGTCAAAGTATTACAATTATTTTCTGTTTCCAAAATTGTGGATTCTTGTGACTATGAGCTAAAGAATTCCTATGGTTACAATAAAAATATATTACCTTATTCTACGTGTACATATATAATAATGTGTGATGTTACAATCTGTTCTGTGGTGTCGTTATATGTGATTTGTAAGTTCGTGTTTAACTAATAGGTTATATTTAACGTTAACAAGTTTTTAGCAAGTGTTATTTTACTTAAATAATCTGTGAAAGAGAAATATTTGTTTATAGTGAGATAAATTTACCTGTAGTAAAATTTAGAGTGATTAGGGTCTTGGAAAATAAGTAATTTAATTGTACTTAACACCTCAGCATTACTTGGTGTCTTCGTCCGCTTGATCGGGTCGGATTTGGCTGCGATAGGTTCTGTTTTCATTAATTTTGGGGCTTCAATGGGTTGGGCATCTTTTTCATAATGTATCTGGATGTTCTTTTCGGGTACTATTCCGTTTAATTGCCTTGGATCTCGAGTTGGCTGCTATAAATGGTCGTCTGCTTCTTATGCTGTCATGGTTAGGAACTTTAATTACTTTTTTACATTATTTTAACAGAAAATTGTTCTTCCCAACATTGGCTTCTGTATTCTCTTAATGACGCTTCACTTCTGTCTAACGGTATTCAACGGTAATCCTCTTCAACTGCCGTTTCCATGGCAACTGCATGATTTTGATTGGTTGATTTTGAGATGATGTATTGTTATCAAAATTCGAATTCTTTGTATATCTTCTGATTGCTGTTATTCCTCTATCTTCCTTCCTGGTTATTAAATATTGTCACTATAGTATTTATTTCCTTTCATAGATTATTTTGATACCCCACAAGTTTGGGTAATTTTAGATTTTATGTTTTTACAATTATGTTAATACTTTTTAATTACATTTCTTTTTGTATACAAATGCTTATTATATTTTGTTTTACAAATGATTTACAATTTATTCTTGGTGAATCCTTCATCTCAGATTTGCTAAATTCTTTGTTAATTTGTTATAATTTTTAGTTGTTTGGTTCTGACAGTTATGCCCTTTCATAGGCCTGAGTAGCCATTATGTTATTTGACTTATTTCATTTAAATCACATTTCGTTTCAGCCTAATGGGCTTTACTTTGTTATTATTATTGTTTGTGTTGTATTTTGAGTCTGTTGGTGTTTTGATTACATGTTTGCTTTGTAAAGTAAAATCATTTACATGATTACATATTGCTTTCTCTATCTTAATATTTAAAACATAACAATTAGGCTTATGGACTGCAAGTTTCTTTCAGCCATATCCTATTCATAACATTAAAACGAACAATTCTTTATAAGTTATTAGAGTTATTATTTTGAGTGAGAAATATCATCACTTCCTTCTAACTTATTATTTGCTAATTTTTTGTTTACAATACATATTATTTTTATTGTGATAAACAACATCACTTTTATGAAATTTATAACTATCCCTTATAACATGGGTGTCTTTGATTTGTCTCTAATTTCTTAATTTTTAAACAATCTTTACATTCTCTCCATGTCAACACCTTCAATTTATTCTTTCCTGGGATCCTCCCTTTTAATTACTATCGGTTATAATTAAACTTAACTCCCTTAAACATCTTTTCTTAAATAATAATGTCATCATCACTTTCCAGTGTTCAGTACCTCTTATTCTATAATTCATACTTAATACTATTTTTCACCATATATTTATTCACTGTTATTTTTCCACTTTTAAACCTTTAGTGTTTTTTACAGATTTATTAAGTGTCTATTTTCTTTATTATTCACTATTTCTTATAATAGTTATATTCTATATCTTACACTATTCCCATTTATACCTCACCTTCACTTTTAAATTATCTATAGTTAATTATAATTTAATTAGCGTACCTTCCTTATCACTTCACTTTGGGGTTTTTACACATACACTATTGCACTGTATCACTGTTTATACTATGTGTTTTTTAGTGGGTAATCCCTATACTTATTTCTCTTTCATTACAATATATCCTTAATACTATTAACAATTTTATATTCTTACAATACTATTTTTACATCTAATTCTCAATTGGGGTTTAGTTTGCTTCTTTATCATTTTAATCTTTAACCTTTTTTAATAGGGTTCCTTCCCTAAATCATTTTTGTCCATTAATGGGTAATAACAGTTACTTTTTCCTTTCTCCTAGGATAATTATTGGTCTTGGTTCCAATATTATTCTTAAGTGCATTATTTCTCCTTCTCCTATGCTTTATTACTTGTTTGTGTATCATTATTGGTTTTCATTTCTATCTATTTCCCTCCTTCTTCATTTTTGTTTAAAAGGAATAAATCCCAAATGTTTAGTACCAAGCCACGTGTTGTTCAATGAAATATATTGGAACTTACCGTCTGCGGCTTTCCAGAAACAGCGTCTTTATAAATTTACATGTTTCGGGACCCTTGTCCCATCATCAGAATTTAAAAAGTAATTGTGTATCGTTTAAATATGATACACTTGTCAAACACTTAAAATATTAAAATCTAATATAAAACAACTTAATATAACATATTGTAGCGGGGCATTTTTGGGGCCTACCTGAGACAATGTAAAGAAGTTTATATTTTATTGATAATAAATAACATATTTTGTATTTTTTTTATAAATAAATAATAATAACTTTATCCCTTGTTGAGTGATAGGGACAGAAATTATAGAACGGTAAATTTCTTATTTGAAGCGATCGAGACGATGGCAGCATTGTTTGAGACGGTAAAGACCATATGATTCAACAATATTCATATAAACAGTTTTAATAACCGGCAACTGTACCAAAATCAGTTCAAGGACAATGACGAACACAAAAAACGTTATGTAACAGTAAACACGTTACACAACCAGACATCAGGCGATGTGTTGCGTCAGCAAATTATATAACGATGTGTGTCACCAGTTCTGTCAACAAGCCAAAAACAGTCCACTGGCGAACGAATACAAAATATAAACCAATCAGAATTGAAAGAACAACGGCGACTTCATAAAATAGCGCCTGTAGCTCTCTCTCAGTCGGCTATGAACATCCAATAAATATGGACACGATGTGACTGTGCGTTCGCCGGCTGTGCGTGATTTTCGCGCCCGCAAAACCATAAAATGTGAACTTTCAATAAAAAATAAACAGTTTTATAGAGTTACAGTTCCGGAGAGTGAATAAAATAAGAAAATGTGCGGAATCGAAACGAAATACGTGGTAGAGACGGACTCATCAAGATCTTTGGCAGATAAGTAACCAACATTGGTTAAATCTAAAACCTTTTGAAAGCAAATTTTGAGAATGTTTAACAAAGAACTGGCAGCCTAAAAATAAAATTAAATTAATGAATCAATTAAACATGGGAGGGGAATAGAAATGTAGAGAGAGAGAGAGAGAGAGAGAGCGAATATAGAAATTTAAAAGAAGTGCTGGTTTGTGAAGATATATAATCATTAAATGTAATTATTGGTGAAATATAATCAAAGAAATATAATTAATAAATAAGACCAAATTAATAATGAAAAAGATGTAAGAAAAATAATTTTAATGACATTCATTTCACGAGTTCATAGTTAAGTTGGCAATAGTATGTAAGTGTAGGAAAAGAAGTTTTATTTTTTGTTGTTGTGTGTATTAAAGAATAAATAAACCTTAGGTTCATTGCCAATATGAATTAAATTAATTATTTCAGCAACCACATTCTGTTCTCCTAGTTCGCTAAAAAGAACCCTCATAAATTATTTTCTTGCAGTTGGCAAGATGGCGCCCGACACATATACAATGTTTGTTAGTGAATTTTATGTGATACAAAAAGGTAAGTAGCTTCACATTTGGCGCTTTCCGAAAAGGGACCTAGCTTCACATTTGGCGCCCGAACAGGGACCTAGCTTCACATTTGGCGCCCGAACAGGGACGATTTATATAATAATATTATATAAATATAGGCCCACTGGGAAAGCAGAATGGTTGTTTAAGGTAAAATAAATTTTTTTTTTCATACGTAAAATAGACGTATAGAATAAGGTTATGTCATGTTTTGTAGTATGAGTGAGCAGAACATTTTTTTTTCTTTTCTCAATAATAATTATGTATGACAAAATAATATTTTGCTAAGAAATATATATATAAAAAATTTTTTTTAAGAAAAATGGCAGACAATCAGGAAACTGTCAGCGTCACTGACAGTGTAGATGAAAGCCAGATAAGCATAACTGAATCTCAAATCATGCATGAAGGTGTTCACTCAACACCAATCGCGAATAAAACGGCTGAAGATAATGATTTAATTAAGATGATGAAATTGCTTTTTAATGAACAGAAAAACGATATTCAAGAGTTATTAAAAAATCAGAATAAAGAATTGAAACATGAGATACAAGAAATGAAGAAACATTTAGAAAGCACTCACGAAACAATAAGAAACGGTTTAAATAAGTTAGAACAGAAGTTCGAGAAATTAGGTGACAATGTTTTCAGTAAGACAAAATGTAAAAATGACGAAATAGTAGACAATTTTGAGAGTATAGTGGGGGTGAAGAATAATGATGAAAATATAATAACAAATAGTGCTGATGAAGTTTTAGAATGCGATAATGAAATGTTAATGAGTGTTTATGAAATAGAAAGAGAGTGGAAGAATAATGTAGTAATTGAATGGGGACAGAGGGCAAATTTTCCCCTTATTGTTTATAATAATGATGATGATTTAATGTTGTTTTTTCAGGGTAAGAGACCCTTATTGTTAAATGAAGTAATGTTGTATAATGTTGTACCCTCTGTCCGTAATAATTGTGAGAGTGTGATGTGGTGCTATGAAGAAAGAGAGTTATATGTTGAGAATGAAATAGAAATATATAAGTTAGAAAGAAAGTATGATGAATTGAGAAAAATACTAGAAAGAGAGACAGAGAATAATTTTGATAATATCTTACCTGACTATAATGACTTACCTGACGTAGTAGTTGAGGAATACAAAGATGAGAAAATTCACCTGACATTAACAAATAACCCTGATATAGACGGGACAATCCTAACCTATGGTGACAAGATTTATAGTGGTACAATGGATGAAATAGAGTTGATAGATTATTATGATAGTAATGATTATCATAATTTGTGTGTTGATAAAAATGATGAATGTTACAAATACACTAGATATATATATGACGATGGTGGGTGAGCTAAAAGATCAGTGTTGGGACATTTTTAAATATTGTAACTTTTTGGTAATGACCTTGCTGATTTGGACATCTGAAGTGAGATACGCTTGAACAGTTTTGACGTATATTTTGTAAATAATATTGAATTCATGTGTGTATTGTGACATGTTAGATAAGTAATATGTATATGTTTTGGAAAATGTTGTGTTAATAATAATAACATTATTAATATTTTAGCACTCTAATTAAATAACAAAATAATTATGAAGACAATAGTTAATGATTTGTAGAATGTTGATAATAATTGAAATATGTTATTTTAATAATCAAATGAATATTCAATTTTAATAATCAATTGAATTAAATAAGTTGAGATGTTTAGACATTGTGATTGAATGTTATGTGTTTGAATTTTATAAGGAATTTAAATTGTGTGATGAGATTTTAATTTAATAATCATGAATAAATAAATAAATGTTAAATGGTTTATTTTGTGGAATTTTGTGATAAATTCTGAGAAATAAAAGAGTTAATGAAAAATTTTAAATAATAATGTTTATAAATTTTTATATAAATTAGTTAAAAGAGAATTGTTTGTTCAATGTATATTTGTGTATTATGTTATGTAATGTATTGTACAAGTGTGTGTGGCTGGGAGGTTATCCAAGGGGATAACGTATTAAAAATTTGATATATTTTAATTAATAATGATGATTTGCTACTCAATAATTTTGTTTGAATTTAAAAATTGAATGCACTAAATACTTCTTATATTGTGTTATTGTGTCTTATTGTGTTGTTTGCATTTAGTATGTTAGGAATAAGTATTATAAAAATATAATAATATGTTTTCAATGTGTTTACAGATTTTAAAATAAAATGAAAAATAGTTGTAATAAGTAAAATTTTCAATGGGTTGTAAAAGATAGAAGTGGGTGATAGTAATTGTTTGAATAAAATGTTTGAGTCAATTCAAGTTGAATTTTGTGGGACATAGATTTGTCCAAATCGAAGTAAAAGTTAAAGTAATAGTGGAAATGAAAATAATGCAATGTTGTTTTGAGTTAATGTAATGTTATAGAATTTGAGAAGTATAAGTGGAGACACAGTAGAAATGGAGATTTTATGTAGAGTTTGGAGCGATATATTGTTTATTTGTTGATGTTAATTTGTTGTAATTGTAGTGAGGTTATGAGATTGAGATTTTTTGGGGATGGTAATTTTGTAGTAGTGGTAGTGTATTTGGGGAGTCCGCAACAAGGGTTGGGACGGGATAGGGACCGATTGGCGCCGGAAAGGGTTACCTAGGGTGAGTCCAGGGACCAACATAAGGGAATGAGTTTTGGGAAGGAAACACGTATCCTATGTACAAAGGGTTAGAGAGTATTTTTTTTTATATAAGAGTAGAGGGTGGCGATTGGAGTTAAAGTAGTAAGTAGTTAGAGGTAGAGAAGGGTTAGTAAAATTTTGATAGAGGGGTGTCATACTAGTTAAAGATTTTGTAAGGGAACATTAGAGTAATAAAAGGGGTAAGATTATGAGTAAATGCCAAGTGGATAAAGTAAATTATAATGAGTAACGTAGAATCACCCAAAGTAATGAAAGGGAATAATGATGGCCATAATTGAAAAAAAAAAAAATAAAATAAAATAAAAAATTTTGTAATTTTGAGAAACGAATTAATAAGAGTAAATCAAGTTTAAAAGTAATTTTTTGATTTTATATGTCGATTTGATGATGTAAAGTGTGTAACATTTTAATTGTAAGTTGTTTATTTTAAAATGAATTATTAATGTACTGTGTTTTCTTATGTTAAGTTATGTTAGGTATTCTGATATATACATGTTAGTAATAAGTGAGTAAAAACAAAACCAGTGCTTCTTAGCGCAAACCAGCACCGCTAGGGGGGAATAGATCAGTTGGGGATATGGTGTTGTATAAGGCCACTATTTAATATTTTGATTTGTTGTTTCAGTGTTTGGTGATGCTGTGGCGGCGGACCTGAGCTGGCCTGCGCGTCAGGGCAGGGGCGTTGAGTATCTGTCTGACTCTACGGTGTTGGGATCTCGAGAGAGAAGTCCAGTATTGTCATGCAGATGCAGTCACAGTCACCAGACCAAGGGTGAGTTGATTATTCTTTTTTGTAAACCATACAGGGGGTTGTGGCGACATATCCTGGCTGATCCCTTTAGCAAGTATGAATGTGTCAATGAGATTTTTTATGCTTCGGCATAAAATATCTCATTGAGGGGGTATTGTAGCGGGGCATTTTTGGGGCCTACCTGAGACAATGTAAAGAAGTTTATATTTTATTGATAATAAATAACATATTTTGTATTTTTTTTATAAATAAATAATAATAACTTTATCCCTTGTTGAGTGATAGGGACAGAAATTATAGAACGGTAAATTTCTTATTTGAAGCGATCGAGACGATGGCAGCATTGTTTGAGACGGTAAAGACCATATGATTCAACAATATTCATATAAACAGTTTTAATAACCGGCAACTGTACCAAAATCAGTTCAAGGACAATGACGAACACAAAAAACGTTATGTAACAGTAAACACGTTACACAACCAGACATCAGGCGATGTGTTGCGTCAGCAAATTATATAACGATGTGTGTCACCAGTTCTGTCAACAAGCCAAAAACAGTCCACTGGCGAACGAATACAAAATATAAACCAATCAGAATTGAAAGAACAACGGCGACTTCATAAAATAGCGCCTGTAGCTCTCTCTCAGTCGGCTATGAACATCCAATAAATATGGACACGATGTGACTGTGCGTTCGCCGGCTGTGCGTGATTTTCGCGCCCGCAAAACCATAAAATGTGAACTTTCAATAAAAAATAAACAGTTTTATAGAGTTACAGTTCCGGAGAGTGAATAAAATAAGAAAATGTGCGGAATCGAAACGAAATACGTGGTAGAGACGGACTCATCAAGATCTTTGGCAGATAAGTAACCAACATTGGTTAAATCTAAAAACCTTTTTGAAAGCAAATTTTGAGAATGTTTAACAAAGAACTGGCAGCCTAAAAATAAAATTAAATTAATGAATCAATTAAACATGGGAGGGGAATAGAAATGTAGAGAGAGAGAGAGAGAGAGAGAGCGAATATAGAAATTTAAAAGAAGTGCTGGTTTGTGAAGATATATAATCATTAAATGTAATTATTGGTGAAATATAATCAAAGAAATATAATTAATAAATAAGACCAAATTAATAATGAAAAAGATGTAAGAAAAATAATTTTAATGACATTCATTTCACGAGTTCATAGTTAAGTTGGCAATAGTATATAAGTGTAGGAGAAGAAGTTTTATTTTTTGTTGTTGTGTGTATTAATAAATAAATAAACCTTAGGTTCATTGCCAATATGAATTAAATTAATTATTTCAGCAACCACATTCTGTTCTCCTAGTTCGCTGAAAAGAACCCTCATAAATTATTTTCTTGCAGTTGGCAAGATGGCGCCCGACAAATATACAATGTTTGGTAGTGAATTTTATGTGATACAAAAAGGTAAGTAGCTTCACATTTGGCGCTTTCCGAAAAGGGACCTAGCTTCACAATATTATAATATTTACAACGAGTACGAAGGTTACCGATGTAAATTCGTACTCGATGTATTCGTATTTGGTTAATACTTTGGTTTTTCCATCCTCTCCTTTGTGTACATTTCGACGTGTTATATTGGGTCGTTTAATTCCAAGAACTTGTTTCATTTTTGTTTGGGTTTTGGATTTTTTTTTCTTTCTTCCTTTGGTTTGGGTTACATTCTTGTTTATTCTTCGTGGATCCCTTCTTCATTTGTTTCCTTTTGTTGGGTCAATCACTTTTTTCTCTTGTGTCTTTTTCGTGGTTCCCTTCTTCTTTGTTTTTTGTTGTTGGGTCAATCACTTGGGTTAGGTGAAGTCGCCGTTTGTCGAGTCATAGTTTTTATATTTTATTTAAATTAATCATTTTTATTTAACATGAAGTATTATTTTAGATTTAATATTGTTTTGTTCATCCCTGGTATTGGGTTGGCTTATTTGTGTTGTAACAATATATATATATATATATATATATATATATATATATATATATATATATATATATATATATATATTGTAACGTAACAAAGTTAAGGTCACAAACGTTACATAAACACTTTGTCCATAGAAACTCAAACAATGCCTAAGGTATGCCATAATTCAGGTCAGGAGGGCAATCTAACCCAAAAAATGTATTGGTGACACCTAGTAAGGTTACTAGGTAATAAAATAGTAAAAATGTATCTAAATATAAAATATGGAGTGATCAGTGGAAGATGTAAACTATAAACACAGTGTCTAATGAGATGAATTTACTGTGGATGAGTTTGAATATAATAGACTGTTTAATTAATATTTAATGTTTTATAAAGATGTACCTGTTGTTGTGCTTTATCATGATATTGTGTTTACATGATATTTATTTTGTGTTTTGTATGTAGCAGGTGTGAAGCCATTGCTTTAAGAAAGTATTAAGTAATGGGTACTAATTTCATTCATGTTAAACTTGTATTTAAGTAAATAAATACAAGTGTATTTATTATGTATGGTATAATGTTAAGTGTATTTACTTTGAATAATTAATGAAGATGTCTTAAAATAATATTTGTAAACTTGGCCAGGAAGACAATAATTGTTAACAAATTGTCAAGTGGTCATTATAATTATGTTATAAACCAATGAAGGGTTCAATGATAAAATAATAATAATAATAATAAATTGAAATCAGGAAATTAAAATTAGAATAATTGGCCATAAGCCACTGACTCTTTGTACAGTAGGTCAGGTCAGAAAAATTAAATTAAAAACAAAAAATTATAACACATGTAATAAAACCAATAGGCCTAAATTTAGTATTTTGTAAAAGGAAAATAATACCTTTTAAAATAGGTTGATTAAGAAGAAAATGTAGTAAAATGTATACGGTTTAATAAGGCAGATTAAATGAAAGTTTTATGTGATTTAATGTAATTCCAAGAAGGGAGCATTTTATTAAATAAGTGTAAGAATATTTCCTAATTACGGCTCTAGGATAACAAATATTATCCAATAACATAAGAGGAAGATGGTTGTTAGGGCAACAAAATGCAAGATATCTTGTTGATTTCAACATTCAATTGTTATAAATGAACGAGGATAGTTCAGTGGTGAAAATCTCGAAAAAACCAATAAACCTAATAAATAAAATTACTGTTAATTCAAATTAAAACATAGTAACTGATCAAAAAGACGGCTGGATGACTTATGAGACTCTCACTCTGAGAATATTAAAATACCTATCAATAAAATTCAAATCAAAAATCTAAAGAATAAATTAACTAAACCTACCGTCAAATGAGTAATAATGGAAAACAATAAATAAATGAAGATAACCCAGACCTGGAGAAGTCGAAGTGAATAAATACCATACACCGAAAAAATAAAGAGAATTAAATTTACATACAGAACCTCACTTTTAACAACGGAGCAAGAACTTAACACTACACAAATTCTGTCGGGACCTGTGACCACCAGAAACGAAAAATCAGCGAAGATCAAGAACTGAACTTTCCATTACATCCTGGGACACTAACACCAACTTTTATTGAGAAGCTGGAGGTTGATATATTCAAGCCATTCATCATCACTCGGCTATCTGTCACCGTTTGGTGGAACACTGCCTTAACGAGTATCTTGTAAACGTTTGGTAAAAAACCTGCTTATGTTTATACTTTACATAATAAGATTTTAAACTAAATTGTAATACCTAGTAACCTGAATTTGCATTGCCTGACCTTGCTAATAGTTAAAAGAACTACATGTACCCTGAGATAAAAGACAAACTGAAAATTATAATTAAATTGTAACATCTAAACACGAGTTCAATAACAAATCGATTCTGTATTGTGTGATCGATATGATGTATTAGAAGCAGGAGAAAGCAGCTGTTGGAACTTAAAAATATATAAAATAAAGAACCCTTCTTGAATTTGACGATTTTGTGTTATTCATAGAATAATTATTGTATTTCGAATAGGGTGTATTTTACAGAGAAAAGAACATGAGAAACGCATCAAGTGGAACGACTTAACCTATAATAATGGGTCAATCGCCCATAACAGCGCTCGTCTGCAGACAGCTGGTGTATACGGGAGAATAGAGAACTAACTTACGCTCTCCTCTCTCCGCTCTTTCCAATTGAAATAATACATACCGACTAGGGTTGGAGAAAAATACTGAATTATTCACTATAATAACTGTAATATAGCGTTTTTCTCTGGTAAAACACTTGATAACTACTTAACACAGGTCTATGATCCATAATCGAATAATATCAACCACTTAATAAAAAATTTTATAAATAAATTAACATTGATTTGCAGGAGTTATTATATTACACTTATAAGTATATTTATATTACAAATATTTGGGCTTAATTAGGCGAGAGTTTCGAAGTTACATACACACATAAGATTTGTAACAAATTGGCATTCAACGTGGGGCTGAATTAACTATAAACCCGCAACCGTAATACACTCATAATAAATAATAACATCGTCATAAGATTTATTACAATATGCATGAGGGGGGACCCAAAAATAACCGGAATCGTTGATTAGGGGGCGCACCGGTTTCCGCCACAAGGTGCGTGTTGCCGGGACCTTACTGCGGCAGTCTGCTGTTTGGCGTCGGCAAGTGACATTGTGTTGTTGTGTGGGGTTTTTTTTCTCAAGCTCTTATAGTTATTTTGTCGATTTTTTGCTATAGCAGACTTAAAGGAACAATGTGCGTCTGTGAAATTGTGTTTCCTGTTAGGAAAAACGGCAGTGGAGACAGTCGTAATGCTTAAAACAGCTTACAAGGAAGATGCTATGGGGAAAACACAAGTTTACGAGTGGTTTTCACATTTCAAAAATGATGAAATGTCAATTGAAGACCTGCCTCGTTCTGGGCGACCCTCAACGAGCAAAATGGAAGAGAACATTGCGAGAATTTGTGAGCTGGTCATGGAAGATCGTCGTAGAACAATTGATGAACTTACTGTTTTGACTGGATTGTCTTGGAGTTCCTGTCAACGCATTTTAAGCGAAGATTTAAAAATGCATCGAGTTGCAGCAAAGTTTGTGCCTCACATGCTCACCCATGACCAAAAACAAACTCAATTGAATGTGTGCCACAAATTGAAAGAACAGTTAGAAAATGACCCTGATCTTTTTTCAAAAATAATTACTGGTGATGAAAGCTGGTGCTACCAATACGATCCAGAAACCAAACAGTAGTCAAGCCAGTGGAAGACGCAATCTTCCCCACATCCCAAAAAGGCAAAACAAGTGAAGTCAAATGTGAAGACGATGTTGATTTGTTTTTTTTTAATGCCAGTGGAATTGTTCACACAGAATTTCTTCCTCCGCGTCAAAGTGTTAACCAGGAATTCTACCTGTCAGTATTGAAACGTTTACGTGACGCAGTGAGACGAAAACGCACTGATTTGCGGCAGAGTGGGGAGTGGGTGTTTCACCATGACAACGCGCCCGCCCACACGGCCTTGAGTGTGCGACGTTTCCTGACAAAAAATGGCATGACCCAGCTTCACCATCCCCCCTACTCGCCAGACTTCGCTCCATGCGACTTCTTTTTGTTTCCTCGCATGAAAAGAGAGCTTAAAGGAAAACGTTTTGTGGATGTGGAAGAAGTAAAGAAAAAAAACGATAGACTCGCTAAAAGGCATTACTTTGGAAGAGTTCCAGGACTGTTTCGAGAAGTGGAAAAAACGTCTAGACAAGTGCTTAGCTTCAAATGGAGAGTATTTTGAAGGAGATAAGTTTGTTAACTTGTAAAAATAAATAAAACTTTATTTGCATGTTTTATTTTACTATTCTAATAAATGTATGATTTTAAATCAATTGTCTTGTTTTGTTAATATTTTAATTTGTTCTTTAATTAAATATCACTATAATATTGACGACTCGGAACACAAAGTTTTTTATAAGTAAAAACGTAAAGTTTTACCTTACAGCCTAAACCGGCTTTCACCTATAGAAGGCTTCATCAGAGGCTGTCGTTAGTAGCGCTGCTCGTCTTGTTGTTGGCGACGAGAAAGTGTTTCGAAAGATTGAAGCTGTGTGTGTGTGGTGAGATGTGTTCGAATAATGCGTGCGATTTGAATTGTGTCTGTTCGTTTAGGATGTCGTTTTTATTTGTTTTTGTGTGTTTGTATATTTCTAATAATAATATACTTTAATTAGTAGTCTTTGAAATAAATAATAATAATATTTCTTTAATTAGTAGATTATTATTATTGTCTTTGTACATATTAAGATTTTCCCAGATATTCATTTTGTTACCTTTTTGTACGTTTTTAATTAATTTGACATTCTGAATGTCTGGAAACTTACGTTTATTGTTTAAACACTGAGTGGGTAAATTAGATTTGTAAATATTAAGTTTTAAAAATGCATTGAGATGTTGAATGAATCTCTTGGACATTCTATTTTGTAAACTCCATTTTTATTATTACTGTTGAATTTAGTTTTAGGTTTTATTTTATTAAAAACAATATTATCTGTGTTAGAAGATATTTTTAAGTTTGTATCCTTAAATAGTTTGCTTAGTTTACGAGTTATGTTTCTGTGATAAGAAAAGTTGATATATTTTATATTATCATTAGTGGAAGGATTTTTACATGAAGGTTCGTATGGTGTTTGTTTAGTGAGTTTATGTTTCATTTTATTTTCTAATTTATTGATAGTTTTTATTTTGTATCCATTGTCTATTGCTATTTGTTTGACAGTATTTCTTTCTTGTTCATTTAATGGGATTCTATAGTACTATGAATGTAAATTTATCTATGGATGTATAGTACTTGTACTTGTATGTATAATATTATTACAGAACAGTCTTGTATATTCTATACCAAAACAATATTGATAATATTACTTTTAACATGGATTAGGGGTTCTTTAGGTTCTTTAGTATACAGTTGGCCAAGGTGATTACTGTTCCCAAAATTCAAACCTTTTGACCTGATCCAACTGCTTTCCTTCCTTCAGGCACTCCTCTTCCATTTGCATCTTCAGTTTCAACTTGGAATTAATTGGCAAAAAAATTCATTTTCCAGGTAACATATTTTACATTTTCTTGGTGATTTGTATATTCTATATAATCATTAACAGTACACAAAATAAGAAACTTTTAAAATAAATCTGTCCACATACAAACAAAAATCATACAGAACCTTACCACAAAAATGTTGATTGAATGGAGGTTTAGGTGCTGCTCTGTCAACATAAAATTCATTATGAACGAGACAGCTTATCATTATTATCTCATTTCCATTTGTCTTGTTACTGACACATGTTCTCATATTCATTGTGAGAACAACTAATGGTGGAGGAGGTGCAGCTGGCATTACAGAAATGTCTTCTATTCCATTACATACTGCCTGTAAAAGCATGTACAACGGTAAGAAAGAATTAGGATGACTGGAAAAGTCAACAGTAATAATTATAGTATATTTAAACTTTACATTAAATATAAAATGTACAATTGTAAAATGTAAACTTAAGTTCAGTTTAATAGCTCAAAAACATTCCATGTTGAAGCACACAATCTGTAACACACTAATTGCATTTATTCTTTGTCCTTAATTTATCACAAACTAATACCTATCCACGATGAAAGCATAGTTATCTTTTATGAAAGTGGGAATGAATAAGAACTTATTGTCAGTGGGTTAAGTACTTAGATTAAACATAGTATCAAGACATTAATGAATTTGTATTTTGTGACAAAAATTTATGTCAGTGATATAGTGTAGTATGTAGTGCGTATTGTTAAAAGCATGTGCTCATGATTAATGATATTCTATCCACCCATGGACATGGTACTAGAATCGTTTTTATATGGGGAGCTGTTTCACTCACAGCCAATGACAAGCAAGTAGTCATGCAAGGTTGAAAACCTTCCTCTGTGGGGTTATAGTGGCAGTGACAAGAAGACAGTCATATTGACTCAAGCAGATAAGAGCTGGAGCTTCGTTTTCAAGAAGATTGAGCTCATAGATTTTAGTCTTCCTTTCTGGGCTAATATTCAGCATTCAGTTTTAGTTGCCAAAAATTTGATACCTTTTGTTGCAGCCATTTAGTAATGATATTCTATTGGATTTGTTTGGAAATTTTTCTGAAGTGTCTAAATGATAAATGCTGTTATCTATGCTTGCTTCCTCTAAATTTAGGAATGCATGTAAAAAAAAAAAAAAAAAAAAAAAAAAAAAAAAAAAAAAAAAAAAAAAAAAGATCCTGGAACGTGATTTTGTAGCCTCAATATACATATGCAACTCAATGAATTTATGTACTCTACTTAGCTTGTACGGTGAGGCATTGGCACTTACAAAAGTCAAGTGTTTCTCCTTCTCCTGCTAAATAATATGTTTAGCATGTTCTCTGTCACATTCGTCATAATGGTCAAAAATGGATTAAACCAATCACTCCGTGTCGGTCATTATGATAAAAAATCACCACTACGCTGAGTCCAACAAAAAACTGCTTAACATAGAAGGATAGAAGTGCCAATAAACGGCAGCAGAGAAGCTGTTAAAAGAATGAAGCACTAAAAATAACATTCCCAGTCTGACTACACAATAGTTGATATTTTGAACATTACTGTCACTACACTGTTTGCGCCTTCTTTATTTAATATCTTACAAATCCATCATCACACGTGCATGAATATTCTATGTAAATATTATATTCACTACCACAAGAAGTTGAACACTGTTGGTGCCTAAAAAATGAAATAATCTATTTAGTTTATATGAGGCTGTGTTGAGACTGATAAAATGATAATTTGTGTTGAGACTGATACCTATCATTTGTGTTGAGACTGATAAAATGATAAATGTGAGGGTCAAAATATTGAAAAAAAAAGGCGAAAGTCCATGTAGGGTAAAAAAAAAAAGTGAGGAATCAAATTAAACAGAATTTCAACTAAAGTCTGAGTACAGTATTCAGTTCCATAAATTTCAAAATTTCAGGACACCAGGCCAAAAAAATGTATAAAAATTTTGAAAAATTGTAGAAGTATATGGTGTGTATCAGATAAAAGGGAATTTTAACCCACTTTTGAATATAATGTTTACACTAAAAATATTTTAAATTTGGCAGCATCAAAGGCCAAAAATGGAAACCAAGAAACCAAACTTTCAAAAAATGTTAAAATCTATTTGGGGCACAAAATTTTGAAGAATCTTATTCAATATACAAACTTGGTATCATTGATAATTTGACAAATTACCATCCGTCAGTACTCCTAGCAAATTTTGGACTGCATTCATAAAAGTAAAGCACTACGAATTTCACAGCCAGAACGTGATTGAACATAATACACTGGACTGTTGGGCGGTGGTCCAAAATTATAAAAATAGAATTATTATTGTAGCTATTCATAATCTAAAATAACAATGGTCAATAAACTTTAGAAAATAAAGAAACCTTTAAAACAATAAACTTACAAACTTTTAAAAAGATGTTTTAAATCCCATAAATCCCAGAATTAACCATCGACCTCCTTCTGGAGAAAGAAGAACAACTTCAGCAGACCGAACACTTCAGGAACTACCACTTCTCAAGTTTTGGAATTTAGCGAAGAAAGAGTACCTAAATAATAGCAGTGGAAGCAGTTGTTTTTCTACTACCTGCTTGTGCAAGGTGAATTTTATGGCACTTACAAACGTACAACATAAACACAAGAGAGACTTCTCTTAGATGAATAGGAAATGCATGTGTTCATCTTCATTCCCACAATGAATTGAACTTTTTTGAAAGAAACGACAAGTTCCACTTTTTCTGCTCAAGAACTCAAATCTTTTATTGTGTTAGTCATAAGCCAATAAGTCGCTGTACAAATGCGCTTACTCTTGAATTTTTTTTTCAAATTAAATATTAAATAAAACTATATTAATTATTTTTACCAGCAATATCAAAAGTCCCAAAAGTTTTGTGGCACACAGCAAATCTTGCGGCACACCTGTTAAGAACCGCTGCTGTAGACATAGTAATAAAAAAAAATAATTCTTTGCTTTACAGTTGTTATTTTACTGAATTAGGGTTTTCATAATTTTTCTTCCACTCTTTTTACTTTTTTGCTGTACAACAAACGCATTTTCTGTACAGACTACAACCTTAATCTTGCAACATACATGTGTCTAAAAACAAGAGGTCTGGAAATAACACTAAAAAGCTTCTTTTGAGATAGCACACAGCTGTGCTGTCGTGTTTTGCATTATTTCCTCGTGATTCTCAAAACGGGACCTTTTTAGTGTTTTTCATCTTTGGGAGCAACCAGAAATCACGAGGAGTCATGTCAGGAGAGCAGGCAGCCTGGCAAACCTGCGGAATGCCATGCTTAGTCAGGAAAGTCTGGATCCGGTGTGTTGAATGGACTGGACCATGGTCATGATGTAGCTACCATTTCCCTGCGACCCAGAGTTCCAGTCTCTTGCATCGAACTGCATCACGAATATGATGGAGTTCTCAGTAGCACTCGTTACTCAGTAGCACTATGCCCTGGTAGTCAAAAAAGAAACCAGCATCACCTTCACCTTGCTCCAACCTGTCTTGCTTTTTTGGCCGTCAGGGAACTTTGGTGGTTTGCTTCCATTGTGATGACTGGACCTCAGTTTCCAACCCATACACCCATGGCTTGTCTTCAGAAACTCAGGATCCCTGTTGGCACACTGCAGCATGTCCTCTGAGACCTCAACATGAAGTTGTCTCTGTTCTGATGAAAGCAGCTTACGCACAAATTTTGTAACCTCTCCGTGCATATCCAGAGCCTCAATCAGAATGCTGTCTGTGGAAACAATGCTGATTCCACCAACCTCATCAGCACTTTCCTGACTGTCAAACAACGGTCCTCCATGATCAATGTCGCCACTTTCTTGATAATGGCAGCATTTTGGCTTGTTGATAGTCTCCTGGAATATGCTGGCCACTGTCCACAGAAGTGACCATTGTTGAAATGGTTGTACCACGGTTTAATTTGCATAACCTCCATTGCACCATCATCGAAAGTACAATGGTGATAATTCTATGTTTTCTAGGAGGTGCATTTAAAGAGGTGGTCTTTATTCACGGTTGTAGTTTGCTGATTGCATATTGTCCAGAAGCTGTGACTGAAGATTTTGATAAGGTAGACATATGCTGCAAGACAATCGTGACCAGTATTGATCCAAATATTTGCAACAGCTTGTTTTGTGTTTGTTTTCATTGTCTTCCTATGTGGATTAAATGTTTTGCCATTGTTTTTGCTGGATAAGGTTATGGTTTCTTCCAAGGTTTTTAGAGGGGTTTTGTGTTTTATGCGTCTTTTTTTGACTGTATCAAAGCTGGGTGGTACTAGCCTGCTTTGGCTTGTATCAGCATCTCTCAGATTTTCTTGGTATAGTTGTTCTTAGTTTTAATCTGATGTGTTCTTAAACCAATTATAAACATCTCTTTCTCATAAAGTTGTCCTCCACTTCTCCACTTGTTTTACTTTCCTCCACAGTTTGCATAAACTTTTTACCATCTGTGAGGTTGTTGATAAGCATTGTGTTAGCTTCTTTGTGTATGTATATAGATTTCACTTAAAGTTCAATCCATGTCAAATGGTCCAGCACTGGTTGCCTCACCATTTCAGGAAAAATTCATTTTTTGTGTAGACACTCCCTTATGTTTTGTTAGTTCAAAACACTATTGGTCCTTCAGTCTTTCGACTAGTTTGTACCCTCCCGCGAATACCCGTGGTGCGTGTGTTACAGAGCCTCACACAGGTATATGGGACCTACAGTATAACGCCGGATCCGAATGGCATAGTTGGGGAGGGTTAATACTAGGCAGGATACCTCTCGCTGGTTTGCCATTGCCTTGCAAGGGGTAACAGTCATATCTAAACCAGATGGCCCCGGCGGGAATCAAACCCGCGCCAACACCATAGCAACACCACATGCTATCACTACGCCACGACCGCTCCGCTCAAAACATATTTTCTTTTTTTTTTATTGTATCCGGTTTATAGATGTTGGCCATTTTTATGCTATGGCATGCACTGTTTTTCCATTTGCAGACATTTACGGTATTCTAAATTTCTCTCGACTGTGTTGTCCTAGACCTTCATTGGAAAATAAACTTCATTATTTTCAGAACATTCTAACCTACAATTTGGAGCCTATTCACTGGCCTAGTACATTTCTGTACAGGTGACCTTTATATACGAATTTGTCAAACAAGAATTAATAAAATTCAATTTTAATAATTTTTTACAATTCATAATGGTGTTTTTACAAAAGTTACGGGTATAAACACATGGCAACAAAGGCAGAATATACTGATCCATAATTTACAGTATTAAGTTTCAGGTTAATGTATACCACAATTGATAAAGATGTGTCCTTCGAAAAGCTTTTTACAGATTTGTTAGTAATTTGGATTACGATAAAATTTTCTTATTCTCATGGATACTTCAATGAAAACTGGAGATAAAGAAGGGTAACTTTCATCACTCTACCTACTTCATCACAAGAGTTAAACTGAAACTTCATATTTCATACATAATATTTCATTAAAAATGTAGACATTAAATTTTCTTCATGAGTAACAACGTTGCTGCTGCTTGAGATGCTGCATACTGCTGCATGAGACTATTGTATTGTGTGTCAGTAGACTACTGTCACTTTAATATTCTAAACTAATATTTCACAATTTGGAATGTCCATATTTACTATTGTTAGTACACCAAATCATGTTGTACATTAATGAGGTTTCTAATGCCAATTTAATAAAGTCTGAAAAAAACTGAATAAAAGCAAAATAATACTTACCTCAATTTTACACCAACTGACAGGATTGTTCACTGACTGTGGGTTGGCCACCTGAAGCCAACAAGGGCCTTTGATTTTTCTTTGTAATAATAAAAGTTCAAGGAATGAAGAATTTGTTCCAAACACATGGGCGAATGTTTTACCACTCAGAGTATCATGTAGCATAGGTAAATCAGGCTACAAAAAAAAACATAATAACTGACTTACTATAATAACAAATGTATGTAATAAATGTAAATACTACCTTAATGATCATAAGTTAATAATAGTAAAGCACTACTACTAAAGTATGAAGTTAGCACAGTTTAATCAATAGTGATATGTATATAATTTGCAATCTGAACAATTACATTTTCACCGACTAAAGTTTTTAACTGACTAAGTTATTCTGTTTTCGTTTATTTCAATTTTACTTTTATTTTCAATCTTTACATTGCTTTGTTACCAATAGTATGTATCATCTATTCTGTAACAGGACTTCTACAGGGCAGGTACAGAAATGTGAAGCCATTGTATTTAATGTGAACTGAGTATAGTGACATCAAAAAGAGTGTATGATGTAATATTTAAACTGTGCACTAACTGCGTGCGTTAACTGTGCACATACTCATGGTCGCCATAGAAACAGAGCTTATACAGTATGAACACACACCAAATATGCTTCAATAATTCAGTTCTCTGAACAAATTCATCACCAGCATGCACAAAAACAAGATAAGTAAAACAAAATTTGAAAAAAGAAAAGAAATTGATGTTTTGATTACCCAGTGTTTGTGGGGTACGGGTATACAGCAAAGAGGGATTATACACTACACTCTGATTTAGTTTGACTTGTCTCAAATTATATTTACAACAAATTAAATTTTGAATTAAATTAAAATGTTTAATTTTACTGGTAATCTTCTTATGGTGTAACTGTTTTTTACACATTTTATGGACTATGATGCAATCTCTGAAAAAAAAAACAATAGATAGCTTTGTGAGATGCACTGAAGTACATAATGTATAGAATTATTATTCTAAATTCATAATCAGTTGGAAGATATATATCAAAAATCAAAGTTAACGGAAAATCATAAATGAATTAAAATAGTACAGTTTGTAAAAGTAAACATACTGTATAAATGTTAAATAAACAAACAAATTTCAAATTGCTAAAACAGAAACGACAACACAAAACGCATAGTCATATTGGGATTACAAGTAATTTCAGACATCACCCTACCATGTTCCAATCTGTGTTCAGTGGGCTTCCCTAATTGACCTGTGGGAACTACTATTAATGGAAATCAGAATTCATTATTAATGGAAACAGGGATACGGATTTTGCTTTAAAAATGCAGATGGTGACTCTGGCCTTTTTGTTTTTATGGGGACTTTGTGCAGAACATTCTGGGGCTGTTCTGTTTTATTTTATTATGGTTACAACTTTATACCAGTACAAATTATATTATTTTCCCTGTTCCACATTTTTCTGTTATCCATCCAGTTACATCTTCCTTGCAACAGTTTAATAGCTAGTATGTCCACCGTATATGTTACTAGCATATTGCAGGGTAAGGCAATGATGGGGGTGCCACCTTGAGGCTTAATGTTAAGCCCAATTTTCTATCTGGGTTGTCTTCTGTAAACTTGCTGTCTTACCAGACTAACTCCTGTCGAACTCGGAACGTGATCTGCAGATGGCTGTACACTCATTGAGTCAAATCTGCAAGGATTTTGGATTACAGATCTCCATACTGAAGACCAAGGTGATGGCTTTTCAAGGAGCCGATCCCATACGAGCAAAAATTGTTGTAGGTGCAACTGTTCTGGAGCAGGTGAGTAATTCTGAATACCTGGGTTGTAATGTATCTTATATTATAAACAATGTCAAAAAGCTGTACAAATTCAACCATATGTGTGGGGCCATCAAAAGAACTCTAAAATCAACAGTAAGAAAACACACCTGAAGTTCTGCAAGGTGACCCTCCTCACAATACTCTGTGAGTCTGAGAACGGAACTTTAACAAAGGCCCAGGCCAGTATTCAAGTAGCTGAAATGAGATTTCTCAGACACATTTCAGGATATACTCTTCAAGATCAGAAGAGCCCAATACCACCTAAAAGGGTTGGACCATCTTAACCAAACGGATGAGCTGCATCCCCAAAGACTATGGAATTATAAGCCAAAAGTACGGATAAGTGTGGGGTGTTCAAAGAACCGTTGGAATGATCAGCTCTAGTCTATCTGCTTGTCACTGGAACAAATTATTTTTGGTTTAATCCTTGCTGAAGAAGATGATGATTTTTCTATTATTTCCATCCTGAACTTAACTTCTTAAATCAAATTTTGTTCTCAACTCTTTAATTCATTTTTCCACTACAAAATTTTTTCCTTTTACTTCTCTTGATTTTTTTTTCTAATCTGTATATATGTGATTGTATTTCCTTTACATTTCTGTTAATGTCTAACAACATCTCTTACAATCCTTCCATATCAGATGTACAATTATATTTCTACTTGCCTGTATTTCTACTTTAAGTATCAATAAATATTTCCTGTCTGCTTTTTGCACTTCAAGTGTAAGATACTTAACAACCAAGTGACTTTCAGAAGGTCTGTATCTATCCTAATTTATTTACTACTTGTTTACTTAATTCAATGCATCTATGCTAATTAATAAATAGGGTTATCTGATAAATGGGTATACTTCTGCAAATTAATAGCTCATCCTAGGCCTATATTTGAGTTTTTCCAACAAAATTCTGTAACATGTAACTACCAGTGACACAATCAATTCTCATAGTTGTACTTCTTTATTCATTCTTTATCACTTTTTGAGTCACTTTCCATTCAGAAATCAACAAAGGAAATTGTGAAATTGGTTTATTTTTTGACTGGTAGGAAGAGCATTAGTTTTTGTGTATAGTGAAATCATGAAATTGTGAAGTGTATGTGATTATCTGCATAACAGCATGGCTAGGTGATGGGTCTGGATACTGCACAGTTAGGTGGAGAATGAGAGAATGTGAATGTTGAAGTTCAAAGTACACAGCAGCCTGTGGTGAATGATAGTGTGGTGTATAGACAATGAAAAAAGATCTGTTGATCAAAATTTCACAATTTGTACTCTGCTTAGAGAATACTGAAATTGTCATAGTTCACATAGTTCATAGGAAAATGTATTCATATTGAAGGACCAGGATATTCACAGAAAGCATAAAAACAAACTATTTTCAAGTGCTTTTGACATCTTTGACACACTACTGGAGGGAGAAAGCTACATGTGGTAGAAGATTGAGACTTGGGTGTTTTATATCACAACTAAACTAAAAAAATCAGTCATGAAAATGAAAGCACACTACTTCGATGGCATAACAAAATTTTCATAGACAATATGTTAATAAGAACATGTGAACCATAGACTTGTACAAACTGATTCTTTTGGTAGAATCACTAAAAAAAACTACAAAGTGGCACTGAGAACAAAAAAATGCCGGATGTTGCTTTTTTGGAATCTTCTGTTCTTAATCACACTGTGCAGATCTTATATAAAATCACAAAATCTCAACACTATAGTTGAATAAGAACTTGAATACCACTTCCATATAACCATTATTTCATGACCTGTGACTTCCTTCACTTCACACATCTTATGAGGTTCCTCAATTGCCAATATTTTGATAACAAAAT
Source organism: Magicicada septendecula (assembly GCA_034769895.1). Lineage (NCBI taxonomy): Eukaryota > Metazoa > Arthropoda > Insecta > Hemiptera > Cicadidae > Magicicada > Magicicada septendecula. Next base: position 1,033,246,428 of record CM068367.1, on the reverse strand, counting down.
TATGAAACAGTTAATAATATACCTGGTTCCTACAACAATGACATACAGCTTGTAACTGCTGCAAGACATATAATAATGATAAAGACTATGCTCAAAATCGGTTTAAATATGACATAATACAAATTAACAAAACTGTTTACAGCCTAACAGACTTCCTCGACACCGCCCCCCTCCAAACAATCTATGCCTAAACATTCCAGCTTAGAAAATATAACATCAATATTAAATGACACTATTGGTATTGGAATCAATAATTAATTAAATTCATTGTGTAAGTTATGAACACACCAGTTTATCATGTAAAATTCAACAATTTCTCACTTGTCTTCACTGGTTGGCCACGTATATAGGAATACTGTTTTTCCTGAAGAAAAGTGTTACATGTATCTTATTCAATTGTTCATTGCTTTATGCTATATTCAGTGCTTATTAAGTAATGAAACAAACACAAAACAAAAATTTAAGACTGTTATATGCAGATACTATAAACTTTCAAGCCTATAGCAGGCATACAAGTCAGAAACCGTCAGTGCTTAATTTATGATGTCTGTAATTAAAGCATACAAGGAGAAAATGTAGCTTTGCAAAAAGGGAATTCCATTGATTTTTTAGTACATAATTGATTATACAAACAGGAAACAAAAATAAACAATGCTGAATAAAAGAAAATGATATACTCATACGAACTCAACAACTTATTAATAATACTTTTGTTAACGATAATTTAAATTTTCTTAATACTTGTTAATATTAATAAATTAGTTAATTACTGTTTTTATAATTTTCATCAAAATAAACTTGCAGAATAAATAAAATCAATATTTTATAATGAAGGTAAATAAGAGTAATTTCTATTATACTTAATAATTAAGAAGAAAACCATTATCTTTATTGTTTAACTCACAAACTTACTGCATATAAAACTTCCAAATATTCTGACTGTGAAGGTACATCAGCTAACTCAAATGCATAGTTTTTTATAACTTTCCTAGATCTAAATTTTAATATTTTGTATTTTTCAGCTATTTTGTTATTAAACTCTTCATAAACTTCTGCTATTGAAACAGGTTCCCCTGTAGATTCTCCAGTCTTCATGTCAATTTTCTGTAAAGATCATAACAATTTGATATATTTTGGGTAGTGTAGTGCAAATACAACAGACACACGTAATAGAAAAATAAAATTTAATAGTAAACATTTGTACCTCCTCTCTTGGCAACAAAAAAATTCTTCGCTGAATATTTTTTACAATAATACAACAGCTGACATATGTTGATGCAGACTTTATCCACACTTTACCAAACAAATACACTGTACCGGGTTGTTTGAACTGGTCTTCATAAGCATCCCAGTAGAAAAACTGTAACACCTACACAAATTTATATTTAATTACTACATGTGATACCACAAATCTGCACAAATTATTTGAGTTTGTTTTGTGTAATTCTCTATTAACTTTTTTTATATGACTATAATGACTTTAAATAAATAACTATACATAATAAGTAGGCCTACATTAAAGTAAGCTACAATGAAGAGCACAATTATGTGATTTACTCCAACCACTGATTAAATTTTTGTTATAGTGGCAAAAGTACATTACGAATAAAGTGAAAACAACATTGTATGCATCAAAAAAGTTTCAATTCGTTTTCAGACCAAAAAAAACCCAAACATATGAATGAGACAGCCAGTAGAATAAAGTTTAATCATATTTGTTTCTTTGTTTGTTTTTTATAATAAGTGCTTAATGTTTTTACTTCGTTAAAATTTGATTTTGTGAACTTAACAATTTTGAGCATAACACACATTTTTCGGCCTGTTAGACTTCTTTATTAAATTACTGTACAACAGTCAAATGTAGTTTCAATTTTTATAAACTTCGTAAGTTTCAGTTAATACTGTAGTATACCGTAATGCAGACTATAGTACACTGAGTGTCAATTAATATAAACCAGAATTTCATTGTGGCAGTTAAGTGTGTGATCACACAGTGTTGAAACTATGTAGGTAGGCAATGGGCATGTTTATCAAAAATACAAGTGTTCATATGGCAAAATGTACCAAATATGACTCAGACATTTCAACCAAAACCGAACATAATGGCTGAGAGATTCATGAAGTTTGTGATCTCACTAAAGGTAATGCCAAGTAAAAATGGATGAAATTAGTTTCAAAACTAAGTTAAGTCAAAGTAGTGTGGAATCCATTATTCAAAATTAGTTAAGAGTTTTAAAAAATTTGATGATGGAATCCTTGCATTAAAAGAGCTGAAATTGATTCGGTATGAAGCAGTAGAGCCTTTTTTAGCATATTCTTATATGTGATGATGAGATGTGGAAGCACCATTACATCCCCTGAAATGAAGCAGTAAGGTATGCAATGGCTTTCAAAACATGAAACTCCTCTAAAAAGACAGAACAAGGTTGTAGGATCTTTTAAATGTTTTCTGAGGATGTAGAAGTGTTGTGTGTGTGTGTGTGTGTGTGTGTGTGAATTTTCTGTGCAATCAAATGTATACTAGGTGTGAACTGCTGACGAGGTTAAATAAATTTATTAAACCAAAAAATGACGTCCCTATCCATAGTGTGTTGATTCTTCACAATAACATTATGCCTCGCACTGCCATCATACCTTGTGAGAAACTCCAGCAAATCCATTGGGGGCCATTGTCTAACATCTGCCTTACAGCAGCGGTTTCAACCAATTACTATAATTTGTTTGAACTGTGAAAGGAAATATTAGGGGAGCAACATTTTTCTGATGACAAAGAGGTAGAATTTGTGCACAATTGGCTTTGGATAAGTCCAATGTAAAATTGGCTTTTCATGAAATGTCATAAAAAACTGCCAATATTCTGGAAAAGTGTGGGCATGGATATAGACAGTATATACACAGTGTAATTAACATACTTAATAACTGAATAATAAACACAATGTAATTAATATACTTTGAAAGTTAATTAATTAATTAATTAGTTCTAAAAATATTAAGGATTATGTTGACTCTAGTACATCTATATTCTCAATGCTGTAATAACACTTAAGATATATACGTTTTATTTGTTTTCTATGTTGGCTTATAAGTTACAGTATGTTACTGTTTAGGTTACTGAACAGTCGTACATTTGTACAATGTGACACTTTGATACTCTTGACAAATTATTTACACTGTACAGGAACGAGTTTTCTATGGCAGAGTGAAATTGGTGTTGTTGAGTTACATGAATTATAAGTTAGACATCCTTGCTGAAGAAGGCTTTTCTTATCTATGCTAAAGTCTTATTAATAATTAATTATACAAATGTCAGAAGCAGTCATACTTCCATGACTGACATACATACCTGTTCACCTGTATCTGTTGTGGTGACTGGCAAGTTAGACAAGTCTTCAGATGAAATAGTAATGACAGTTTCATTATTAGCTGAACCACTTAGCATTGTTTCCCAACCATTTGATGGTTTTAACTGGGACGTGTCTGAACTGCAAACACAAATCACATAGAAATTATTGTATATTGAAAGCAAATTGTGTAGCAGGGCACTGATTGGAGATAAAATATTTGTTTGGAAGTTGAGCCATGCTAGGAATATGTACACCACAATCTAGTGAACATCTGGTTGACAAGTTCTCTCAAATTTATGAACATTCACTTTTTTACTAACTGTGAAAGTATGCAGTTGGATTCCATTCTACAGATTCTTCCTCCAAGCTCCTACTGTTGAATCCAGTTTTGTCACTTTTTAAAGGAAACAGTCCTCCTTCTTGTCTGACATTTTCAATTTTTCTTGTCTTTAGTGTGATCAAGATGTCACAAAATTGTTAGCAGTTTGTACTTTCCACTAAGTGGAAATTTATTGGCTTAGCAGAATAAATATCTGGAGAATTTGACCCATGTTGCCAAAACTACGATGTTGGTTAGTAAAATAAATACAATACATTTTATCAATGAACATTTTCAGAGAATCTAACAACTGAAAGGCAATTACAAAATTGTAATATCAACAGTGCATTGGTTTCTTTAAAAAAGGAATTTAAGAGAAACCTTTGACAAGATTACTTTTTATGAGAAACTCTTGTTTTTAAGAAAAATGGAATGCTTTAAATGCCTGTTCAGTTATTCACATACAGTGGAACACGTTTAACACGAAATGACGGGGACCAGCTGTTCTTTCGTGTTAACCGATATTTCGTGTTAACAGACAAAAAGTGAAACAAAATGAGGTACAGAAGTACTGTACTGTAAATGGTCAAATACTGAAGAGATTACTTACTGAATTGTGTAGTAAAATAAATCAATAAAGAATATTCAAAAGGTACTTACATATGAACGTTTTATTTATCCTCCTGGACTATTATACAGTAATTAATTTTTCTTAAAATGTAAAGTTATTGTAGTGACAATGTTCAATTCTGTTTAAAATAGTCCGTTATTTTCTTTTGTACAGAATTCTGCACTACTTGATTTTCAATAAATTGTTCTAGTTTATCGACGTGCTCAAACATTTCACCTTCCGAGTTGGCTTCTAAAAATCGACGAACACGTCTCATCAACGAAAGTGTATTGGTAGCGGTAGGAACTCCTGTCATATCATTTTCCATGTCAAGTTCGTCGGCACTCTCATAATTTTCAGTTTTCAGCTTGCACTATTTCTACGATATCACTGTCTGTTAATACGGGAGCTGTAGTTACGTTCTCGTCGACAGACATCTACTCATTTAGAGAAACTGAAACATTTAATGCTGATGATACGAGATTAAACAGTTCAGACAGGGTAGGCCCAATTTCATTTTCTTCGCATTCGGTTTGTTTAATCTCTGAATTCAAAATGAATCGAGCATGAGTGAAACAAGTTCCAATAGTTTTAGGTGTCACGAGGTTCCATGCTGTTCGCAACAAATTACAAGCGTCCAGTAAATTTATATAGAAATTGTTTTCGTCTCTATAGCGGCCAAGTATTTCCTCAGAAGTAATTTTCTATACTGGAATTTTAAATTCTGAATAATACCTTGATCGCAAGGTTGTAGGACACTAGTCTTGTTCGGTGGTAGAAAAATAAGTTTAACTGCCATCAGTTCTACGTCACTCGAGTGGGCAGGACAGTTACCAACAATTAACACAAATTTCTCTTCTGAGAAGCGAAATGTTTTTCTAACAAAACTAACCATTCGGTAAATATTATAGACGTCATCCACGCTCGTTTGTTACCTGTATATTCTACTGGTAACTTTTTAAAACAGCGAGGCTTTAAACTTTTACCTATAACAAGTAACGGAAGTTTTTCTGACCCATCAGCATTGCAGCCTATCATCACTGTCACTCCTCTCTTTGGAGTTTTTACTGCCAGCACATTGTTCACCTTTAAATGAAAGTGTGTTATCGGGCATGCAACGGAAAAATAGTCCTGTTTCATCCCCATTGAAAATATCTGTTCATGGGTAGTCTTTTAAAATTGCAGGTAGTGTAGATTGCAACCAAGATGATGTCATTTCTTGTGATACCTCTCTTGACTCGCCACAGATGTTTTTGTACGTTATACCGTTTCATTTTTTGAATCTTTCTAGCCAGCTACTACTTGCAGTGAAATCCAAGTTCATCTCTTCAGCAAAGACATTTGCTTTCTCCATTAGCAGTGGTCCAGAAATATGAGCATCTTGTGATCTCGCTTACTTAAACCAGACAAGAAGAGCAGCTTCCAAGTTTTTGTGGTTAGCCTTAAGGAAACGTTTACTATCTGGTTCAAACTTGCTCGACTCATACAGCTCTAAAATTTTATCTCTGTTTTTTATTATGGTAGATAACGTCGAGTTTGTTATACCGAATTTTTTACAGGTCTCTCTTTTAGATAGAATACCCTCGTTAACAGCTTGAAGGAGTTCAATTTTCATTTTTAATGATATGAAATTTTGTTTACACACTTTCTTATCCATTTTTTACACTTTGATACTGCAAAAACGAAATTTACAGAATCGTAACCTCACCTAGCACCTGAATGTACATGTAGGCCAAACGTCACTTAATACTGTACTGAAGACCGTAAAAGACTAAAAATAAAGGCATAAACAGCTACGGTACTGTAAATCTTACAGCTGATTAAATTCTTTCACAAAAACGTTATCCGTACCGTTCTGCGAACACCACCACACGCACAGAATACTGTAAGTGGACTGAACTCACTAACTTTGCAACAAACTGCACCCTGTAATGTAACGGAATGGCAGTGTATTCAGGAAAATGAACAACACATTTGGTATGGAGGTAAACAACTTGGTACTGTACTGTATACAATAGCAGGTATAAAGATGTAACACACCAAACAGCTGTTTATTCTTTACACCTACACGTAGCACAGATTCCTTTACATTGGGACATTGCATACACGTTTCAGGGTGTGCATGTATGGATTTACTTATTATGCAGCTAATGAAAAGTCAGCAAAAATTTCGTGTTAAGCGATATTTCGTAGGTTAAACCTTCGTGTTAACCGTACACACTGTAACTGAAAAGTACATACAGTGATAGGGACCTGAGTCACATTTCGTGTTAACCGTTTTCGTGTTAAACGTGTTCCACTGTATTTAGTTATCCATAAAAATGAAATATCATACCAGTGATTATTCATTAATCCATTTCAAATCACCCAGTAAGTGTTTACCAAATGTTTTAATTTTCCTATTTCCTAAGTGCTCTTTAGTATTCTTACGACATCACAGAACAATCTACGTGTTTCTCGAACGATCCATTGGAATCCGGCTGAATGTTGTGGCGTATGTGATTTCAACATGCGCTTGCGAGACTTTTCTGGACGCCACCAGCCTCGCTGACTGTGTCAAGGCCGCAATTAATTACGTCGCAGTGTAGAGATAATGCGTAGTTGTGGAATGTTCTGGTCTTTAAGGGGTATAAATACAAGGTGTCAGCGGCCTTAGTCAGTTATTATCGGGCGATATTGCTCTGTGCGTTCAAGTGGTTATTAGTGCGGTTCGTAATATTGTGGCGAAGTGTTATGTGTTTTTATAACTGTGCGGGACAATTGTAGTACAATTGTGTTTTATATCAGTTGACATTTTTCTATTGCGTGTGAACAATTTTTATTTGTTATAAGAGACTGTCTTGTTAATTACAAACTGTTTAATTGTGGTAATTAAAGCTGGTGATTAGTGACTTAATTAGTGTCTTGTATTATTTTCCACTGTACTATACGACAATCAGGAGACCACTGTAACAGTATTATAAAAAGCATGGTTAAACATTTCCTATCACCAATAATTTTTCTTTGATCATTTTTAAACAGGAGCTTAACGATTTATGGAGGAATGACATGTACTCTTTTTTTTCATATCAAGAAAATTTACAAGAAAAATACCGTGAATACAAAATCTGAAGGTCAGCATTCTGTGTCTACAATATAAATGTTCTGTCTATCCAGTATCACCTGGAAACCACAGTACATATTGTAACGACTGTTATGGAACACTCTCGAAAAGGCAAGAGTGGCGTACTACATGCTTCTCGATTAGCCCAGCATGCCTCATCTGTGTCAAGGCTGTCCACTCATGTAGCACTGAAGTACCCAGATTGTTCTGGAGAGCACTTATAATACGCATTATGCTAGCACACTGCAGTACGGATGGAAAGTTATTCTGAAAGAGCTCCGCTACCTATATAAGCAAGAGCAGCTGGCTTTGTCAGTTCAGTTATGTTGTGCTATTTCTTTAGTGAGGATCGAATCACTAATGAAAAGTGATTATTGTGGTATATTAGTGCGGGGCACTTATTACTTGACATTATTAATGTGTGTTGACAAATTTAACTTGAATTATTGTACAAGACTACCTTGTTGATTGTTGATTACCTTTGTAATTAATTAAAGCTGGTAATTAGTGACTTTATTGGTGTCTGTATTTGTTTCCACTGTACCATACAACGATCAGTGAGACCGTCGTAACAATATGTACACAAAACTCTTCAGAATGCATAGTTAATGATTGAAAGGCCTACAATTAATGCCAACAATAGATATGTAGAAGATCCCTTGTTTATAAAATATCAACAGTCAAACCTGCTTGTTTTACAAAGTATTTAAACACTTATCAAACACTACTTGATCCTATCTGACCAGCACAAAAAAGAACTACTTACGATTTATTGAATATCATTCACTGGGCCAGCACTAGCTATTTTGCTACCCTGTGCAAAAACTCTTCCTGCTGCCTCTACCTAAAAATCTAATGCCTCACTCAAAATCACTGATGGAAAATTTACAATTAAACAGAAACCATACTCAAATTTCAAAAGGTACTGCTTTTGCAAGACCTAATGAAAAAGTTTAAATTTAACAAAGTAACAAATTTAAATTATCAAGTCTTAGTGTTATTATTTTTAAATAAATGAAGGTCAGTAAACAGTTAGCAGGAAACGATGGTCTTAAGAATAAATTACTAGTAAAATATTACTATAATTTTGTTTCTCACTCCTGCAATATACTATTGGCTTAAAAATAAAGTACTTATTTTCTTTTTAGATGCTTTTGAAATATTGCAGACATGAGTGATAATGGCCTATAAAAATGAAAGTTTTGTTAGTTTCAAACGTTTTAATTTTAAGTAAAGAACATAACATTACTAACATATATATATTATTGAATGTGTAGAACTGCTTCTTATTTACATATATTCTTCTTTAGTTAGTTAATAGCTTGTAGAAGTTACTACACATTACAACTTCAAAAAAAAAACACACATTGCAAAAAAACACTAAAACTGAAAGAAAACACTAAATAAATGAAAGAAATTTTTGAATATCTGAAAAAGTGAAAATCGTGTAAAGAAATATTTAGAAACATATTTTAGTGGCTTTAAAAGCCACGAAAACTTTAACTAACAATAGTCCATTTTTTTCATCACATGGCTGAGACATAGTATGGCTTCCAATACATAGAATTCACAAACTGACACCACTAGTATTTTCTGCAGTCATTGGACATACAGTGAATCTTTGCTAATGTGGACCAAGCTCAGTCCGAATAGCTGAAAGTCCGAATTATAGAACACTACGAACTGACCGCGAGTTTTTGCGTTGTCTATCAGTTACCGATAGCAGACAATATAAAAGAAATCATTCTGAAACCCAATTTAAATCTACAAGAGGTCTACTGCATGTTCTTGTTAAAAATACTGTATTTAATACTCTATTAATTAGTAGTAGAAGAGGTATAAAATAAGAAATAACATACAGTACCTGTTTATGTAATGTTTACTAAAAAAATTCTATTCAGTTTTATACTGTAGTACGTATCTTACATACAAATAAAAAACAAAACATAAATTCAAAACACTCTATTTTCACTGCACAATACGTATTCTTCTAGCAAGCCTACAGCTTCTTAAAAAAATCACTAACTTTTTTGTGCGTGTATTTTGTTTTTAGCTGTTTCCTCACAAAATCCTGTTTCATTTCACTTAAAACAAAAAAATATTTGCTTAAGTCAGAGTTTGCAGACATTTCTACAAGGATTGTACGTTTTTTATTGCATCACTTATTTTAACATTCTCACTTTCTTCGTGATCGTTTTCTTCATCGTCATCATCATCGCCATTTTGATCGTCTGTCATCAGTCCCTTAGTTTAGCAACCTTCTATAGTAGCAGCTATTTCTTCTTCCGACTACACAACGTACCCTACCTCACCAGCATCTTCATCCAGCCACTCTCGAATATTTTCCGTGTTTGTCTCATGTTCTAAAATATTTCTGTAATCATCTTCTTCAATTCCATTAAAATCCTCTTCTTCGTTATCTGCAGGGTTAAGAAGTTTTTTCCAAAAATTAGCATTCGTCGTGGCTTTCACCTCCTTCCAACTTGAAGCCCAGTTAAATAAAGCATTTTTTATGTTGTAATTTTTCATATTGATTAAAGTCTGTTCACCTAAACTGGTACTGCACCCTCATCTTCAAAAAATATGAGACAGTCTTGTAGCCGTTTCTTTCTGTACAGCCGTTTGCAACTATAGATTACTCCTTGGTCCATTGGTTGTATTAGTGCCGATGTATTAGGAGGCATGAATAGACATTTTATTTTTCCATTATCACTTCGTAAAATGTCCTCTACAGGATGCACTGGAGCATTGTCCAATAACAACACTGTGTTAGGTACAGAATTGGGAGGCAGAGAATGTTAATAAAATTGCCAATTCAACAAGGTACAACCTTTTGGGAACCCCTGCTTTCACAAAGCTGCACACAATGTTATTGCAGACTGTTTATGTCTAGACAGCCTGGCTAGACGTATTACGTAACCACTTGCAACTCAGTCTCTCTGTGAATTACAGAAAGAATGAGTAATTGACACAAGCTAATATCATCAGTTGGAGATAGGGATGAGCATCGCCAGAAAACCATCGATGTTAACATCGTGAAGAGTACATCGATGTTAAAAAAACATCGGTGTAAAAACATCGATGTTTTTATGCCAATGTTGCAATTCAAATAAAAATCTATGCTTTTTACATGTTTGTAATAGTACAAATAATTGGGGATGAATAATAAATAAAAATAATTAAAGAGAAGAATAATATACCCCGATACTTTACTCACTTACCTTATCAGAAGATTCTGAAAAACCAAAAGCTCTTGGGTTACCACCACATTTTGACAGGCGGAATTTGGAAACCTCAACACTGTACCCAAGAAAACAATTTAGATACATCTAACTTCCCCGTATCAGAATTTCCAAGGCCGTTGACGAACTCGTTGAGAACAGGTTAGGTAAAGGGGAGGTGACGTTAAAATAATTTAACTCACATTCATAATTAACTAAATCTGTTCATTATTATTTATTATTATAATGATTATAAAGTGTTTTGAACAAACATACATAAAACCACCTCCTTTAACAAAAACAAAAACTGAAACCTCTTTAAATCTATGTCAGGTTTCTTTACTCCTAGTGAAAGTTTAAATTAGTATTCCCAAAGAGAGATAGGCTTATAAATTCTCTTATTTTCTTTTAAACAGTAAAAGCTTAATAAAATCACAGTGTAAAGTAACACGGTTAATACTGTTAGTTTCAATGTATTTATTACAACAAATTATACAGGTATAATAAGTGTATAATAACAGGTATTCGTAATTCGTACCTGTTAATTTTTTGGAATGGTTACGTTTTTACCTGTAACTTTCGAATACTAGTTTAGCCCACCTAGGGTTACCAGCACTAAAAATGAAAAATCCGGTCCCAAGTGACTAAAAATCCGGATTTTTGGAAACAGTCAGGTCTGTACTTGGTTATGAATAAAACACAAATAAAAGTATCTAAAATGTATTAATAAAAAGAAATTATAAAACAATTTAGTGTTTGTTATATTTTTTCCCACTAGACACAGCACTTAAAAGTCCTTTTTTAATAAAATGTTTTTATAAAAGTCCTCACAATTAATATTACGTAAATTATACTGTGAGATTAATAATGCTCTTATCGACTCCACAGACAACCTATTTCTTTCTTTGGTCCACTGAGACAACATCAAAGAAAATACCCTTTCCACATTTGCATTGTGTGGAAGAATGCTGAAAACGTATTGACAAATTTTCAATAACTCTGAAAATAGTGTGGTATCTTTAATATAATTAAAGAAAATTGACCATTGTCTTTCAGCAAGCTCTTGGAAACAGTCAGTAGTCCTAGTTGAAAGAAAGTTCTTCAGAAGGCAAAATTCTTCAAATAATTTTACATCATCAATGATGACGCCTTTATCTTTTAAAAATACAATTGAAGGAATAATGTCATCAAAATTAAATTCTTGATTTTCCACAAATATTAGCCAGTCAAAACATGTAAAACAGTCTAAGGGTTTTATCCATTTATCTATGTAGTCTATGCATTCTTTGTACATATTATTAATTTCGTTATTTGTTTTGTCTTTACTTTCTTCATTAATTTCGTATTTTTCAAATAGTTCTCTTACTTTCATTGGAATAAAGTTGTATTCTTTCTTTTGAGCTAATGACTCTTTTGTTTTATTTAATATACATAACACTTCAGCAACCGAGTTTTTTTCTCTCTCTAACAATGATATTTTTGATTGAAATATGGCCATTAAAGAATGTAAGTACGTACCATAAATAAATTTCATTTAAATCATTTTCGAAAAACTTTTTTATCATCACTGGTATTTTATCTGTTGTCAAAAAATACTCCTGTAGTGCTTCGTATAGTTTCAGGATCCTTTCTATTGCAGGAAAAAGACTAAGCCACCTTGTTTTACTATGAGATAGCAATTTTTCATAATTTATTTCTATGTAATCGCAAAACTTCTTTAATTTTTCAGTCCTCACAGTGTATACAGAGAAGTGATTGAATATCTTCATGACTAACGATTCTATATCAATTTCCAACAGATCTGTAGCATGTCGTATTGCGTTATGAAGAATATGAGCTGGACATCCGACTCCCATTATCGGTTGATCTAAACGATTGTTCAATAATGTTAATATATTATTTCCTTCAACTCTGTTAATGCCGCCAAAATTTAAATTAGTATTATCTCCGGTAAAAGAGACGCATTTTTCTTTTAAGCTGTATTTGGCGAGAGTTTCAAGTAAGTACTTTGAAATGGTCTGCGAATTTTCGTTTGGTACTAATTCTAATAATTTGCAGTCAGTGCCAAACTTCCAATCAAAGAACTGAATAATCACAGGAAATATTTTATCAGCATTATGGTTGCTTGCATCACTCGATAATCCCAAGTAAACAACATCTTTTAATTTTCTAATAGAATTTCTATAGTATATGGCGCGATAACATTGTTTATAACAGCCTCCGTTTTGGTTCTTGCACATGCTCAATTTCTAGCCACTTCAGAATCGCTAAACAATTGCCTTAACAAAGACGAAGTACAATCCATGCTTTTGTAGGATTGATGATGTTTTAGTACGTGAAAAGCAAGAGTGGCTTCAGCGGTTGTACTACATTTTTTATGATCTGGTTGCTTGATAAAACTGTCCAACTTACTTGTCGATGCACACAACCCACTCTGTTTCTTAAGTTTGTCGGTGTTTAAATGTTTTTCAATATCAGCGCCTCCTTTGTGAGCAATCGAGATGTAAGAATCACAAATAGTACACTTGACTTCATCACTTCGCCCCTCTACAAATGAATGATATTTTGTTCGCAAGATATCGGTAAATTTACACCGTTTTTTACTAGAAGAAGCCATTGCATTCAATACTTATGAATATTTAAGCACGCAAACAATTAAAAACGAAAACCCGAAGCACTGTTTTTGTAAAAGAGCCTTTAGCGGTACGAAACAAGAAACGTTCTGCGACACTGCGACATTACTAACGCTAGTAATCGACATTACTAACGCTAGTAATCGACATTACAAAAGACAATCGATTATAAAATAGGTTAATTACCTTCTGTCAACGTTTCTTAAAATCCTTTTAGGATGACTCGAGTTTCGACACCATTTGGTGTCATCATCAGATCGGAATATGAATTAACTTAAAACATTTTGATGCATATACATCTCGTCAGATATTAAAAAATTTAAAAAACAACACATAACATTATATAAATAATAAATAAACTATATCACAATAAAATAACAATACAACAATAAAATATAAAACCACGCGGCCGCAAACGAACCTGTACAGGAACGCCCCCACGGTAAGACTAATCAATGCCGGTTTGACCTTGGTTCAATTTATCAATCTGATATAGCCAATTTCTCGTTTTATAAGATCGATTCTATTAAATAAAACATTATTGGTATGTATTGCTTTCTCATTTAGGATACGATTGTGATCCTTCTTTATGGCTTTATATATCTCGAACCTTTCAAGGGTGTCCAGCTTTAGTGACTTTTTACATTTATGTAGGATATCCAAATTATCATTAATACTCTTTATATTATGGTTATATGAGCTCAAATGTTCTGCAAATGTGGATCTTATTACATTTGACTTGGAGCTTGGGATATGTTCTTTATAGCATAATTTGAAAGAACGACCTGTTTGTCCTATATAGAACTGTGCGCAATCAGAACAATTAAGTCTATATACACCAGTACCATCAAATATATCGGAGGGTGATATATATAGTTATATACTTAGACTGGTGTATATAGACTTAATTGTTCTGATTGCGCACAGTTCTATATAGGACAAACAGGTCGTTCTTTCAAATTACGCTATAAAGAACATATCCCAAGCTCCAAGTCAAATGTAATAAGATCCACATTTGCAGAACATTTGAGCTCATATAACCATAATATAAAGAGTATTAATGATAATTTGGATATCCTACATAAATGTAAAAAGTCACTAAAGCTGGACACCCTTGAAAGGTTCGAGATATATAAAGCCATAAAGAAGGATCACAATCGTATCCTAAATGAGAAAGCAATACATACCAATAATGTTTTATTTAATAGAATCGATCTTATAAAACGAGAAATTGGCTATATCAGATTGATAAATTGAACCAAGGTCAAACCGGCATTGATTAGTCTTACCGTGGGGGCGTTCCTGTACAGGTTCGTTTGCGGCCGCGTGGTTTTATATTTTATTGTTGTATTGTTATTTTATTGTGATATAGTTTATTTATTATTTATATAATGTTATGTGTTGTTTTTTAAATTTTTTAATATCTGACGAGATGTATATGCATCAAAATGTTTTAACTTAATTCATATTCCGATCTGATGATGACACCAAATGGTGTCGAAACTCGAGTCATCCTAAAAGGATTTTAAGAAACGCTGACAGAAGGTAATTAACCTATTTTATAGTCTTAATCGTTTCTGGAGGCAAGAAAAATGTTTAAAAAGATAATCGATTCTCCGCTGTCGATCGCAATCCCCTCTACTATCTACGACGCTTCGTCTTAATTAAATAAGAAGTTATTATCGAAGCTATTATATTCCTTATTTAGAAATAGAAATTATAACATCATAATAAGGTAGTATAAATAAAATTCCTTTTGTTTGAAATAGATTCTTAATCTCGGTAATCGTCGCAGATGGCAGACATCGCTTCTTGCTTCTTACCGAAGAGAGGCTCTTTTGCAAAAACAGTGCTTATAAGAAAAAATCTGGTCTGTAATGAAATCCGGCCGGAATCCGGTCAGCTCTCTGAAAATCCGGTCTAGACCGGATTTATCCGGTCAGATGGTAACCCTAAGCCCACCTCTATAAAGAACAGAATATGAGATAAAGTAATACAAATAGGGTACATGGAAAGAAGTGTAATTCATTTTAAAAATACCTGTAACGTTGCAATATATCTTTTGGGTGGCATAATTAATGGGTAGATAATTATGAACGATGCCGATGATATTAAAAATTCAAATGTAAACTATTTAAATTATGTTCTAACACTATCACAATTAAAAGAGAAAAACGCTATACTCAGTATAAAAAATAACTAAAAAATCTAAAACTAAATCTGAATGAAAACCAAATACGACTAACGTAAAGGGTAAACCGTTATTTCGTATGTATGTCACGTATGTAAGCTAAAGCTAACTTTGAAACTGTTGAAACCTATGTAACGGTCTCCTATAAAATGGTTTTGTTTAGTTTTACCATATTATTACGTCACTACGCTACTACGTAGCTCATATACATGGTACTTATCGTTTACCTAGGTTAGGGAGCAAACTACGTAGTCATTAATATCTAAAATAAAAATTTGTTGATTTAAAATAAACTAAATTTAACAATCAACTTAAAAAACATCACATCAACAACTTCATTACAAATAAAAAAAAAGTGTTCAAAGAAAAACATCGAAAAGAAACCATCGAAAGTATGAAAACATCGCAACTGAACCATCGATGGTAAAAACATCGAACGTTAACCATCGATGTTTTTGGAACATCGGCCATCGATGCTCATCTCTAGTTGGAGAGCAATTCGTCACCACTAGTTAAACAGTACAGTTGGTAGTGAGT
Organism: Magicicada septendecula; assembly: GCA_034769895.1. NCBI lineage: Eukaryota > Metazoa > Arthropoda > Insecta > Hemiptera > Cicadidae > Magicicada > Magicicada septendecula. The sequence continues at coordinate 1,033,230,470 of CM068367.1, read as the reverse complement.
AATCGTCTCAGTAAAAAACGTCGGGAGGCCGGTGCGTGTGAGTACGCACGGCCTACCCCAACTTTAACAGAAAGGTAGTAAAGCAGTGGTAATGAGGTGTTAAAACAATGTCAATCAAATGAACATGAAGGATTAGAACAGTGTTAGTGCCAGCGAAATTGTAAGTGAGTCGTGAGTAAGGTCGGCATTCTGTGGATAAAACATACAGGTACAATAGTAAAAATAACTACCCTGGATTGAAGGGAAGAGAAAATATTTAGATTAATGAGCTCAGTAAATAAATGGGGGATTATCGGAAATAAATAGTAAGAGAGTGTGAGTAAGAAAATTTGTGTGAAAAGTACTGGTTTCATCACATAATTGTATGTTTAGAATGGTTAAGAGTATTTTGTAAAAGTAAGAAAAAATAACAGAATGAAGTTAAATTCAATTATATAATAAATGAGAGTTGTTTTAAAAAAGAAACATGTGTTAGGCTTAGTCATTTCGCCTGTTACCATTTCCTATTCTGTGCTGAAAACCTCGTCTAATGTTCTGGGGAATTTTCTGAAGTAAGAGGAAGTCAGATAACGGGTTTATCCACGTTTTATAAGGGAAAGAGTGTAAAAGTTTACATATTCATCTAGAAAATATGTTGGCGGCCCTGAGGTTTTTGGTGTTTAAAAGGTAAGTTTAGCGGGATTATGACGGTAAGTAATATTCTGGCAGCAGTGAGTTTTTAGTATTATTATTATATAGTATTATTATAGATATAATGGTAGAAAGAACAATACCGTTACAACTGCTTTAACTTCTTCTCTAGAAAAATTTTTTTCTTCCATCTGAAATGTTGTGACTGATGGAATAAAATTACTATGAAACCAAGAACTGAAAATTTCACAGCTGAACCACGCGTTTTTGTGAGCTTTATAAATCACAGGAAGATCAGTCTCGTTTATGTTCTTCATTGCTCTTGGGTTTTTAGATTTTCCTACGACAGATTTTAATTTATGCGTACCATCGGAATTGGCACACAGTAATGCAGACAGCCTCATTTTATTTATTTTATGTCCAGGTGTATGGGTTTCTTTTTTACTCGATTGTGTATTTTTTGGCATTGCCTTCCAAAACAATCCCATCTCATCAGCATTGTAGATTCGCCACGGTTCAAGTTCATTATCATTAATAATCTTTTGTAATTTATCCTTATATGGTTGAACGGCTTCATGATCTGCACTTAAAAGTTCTCCACAAATCGATCGGTTTGTTATGCCAAGTAGATTTCTAAATCTAAACAAACACCCTGTACTTGCCTTAAAATCTTGGTTTTGAAATCGAGTAGCAAAACGTTCAGCAGCAGTCTGCAATTCTATACCACGGATCGGTACACCAGCAGCTCGTTGTTGTTTATACCACGTCCAAACAGCTTCGTCAACGTCAGACATTTTGGCAGGAGTCATCCGTTTTTGCTTAATTTCACTGGCACTATCAAAGTCTCTATTCAATGAAAAATTTGTAATTGCTGATCTGCTTTTTTTAATATCGTAAAATGTCGATTTACTGATACCGAAATCGCGTAAAACACTCTGAACCGAATCACCTTTGTCAATACATTTTAAAAATTCTATCTTTTGTTCTACCGTGAGTGATTTATACAAACCACGTTTACTCATTTTTGAACACAGTAAAAGGTACGAACACTACAGAGTCAAAACGTAAAGTGACTGGCTATGGGACGAACGTTCACAATGATGACAAATGTGAAAGTCTGTATGAGTCATATCCATTGTTATGAATTGTACATTACTGTTCAGAATTTCCAGGAAATGTATACGACACTGCTTTTCGTTATTGCTGACCTACCAATTAATAATCCCAGTTCATGGAAATACACTATGTACAGTATTTCCGGCCATTCTCTTCTCAAGTAGGCTAAATCTACACTTGATTTTGAATTTTTACATATGTACGTATAAATTACAGTACTGAGAACCCCAGTCCGAATTATAGAAATTCCGAATTAGTGAAGTCCGAATTAGCGAAGTTTCACTGTATATACAGTATTACAGAATCATGAGTGATATTAGAATGTGTTTTAACTGCAACTGAAGACACACATGCTTACGGTAGACATTAAAATGAAAGACAACAAAGATTATTTTGTGAGTCAGTTTTAAACACAACAAACAATATGTACAGAATGTACGACGGTGGATCAAATATGAACCAGAATTTTTGTGTAGTGGTTGAGTAAGTAAATGGAGTATAGCGCAGCCTTGAGGAGATATTGATGAGGACGTCTGAAGTCGGCCCCTCTCCCAGACTCATGATGCACGGCTCACATCTCATCAGAAGCACGGTGACTGAGCATGGGGTATGATCATCCGTTGTGCAACGCATCATACTCAAATTTCTTGCCACACAAGGCATTTAACCTCACAAAATTTTGATGATCCTCTGACCAGATGGTGAACAAACTCTTTCAAAGACTCAAGTGTTTCACTGGCACAAAAATTTGTTTACCAGACGGAAAATCAACCCCACCAATGATGACCATGAACAAGTGTCAAAGAGAAAATTCCTGCTGTTCATAATTCAGATTCATTCCACTGATCCAGACCAGCACATAAAGATTTCAGAAATTGCTTCAGCAATTGGTAAAACCTATGCAGAAAAGCAGAAAAAGCTATGGAAGCGGTTGATCATCAAAAATAATTTAAATTATCGGGAAGCTCTGCCAGGTGGGTTCTCCTTACCCAGAAATAAAAACGTGTTCATCTGGATGTTTGTAAATCCCTCCTGACTCACTATGAGGAGGAAGGGGATGATTTTTTGCACTGTATCCTTACAGATGAAACGTGGGCCCACATTACACCCCCGAATCAAAACAAGCAAGGACAGAGTGGCAGAAGAAATGGGAAGCTCTGCCGATCAAGGTTAAAACATGCTTGTCAGCTAGAAAGGTGCTTGCGACCATTTTGGGGGGTTCCCCAGGCATTCTGTTGATAGATTTTCTTCACGAACGAAGAACAGTGACTGCCACCTATTATTGTAAGCATCTAGAAGATGCAAAAGCTGTCTATCACAATGAATGACGTTAGCAATGAATGGGTAACATAATTCTCCTTCACAAAATGTAAGATACCATGCCACTACACTAATGTGTAAGAAGCTGGAAAAATTTTATTAGACGGCCCTAAAACACCCTCCTCACAGTCCAGCTTTATCGCCTTGCGACTACCATTTGTTTGAACCACTTAGAGAAGCATTGGGATGACAGCGATTTGACGATGATACAGGTATAGAGGAGTTCATGTGAACTGGCTGCAAACACGCACCTCTTCTTTATTTAAACAGACTGAATAGCAAATATTTGCATTATAACTTCTATATTAAAACTTAAAATATAATCTTAAATTACAGATGAAACAAGCAAATGAAAATACATGAACAAGGCTCAAAGTAGTAAAATAAATTAATCTCTTACAAGAAATATATACAGTTACCTATGTTCTTTGTGTCTACCAGTAATTTACTTACCTCTTCTCATTTTTAATTTCACATTCTGCCTTAATTTCTAATTGTGTTGTAATGCTGCCCGATTTAAAATTTCCTGACTCAGCTTCTGTTATCTATTGAAATAAATAATAGTTTAAATACAACAGTAAAACTTTGTGTGTGCGTATGTGTGTGTGCATGCACACATGGCACATACAAGAATGAGTGAGGGAACTGTTACACAACTATTAACATTCATCATTCAGCTTCAGTATTGTAACTGGCAGAAGCTCAAATCTTCAGTGAACATAACTGAACGCTGTGAAATAAAAACTGTACATAAAATTACAAGCATGTGTCTATGCTTACTGAAATCCACATGTCACCTTTATAATTACAAAACTGAAGTAAAAAATTAAAATATTTTATTCACTATACAAATGAGTTTCAATTACACACTTAAGTTACGAATTATATGACTATTATCGCAGAATATAATTGGACATGTCCTATTTCATAATAAAATTAATATAATATTAAGGTATCTTTTTAATATCTTAATATCTATTATTAAGTCTGGCAGTCTTAATGTTTACTTTGACAATATACCTGCTGCAGTTCAGCACAGTCAGGAAAACTATCATTAGTGTCAAAATCATCCACAAGATGAGAAATTTTGTCTTCATCTGGAGGTTCTTGTTTTATTGTAGTACCATTGTACTCTTCACTTTCTGGCACCACCTAGAAAATTTATAAAATAATCATTACTATTATTGATATTAATCATACCTTCTGAACATCATAGTATAGTCACAGCCAATAGTAAATATACTTTTAATCCCTCTTGCATTTGCACTGTTTCTACACACTGTCATACTTTTTATACCTAGTCTCAACCTGGAGACATGTTATAAACGAAAGTGGCTATGTTGCAGCAATGTTAAACTACTTAACAGTAAATAAACTTATACAGTCATAATAATTGTTAAATACTTCAATATAAATTTAATTGTACTAACTAGTGATATGACAAATTATATTAACACAATGTTGACATATTGTTAGTTTCAAGAATACAAACAAATTAAAAACCAATATAAATATTATTTTTAAATTGTAGCTGTTAGGTAAAATAAACATTTGAGAAATAACACATAAAATAGAGAAAAAAATTACCGTATGTGCATTGTCTTCTTCAACTTTTATAAGAGGGCCTGACACTCTCTGCTGTCCCAAAGATTTTGATTTGTGAGATGCTAATGGAGCAAATTTTTGTAAGTATTCCCTTTTAACACACAACAAGCAAAATCAGAACTTAAAAATGTTTATGAAAAACTTGTATCTAATGAAGGCATGCTTACAGAATCTGGAGATATTTTTAAAAATATATGTAACAAAAATCTACATAGGGTTTAATTACTATAACACATACATGCGCTGTGCACACACACACACACACACACACACACACACACACACACACACACACACACACACACAGGTAGAGCCCAAAGCCAAAATAATTCAATAAAAGGTAGTGAGACTACTGAGACACATCAAACCGCTGAAAACAAAATATTTCATGTGAAGAAATAAAGAACCTTCAAAGACTTCAAATGATAATAATGTCATAATATCCCAGCAAAGAAAATGCCACTGTCATCATGTACACACACAACTACCGCTCTACCATTATTTCCTACTTACAGAAAACACCTAAGTAAAACCATGAATAACAAATAAGTGTCTGACCTGTACCTACTTTACAACAACCACTTCTACAAGCAAAACGTGGAGCACTAATTGGCTCCCCATTATTGCTGGTAATCGCAAAACTGTTTTTGGACAACCTCTAGAAAAAAGTAATCAGTATGGCACAGCAAACAAAGTACACACACCTTGTGGGTTAGATATGTTACCGAGTTCTTTGTAATCTGGCCACAAGGAAAAGATGTATTAATAAAGTTCTTAATGTATACCAGTATGTATCCACCCAAAAATTCCGTTTACAATAGAGCTGGAGACAGACAACAGCATTCCATTCCACGACCTTCTTACAAAGAAGAAATATGGCCACCTCTGCTTCTACGCATAACACACACACACACACACTACACAACATACATTACACAGACTTACCCAAAACCATCCAGCACAGCTGCAATCAACAGTGAAGACACTTACACACACTTACACCTACCAGATGAGGAACACAAGAAAGACAAGGTGGACACCCAGGAGTGAAGAGACACTGCACTTCATTGGGTGCACCCCACTTGACATAGACAAAAACATAAAACAAAGACAAACAAGACAACCTGAGAAAGATACAAGAATACATAAGCACCTTAATATACAAAGGGCGCTCAAGAAACAACACAACAGGGCAACATTCAAAAAACACACACACACACACACACACACTTTTCTATAAAACCAAAGAAGCACACACTTTTAGGGGGACTGTGTAAAAACTGAAATCAATTTTATATTCATGCCACCTCTCTGGAAGGAACTAACTGTCAGTATTCAAACAAGAAGGCGAATACATCCCTGACAAAAATGCAAAGACACAGGACACATATTTGATTTCAAAAATTATTAAAGAAAATAATAAAATAAAATAACAGTAAGAAAATCAGAGATACAGAGAGTGAACTGGATAGTTCAAAAAGGATCACAGTGTCAATGACATAAACAAATTTCCTAAAGTGGCGACAAGTTGGAACTTCCTAACTGACAGTTCACAGAATAACAACCAACAAAATTCCTAACAAGACTTTCACCCCTGAACCCTCCCTTGGCAATAACTCCAAGAAAAGTCAGGTAAACAATGTTCTCCATAGCAAAATCAAAATCATTATGCCTATAAAATGTTCATAGCTCATGGAATAAAGCATCAGCACTCTGAAATCCAACAAACACAATAACAAATCATACATAAAAACTACAGCCTTCACAGGAAAAGGTCCCGCCTGAACAAAAAAAAGTTTCCTAATTAAAAATCGAAGGAAGTTCAGAATTTTAAAATTTCTGAAGTTTTAAGATAAGTGCTGTATATTATTATAAATTACTAGAGATGTACCGACTAGTCGGGTAAGCCAACTCGGCGGCCGTTTTTGTAGTCGGCGACTAGTCGGCAAAAAAGCCGATTAGTCGGCCTTAAATTTTTATGTCATTACATTAATAAAATTAGTATCTTTAAATTAATATAATAAGGCACAGACAAAAATACATGTTTTATACCATTATGATCATTTTAATCATCACATTTCTTGTTTACAGTTATTGCTTACTAATAAAAAACTAAAACTTATAAGTTTAATAAAACAACGTAAGCGTTTAGTTAACATAAACTCAGCATTAATATAAACTGAAAACCATAAAACTTCTATGTTAAATCAACATTGTTAATAATTTTTTTCCTTTGGATTAACAATTATAAATATGAACAATCATTAGGCCTATACTTAATTAAGTCTCAATAAGTATTAAAGTTTGTAACCACCTAATTTTAATCTTTCTTCACCTTTTTCTGCCATAATTAGGGATTAGTTGAATATGTCATAATATTGGTTATTAAACTAAAGTGTAATATACGTAATAACAATAACATCGTCAGTAATATAAATCTATCCATGTTTTAAATCTATCCGAGTCACTTTATGGTTCAATATAAATAAATTACCTTATTTTGGTCCACCTTAGTGACACTTAGCTTCTTTTCGTCTAATGACGCGTTTCGGGATGAAATCCCATCTTCAGATATACAAAATTAATTTAAAAACGTAAATGTATACCACATTTTGTGGTTATGTCATAATTTAAAATGATTAAAATCTTTTAAATAAAATATATAAAACGTAACAACTGAATCGCTCGGAGCACTCGCATGCATGCGCGCTGTACCACGTCTTCCTCACGACTAGCTATTATTCAATCATATAGCAGTGTCAAACAGGTTATTAGATCCGAAGTTCATCTGATCATTTAATATATTATTTTTGGTTGTTGCGTTTTTTGTAGCTTTATATATTTCGAGCTCCTCTAGGCTATCCATTAATTTAACCTTTTTGCAAGTATGTAACGCTACGAAATTGTTTTCGAAACTAGTATAATTATGACCTTTTGTTATTAAATGTTGTGCAAAACTGGAATTATTATTATTTGCTTTAGGAATATGCTCTAAAAATCTTGTATAAAAATCTCTTCCGGATTGGCCAATGTAGAATGCTGCACAATTATCACATTTTATTTTATAGACTCCTGATTTATTTTTTAAAGGAATATTTATTTTAGTTTTGAAAAAAAATTTTAACTTATTACATGTTTTGAATGAAATATTATATCCTTTATTTTTAAAAACAGATTTTAAAATATTTGGCATCAAACCAGTATAATTAGCTGAAAGGAATTTTTTATGTTTTTTATTATGTTGGTTAATAATGTTGGAATTTTTATTTTCTAAACGTTTTTTGTTTCATTATCATTCTATCAATTATTACTGGCTTGTAACCATTATTTAGAGCTATTGTTTTATAATATTTACTTCTTGATCATAGTCTTCGTTATTAAGGGGAACACAAAGTAATCTGTCAATAAAGCTGTTAAATGCAGCCATTTTTTGGGCTGGAGGATGATATGACTCGGCATGTATAACCGTATCTGTGCATGTGTGCTTTCTGTATATTTTGTATCTCAGGTCATTACCGTTATTTGTTATGGTTAGATCCAGGAAATTAATATTTTTGTTTTCTTCTATTTCCATAGTGAATTTTATTTTCTTAAGTATTTTATTTAAATAGTTATTAAATGACTCGATCTGTCTATTGTTACCATTGAAAATAACAAAGGTGTCGTCCACATATCTTGAATAATATACTATTTTATTGTCAAAATAATTGATTTTTTAAATTTTAGTATTTTCTAAATGATTCAACTAAATATCAGCGAGGATACCTGAGAGTGGAGAACCCATTGCTAGGCCCTCATTTTGTTTGTAGTATGAACCATCAAACGAAGAATAGTTTTGATTAAGTACTATTTCTAATATTAACATTAACTGATTAATTTTTCTTATTTCCAAGGTATTATTGTTTATTAAATTTTGCTTGAGTAATTTTAAAGATTCATCAATTGGGACATTGGTATACAGATCCACTATGTCAAAGGACACTAGTTTGAACTAGGCTTAATATTAATATGACGTAATTTTTCAATAAAATCTTTGTAACTTTTTATACTCTGGTTATTATCCAAGCTTATATGTTGTTTGATTATTTTTACCAAGGTTTTTGCTACTTTATAGCTTGGGGCGGTTGTAAAATTTACTAAAGGTCTAATCGGTGTGTCTTTTTTGTGTACTTTGGGTAGACCTTTTAAGCACGGTGCACTAGCTTTTATTGGTTTTAGTGAGTAGCATATATGTTTCTCAAATAGATCTGTACATTTATTTATTGTTTTATTCAATTCTAATGTGTATTTTTTGGTGGGATCAACATTTAGCTTTGTTATGTTGTTATTATTAATGAATCTGTATACCTTTTGTTTATATTCGTCCATGTCTATAAATGTTATAGTATTGCCTTTATCAACCTTTGTTAAGTAAATGTTATTTTGTAAGAATTTTTTATTTAGTTGTATAGCTGTTAGTTGTTCATGTTTTGTTTTTGTATAATTTAATTTCTTTTGTTTATGATAATTATTATTAATTGCTTTATTGAATCTATTATTTATTAATATTCGTAGTCTTCTTTAATGAGATTTTCTTCTTTATATAAGAATTTAATTTCTTCTTTTATCCTGTATTTACTTGCAAATTCCTCAGTTTTTCTGGCTATTCTAGAGGTTTTGTTAGTTTTGATTTTACTCAATAAACTCAACTGTATTTAAATCACATTTAGAACTATATAATAATGTTCATCCCGCTCTATGCGATTCAATCATACAACATATTAATCAATACGTTAAGAATAAGATTAGATTCCAGAAGAAAAAACAAACTAATAAAATTGGCCGTTTGATAAGCAATCAAAACAATAATAAATTCAATAATGAACATTCTTTCTACCCTAGACTGATAAACATGACTACCATGGTTCTCACGAACACAGAGGTAAATCTTATCAGTAAATGACTGAATTACAATTTTCCACCGAATCTTAAAAATAAAAATAACATAATTAAAGAAATAGTTGAAGCCGAATCTGTAATTAAGTGTGTTCCAGACTTAAATGAACGAAATGAACTACGAATATTAATAAATAATAGATTCAATAAAGCAATTAATAATAATTATCATAAACAAAAGAAATTAAATTATACAAAAACAAAACATGAACAACTAACAGCTATACAACTAAATAAAAAACTCTTACAAAATAACATTTACTTAACAAAGGTTGATAAAGGCAATACTATAACATTTATAGACATGGACGAATATAAACAAAAGGTATACAGATTCATTAATAATAACAACATAACAAAGCTAAATGTTGATCCCACCAAAAAATACACATTAGAATTGAATAAAACAATAAATAAATGTACAGATCTATTTGAGAAACATATATGCTACTCACTAAAACCAATAAAAGCTAGTGCACCGTGCTTAAAAGGTCTACCCAAAGTACACAAAAAAGACACACCGATTAGACCTTTAGTAAATTTTACAACCGCCCCAAGCTATAAAGTAGCAAAAACCTTGGTAAAAATAATCAAACAACATATAAGCTTGGATAATAACCAGAGTATAAAAAGTTACAAAGATTTTATTGAAAAATTACGTCATATTAATATTAAGCCTAGTTCAAACTAGTGTCCTTTGACATAGTGGATCTGTATACCAATGTCCCAATTGATGAATCTTTAAAATTACTCAAGCAAAATTTAATAAACAATAATACCTTGGAAATAAGAAAAATTAATCAGTTAATGTTAATATTAGAAATAGTACTTAATCAAAACTATTCTTCGTTTGATGGTTCATACTACAAACAAAATGAGGGCCTAGCAATGGGTTCTCCACTCTCAGGTATCCTCGCTGATATTTAGTTGAATCATTTAGAAAATACTAAAATTTAAAAAATCAATTATTTTGACAATAAAATAGTATATTATTCAAGATATGTGGACGACACCTTTGTTATTTTCAATGGTAACAATAGACAGATCGAGTCATTTAATAACTATTTAAATAAAATACTTAAGAAAATAAAATTCACTATGGAAATAGAAGAAAACAAAAATATTAATTTCCTGGATCTAACCATAACAAATAACGGTAATGACCTGAGATACAAAATATACAGAAAGCACACATGCACAGATACGGTTATACATGCCGAGTCATATCATCCTCCAGCCCAAAAAATGGCTGCATTTAACAGCTTTATTGACAGATTACTTTGTGTTCCCCTTAATAACGAAGACTATGATCAAGAAGTAAATATTATAAAACAATAGCTCTAAATAATGGTTACAAGCCAGTAATAATTGATAGAATGATAATGAAACAAAAAACGTTTAGAAAATAAAAATTCCAACATTATTAACCAACATAATAAAAAACATAAAAAATTCCTTTCAGCTAATTATACTGGTTTGATGCCAAATATTTTAAAATCTGTTTTTAAAAATAAAGGATATAATATTTCATTCAAAACATGTAATAAGTTAAAATTTTTTTTCAAAACTAAAATAAATATTCCTTTAAAAAATAAATCAGGAGTCTATAAAATAAAATGTGATAATTGTGCAGCATTCTACATCGGCCAATCCGGAAGAGATTTTTATACAAGATTTTTAGAGCATATTCCTAAAGCAAATAATAATAATTCCAGTTTTGCACAACATTTAATAACAAAAGGTCATAATTATACTAGTTTCGAAAACAATTTCGTAGCGTTACATACTTGCAAAAAGGTTAAATTAATGGATAGCCTAGAGGAGCTCGAAATATATAAAGCTACAAAAAACGCAACAACCAAAAATAATATATTAAATGATCAGATGAACTTCGGATCTAATAACCTGTTTGACACTGCTATATGATTGAATAATAGCTAGTCGTGAGGAAGACGTGGTACAGCGCGCATGCATGCGAGTGCTCCGAGCGATTCAGTTGTTACGTTTTATATATTTTATTTAAAAGATTTTAATCATTTTAAATTATGACATAACCACAAAATGTGGTATACATTTACGTTTTTAAATTAATTTTGTATATCTGAAGATGGGATTTCATCCCGAAACGCGTCATTAGACGAAAAGAAGCTAAGTGTCACTAAGGTGGACCAAAATAAGGTAATTTGTTTATATCGTCAGTAATAACTAATTTGAAATATTCAAATACTTATATAATTTAAATTTCTGTATTTATTAAAGGTAAATTGTGATGAAGAAATGTCAGATTTTCGGCTCGTTCAGGAAGAAGCCGATTTCTTTTTGTCTCATAAATGTTTCCAGCCTGAGAAAAGCCTCTCACTATATACTGTGCTGGCTGGACAACACAAGTATACTTTAGCAATACGTGCCATCTCAGGGTATCGCGTACAATTTTGTTGCCACCACATGAACGGATCGTCATTTCGGTTTATTACCGGCGATGCACAGTATGCCTCAAGTTCGTAAGCTGAAGAAGATTTTTCGTCGCCCTCAACCTTCTTTGATACTATTTCTTGGTAACACTCCCAAAAATTACGGTGAACTCTAACTTCTGATTGAGAGATTGAAGAGTTTAGTGAATCGTTATCTGCATTTACTTTTTGAGAATCATTTCTTTCATTTGAACTATTTTTTAGCGCTTCTAGTAAGAACTGGGATTTCACTTTATGCACATTTTCTGCTTCGAAAAATTGTATTTTTTACCTTGGATCTAAAAGTGTTGCGAGTGTAAAAATTGTATTATCTTCTAACTTGAACCTTCTTTTCAAGCCATTTTCCAATTCAGTTTTCAATTGTATTATTTCCTCATTTTCATCAATATAACTTTCAAGGTACCTTAACAGAACTTTAAGATGAGGAATGACTTCGGAAATTGACGAACAGGCAGAGCTAATGATTTTGGTCACTTCTTCAAATGGTTTTAGTAAAACGATACAGTTTTCAAGAAGCTTCCATTCATAGGTCATCAAATGATCGATTTTGACACTGTGCTCAGTTATCTATAAAGAGACTGTACGTTTTTGTTCTGATAACCGAGATAACATAGTATGTGGAATTCCACCTGGTCAGAACGTCTTGAACAAGTTGATGATTTGGTAAATTTAGTTCTTTTTGAATATTGTGGAGTTTCTCTTGTGCTGGTCCTGAATGGTTAAAATGAGTAACAATTCGTCCCGAATTTGTTATAACTTGTGCAATAGTTTTTTCAACTTTGAGGGCATCGTTGATCACCAATTGCAATGTATGTATGAAACATGGAACTGCCTGGAAACTGGAATCATCAATCGCTTTGACCATATTTCTGCCGTTATCTCGCACTATAGCATGTATTTTGGTTGGATTGATATCCCCTAAAGTAGGTACGCCTTCTAGATGTTGTTTTATATTATCAGCCGTGTGTAAACCGGAAAAATGTTTCATTTGTAATACTGCGTGTTGAAGTTGGAAATTGTCGTTTAACCAGTGAGCAGTGAAACTTAAAAGCTTTGTAAATTGTTGGTGTTTGTCCATAAATCTGTAGTGACAGAAATTGCGATGGTACTGACAATTCCTTTTTTTATTTCAGCTTTCGTCTCCGAGTAAATATAGGGTATAATATTGTCGGAAAAATATTTTCTACTAGGCAAATTATACTTTGGTTTTAATTTCTTCAACAAACTAGTGAAACCCGTATTTTCGACTATAGATATTGGTTGGTTGTCAAGCGCAATCATCTTACCAATAGAAATATGTATTTCCCTCGATCTCGAATCATCAACTGACCACTTGACAGCTATGGATTCCTGTATCGTTTGTTGAGATAGTTGACATTTAACAGTAGAAGTTGACGCAAACGATGCCTGTGACGATGAAATGGAGATGGTGAACGCTCCGTGGAAGAACTCTTTATCACGGCAGTTAGCTGCGCCATCAGCTCACTATGTTTGTATTTAATATGATTAGTCATACTAGTCTTATTGGCCGATTTACCAACACCACCACACGAAATCACTGCTTGACATTGATTACATTTCATTTTACTCACTTCACCTATCTGATCAAAAAATGTCCAAATACGTGACTTTCGTCGCAACATTATGATCAAAAAGCTATGTTTTTATTTTCTACATGGAGACAAATAATTTTATGCACTACGCAAACAAAACAAACTCGTGCACTGACTGGCAGCAACTTGTGAAAAAGGCCTCGTGTAGGGGAGCGCTTACCGCATCCGAACGCCACACGAATACAACGAAGACGCACGAAGTGTTTTCGCACGCTTTTATGAGCAGATTCAAAATAGTCAGCAAAGCCGACTACACGGCTTTTTCTCAGTCGACTAGTCGGTAGTCGGCTAGTCGGCCAATCCTCTAGTCGGCCCATCTCTGTAAATTACAAAACCACTGGTGAAAATTCCTAAATAGTAAATACTGATTATAAAGTATTGAGGGAATAGCTATCTATATACATCACTTAACAGAAAGTCTATGTGGTGATCACAGTCAACCAAAGAGAGAACCAAAATGATGCATGACGGACAGAACTCTCTTACTACTAATTAAAAAAATAAATAATATAAACGTTTTGATGCATGTCAGCTAAGTTCATAGTAGCAGCAATGCTACAGACCTACAGGGATGTATGGCACACCCCAAGGAAATATGCACAGTTAATACAATAATACATTTAATGTATCCTCATTCTTTGAAGTGGAGAATACAGTTATCTGTAAAATTATTAGTAATATATCAAAACACTCTCTCTCTCTTTTATAAAGCTATGACATATCAGAACAAAGGACTTCTACTCACAACTGTATACAACTGGAATTCCATGACACCTTCACTTTTTTGAAATTCCAGTAACATCACTAACATTATCTGAAACACCTACTTCCTTACTGTTTTACCAAAGTTTCCCTTCAATTACCAAATATATAATATCACTTAATTTCAGTTTCAATATTTCTGTTAATTTATGTTATAATACAATTCTGCAGTGTGTTAGATAAAAAATGTCTTGTTTTTTTTTACAAGTACCGGTACTTTATTATTTGTTTGCATCTGACATTATTTTCTGCAGAGTATTAACATTTTTGTATGCTTAGGTAACATATGTCAAAGTTAAATATGCATGTGAGCCCTCTGTGACGTTTGGTAACTAGTCAGTCAGCAGTGACTTCACTGGATCCTATCTGACAATTTTTGTAGATATTATAAGGTAACAAGATTCCACCTCCGAAGAAAGACCAGTATACCATCAAAATTCATTGTGAAATATGCAGAAATGCAATCTTGTTAGTAATAAAAGACAGAAGAATAAAATAAACTTAATAAATACAGAAATGAAGAGACAATATATTACTTAAAGATAATTAATATTTTCAAGGAACAAAAAATAATCGGAACAAAAAGGGAAATATTATAATAAATAAACAATTGAGAAATACCCAACAAACGTGTGGCTTTTAACCCATATTAATTTATTGTTATAACATTTATATAAAAAAAATTTTGAAACTGAATTTTCATACTACAGTAGACTCTCAACTATCCGACCTAATGTGGCGGCCGGCCGGGTCGGATAGCAAAAAAGTCGGATACACCGGAGCTGTAGGCATACCAGCCTCTGTAAGGTCAATGACCGCCACCCTATTGCGTTGACTGTACTTGTTGCTATTTGGATGCGTACGTCATATCAGTTTGTCCTTATAAATGACGTACAGTAATAAATGAATTAGAAAGAAATGAAATAAGAATTCGCAAGTACAGTATCTTTCACAAAACCTTTATTTGAAGGACGAAACAAAATGTGTAGTTAACAATAAGTTGAATGAGTTTTACTATGAGTTTTAATTTATACGAAAGCTTTCAACCAAATTAGTTGTTAATATAAATCAAATTATAATAACCTAAAACTACGTACTGTATAATGAAAGAACAAGTGAAACTTACATTGTCTAAGGTTTGAAAAAGTCTGTAATTGAGACCTGCTTCTTTCCTCGCATTAATTTCCTCGCCGCTATATCCTTCCACTTACGTAAACATATTGCTACGACAGCACAGAACAATGTACGCGTTTATCGAATATGCCAGAAGATCTCGATGTAAGCGTGTGGTGTACGTGCTACTAGACGCATTTTGCGAGAATTTTCTCGAATGTGCCGGGCTTCGCTCGGGCGCTCGGACTGTGTCAAGGGCGTAGTAATTACGTAGTTTACGAGAGATAAGACGCAGTTTGGAAGCTTCTGGTGTGTGAGCGTGACTATAAATACATCGGGTAGCGGCCTTAGTTTTTTAGTTCAATGCGAGATATTTGATAGTGCGGTTCGAGAGTATTAGTGCGATATATTTCCAGAGCGGTTCGAGTTATTACTGTGTACGTTCAAGTAGTTATTATTGAAGTGTTGCGTTTTATAATCAGACGGTATAATTGTAATAAAATTGAGTTTTAATATTTGTGGACATTTTATTGCGTGTGTACAATTTTCATTTGATTTACTGTAGACCGTGTTGTTAATTACGAACTGTTTTACTGTAACAATTAAAGGTGTGATTAGTGACTTAATTGGTGTGTTGTACTTATTTTGTTTCCACTGTACCTACGACGATCGAGTAGACCGTCGTAACAATATGATGTCTGCTGGTGTTGCTTCTTCTTGCTGGCCAATGTATTCCACTGCCGTCTCGATCGCCTTCAGGCCTTCGGAGTGGGTTATACGATAGGAGGGTTCATCACCTTGTTCCTCTTCAATCGGCTGTTCATTTAATACCATCACTACAATATCTTCGTCTCCAATTTCTTCGATTTCGTCCTTTGCCAACCATTCTGTGATGTCTTCCAATGACGCTTCCTCACATCCGGGAACTTTTTCTAACAGCGATACAAGCGCAGTGTTATCAGTTGCATTTTCCACATCACATTGCTGTTCTACCTCTTCCCACTTATCACTGGCTCTGTGATCCAGCAAAATTTTCCACGATCGCACAAGTGTTAAAGATGGAATTTCATCCCATGCCTCAGACACCCATCTGATGATGTCAAGCATGTCTACTGACTGTAGTGCCGTCGCAACTTCTGTATTATCAATTGTCGCGATGATATAGCTTAGTAGCCTACGTCGATATTTCTTTTTCAAAGCTTGGAGCACTCCCTGATCCATTAGCTGACATATAGATGTAACATTTGCAGGCAAGAACAAAGCTTTTATGTCTCCATCTTTTAATTGGTCATTTGCTGGATGTGAAGGAGCGTTATCCAAAACTAAGATTGCTTTCCTTGTTAAATTGTTTTCAGCTAAATGTTTTTCAACGTGTGGCACAAATTCCTGTTCAAACCAATTTTTGAAAATTTCTCCATTCATCCACGCCTTTTTTTGATGGGTATAATGCAGAACTTTTTTGATGGGGCAAAGAACTTAAATCTTTAAGATTTTTAAAAGCCCTAGGCTTGCGAGATTTTCCAATCAAGGTCTCTCAACTTGTGGTTTCCGGTTGCGTTACTACAAGCTAAAACTGTAACGCGGTCCTTGCTCTTCTTGAACCCTGGTGTGGGCTTTTCCTGTTTAGACGCTAGTGTTTTAGACGGCAACATACGGTATTCAAACCCGTCTCATCACAGTTGTACACTTGTTCTCCGGAAATACCTTCCTTATCAAGCAGGTCAAAAAAGTGTTTTTTAAAGTCAGGGACAGGGTCCTTATTAGCAGACAATGCTTCACCACTAATCGTCATCTGACGAACACCAAAACGTTTCTTCCAGCGATCAAGCCACCCGTCACTGGCAGTAAACTCACCATCATCTCCTTCGATCTGTTTTTTAAACTGAATCGCTTTTTCTTGGAGCAAGGGGCCTGAAACCGTCAATCCTTTCCCCCTCACATTTTCATACCACAGATATAAAGCCTCTTCAACTTCCACATGTTTTCCTTTTTGCATAGTTTTTCTAACTTTCACGCCACTGCCACTTACTTGCTTAGAACACCATTTTTCAATCTCTGCGCGATTTCTTCGCCAATCACCCACAGTAGTTTTTCTAACTCCTAACTCCAGTGCAATTTTGTTTACCGACTCACCAGAATCCATTCTTTTTATTGCTTGCAGTTTTTCTTCCAAAGTTACTACCACTTTCTTTCGTTTGTCACCCATATTTCACTTAAAAATAAAAGCCACCAACAATACTGTATACACGCTTTATAACAAATTAACAATCCATGAACGACTGAACCGCACGGATTGACTTCTGGATACAGAGTGACTGATGCACCTGTTACACACTCAAGTAGGAACACGAAACTTTCCTGTCACAACATGAATCAATTGGCTTAGGTAACTGGTGATTCACGCGCAAGCGCCTTCACCCGCATGGCAGGATTGCTCACATGACGTTTGAAGGCGCTAGTAATCGGATCGGAAATACTGCATACGTACCGTACTTTTTTTTTTTTTTTTGAGTAGCGGGTTGGGTCGGATAGGCCGGAGGTCGAATAGTCGGATAGCCAAGAGTCTACTGTATATAGATACTTCTCTGAAATTTAATATTCCATTGGACAATTTTTTGTTTTCCCCTACTTTGTGAATATAAGTTTATGACAATTTTGTTGTTCTTCTTTACTTCTTAAAACAAAACATAAGGAATTATAATCTTTATCAGAGTATAAAAAGAATATCAA
Source organism: Magicicada septendecula (assembly GCA_034769895.1). NCBI lineage: Eukaryota > Metazoa > Arthropoda > Insecta > Hemiptera > Cicadidae > Magicicada > Magicicada septendecula. The sequence goes on along the minus strand of CM068367.1, from coordinate 1,033,212,175 downwards.
ATGATAATATATTCAACTACATAATGCAAAACCAAATATTTTATGTGGATCATATAGCCTACACTCAAAGCTCTACACGATAAGGAGCATGTTAACAAAATAGTAGTACCTGGATGATATTTCTCGTTTAGATGAAGCTGATGATGACATTTCTGAAGGTGTAACTGACACATGATTTTGTGGTGACTCCAATTCTTGCATTATGTCTCCCAAAATATCATCATTATCTAATTTTACTGCACTCTGTAAAAATAATACAATTCACTACATCTAAGTAATAACTGTAGTTTTCTTAGTCATCAATTACTGAAAATGTACTGGAAATTACACGTACTTCTTTTTTCTTCTTTGTAGGCATGTTCATGATCATATTTCTAATATTCCCTCCAAGTTTCGGTGTCTCTACTTTTTCTTCTGTTGGACGTCCACGCTTTCTACTAGTACTACGAGACTTCTCCTTAGATGATCGTACAATTGAATCATCATCCAAGTCATCATCGAATATTTCTCTGCCATCTTCCACATACCCACAGCCATCTTTAAAATTAACATGGGGATTATATTATTAACAAGTAACTAACAAAAATTACAACTATAATTAACAAAAAAGATTATCAAAAATAAATAAAAAACTGTAACTTGGTCTTTCATGTTTTTAACAACTCCTGTCAACATGTCAAAGACTGTCCGGGACTGCTTGGCAAGCCTTCTGGACATGGCCAATACAGTACTAGGAAGAGCTACTAGTCATAGTTGCTAACACCACATAACTTTTTGCTTGTTATAAGAATCAAACCCAACCTGTGCAGTGTAATGATCCAACAGACACATCACACCTATATAAACACTGAAAGTAACTTTCTAAAAACACATTTATTTTGTGTCTAAATCTCTTAAATGCATTATATAGACACATTACTATTCACTTTATTTTTTGATAAGTTGGAATGTAATGGTAACTGAACAACCGTATGAATGTCTAGGACTAATCACACTGAGGTATCAACACAGTACCATAGACTATGTTAGCAAACATTGTAGTAAGCCTTATATTGCTCAGGTGACTTAAATTTGCCATGAAATATGTGAGCCCATATTCCACAGTTCCCTCTCTTCCCACAAATGCTCATTTCAGGTAATATAATGAAAAAGCCAAGATTCTTATAACTGACATAGATTAATTCTTACTACTTTAAAACCAAAATACTTCTTGAAACCATTTTATTTAATGGTACTTGCAACTTTTGATTGTTTACTCATAGAAAAACTTGAATGATGAAAAGATTTACAAAATAAAACAATCATTTTAAGAGAGCTGACTTTGCCAATTAAAAGCACTTGTATTAGGTAAGTGAATAGATTTCAATAAAATCTTTCCAATTACACAAAACTTACATCACCACAGTGCCTCAGTTACCATAGTTAGATTCTCATAACAGATTCCCATATATACGGTAATTGCAAGTAAAATGAATTTGTATATCAAACATAGTCTACCATGAACTGAAAATTTAAAAACTGATAAGAACTGTGTATTTTCTAGTTACTGTAGCATACTTTTATTACAACACTAATGAATGTTGTATGTAACAATTAAGGAATCATTTCTGTCAACAGGTGAAGCCTATATGAAAATGGACCTTCATGAAACCAATCTAAAACTAAGTACGCCTACAGGAAAAGTGGTAGACCTAAAATGGCTCCTATCAACATCAGCAACTACTGTTTTGACAGGGTGGAAAATCACAGTAATCCTAGGGTAATGATGTATTGTATGTATTGTAGGAAATCTGAGCATGGTTCGCAGCAGCTAACAGGGCTTAATCTGATATCTTAAATCATTTAAATCACTTTAAAGGAAGCTAACTATAAATTCAAATCTAGTTGTCTACAAAATCCTGGAAAGGTCCATATTAACTTATGCTACTCAGACCTGGGCAATGTCAAAACATGATGAGAACCAAATAATTATGTTAGAAATAAGGTCTTGATGGAAACTTTTTTGAGAGCAACATGTGAGGACTTGTGAATGATGGTATCCTTATGAATTAGAAGTTAATCACGAATTAAATGAAGCATACACGCAGCCACCAGTATCCAGTAAATAGAATCTATGAGGCTAATCAGATTTTCTGCATGCAAGCGATGAATCAGAAAGGAAAAACAATTATGGGCCACCCAGGCAGGCAAAGGAAAAGTCGCAGACCAAAACTAAGATAGATAAATAGAATTGAAGACGATTTGAAACCATGTCATACAAAATTGGATGATGTTGATTTGGAATGTGACCAACTGTTGTAACATGCAGTAAAAGACACCAAGACTGACACAGAACTGCAGCGCCAGTGAGAGTGACAGATAAGATAGACAGATTATATTATTGTAAATAAATTTCATTTTATTTTCTACAAAACAGCATGCTTACCATCATCAACTATCCAGTCATTTTCCTGTCTTTCTAACACTTTCTTTGTATATTCTTTCTCATCAACTTCATCATAAACATTTTCAACTTCGACTATTTCATACTTATTTTTTACTCCCTTTCCTTTCAACGCCCTTAATCTTTCTAATGCTGCCAAACGACCTTTCTTATCCACTTTTTGACGTTTTGTTCTCCTTCCAGATACTAAAACACAATTCGTTCACATTATAAATTTGTGTACAAACAAATAACATAATGTAATATTCGCTAACTTATAAAACCAAATTAAATACTGTTTAATATCAACACCTGTACTATTCCAAGTAATACTCTTAATTTCGCTTTAAAGATTGACTATTAATTTGGAGAATTCGAAATTTGAGGATTTATTAATTCCATGGACTCAAGTGAAAAGATGTAACAAACACTCAGTACTGATTAATTACTTTTTACAACTAAATACAAAAATGTTTTATAAATACTATAAAAATCTGATAAATGTAATCATAGCTATCTTATTTAATACCTTTGTTTTATAAAAACATGGAAAAAAATTGAAAATTTCCATAATTGGAGTGTTAACGATAGTTAAATGGATGTACTTACAATCATCGTCAGCCATTTTTTTTTAATAAAAATGAATAATAACACTTAAAAACGATCTTCTGATAGTAACGGTAACACTAAAAACAAACTTCCTTAACACACACTAAACACACACTGTGAAGTCTGTTAGTGCCGTAGTATTATTTCGCGCCAAAACAACTAGAGATAACTAGATTACATGAATGTAATTTTGCCACTACGATAGAAATATGAACATTAAACTTCGTTTCCACCAAATAAAATGGTCTATTATCAGCTTTTATTTACGAAATGTAGACGCACTTCCAGCAATACTTCCCTAAAATGTTTGTGATTAAACATACAGTATAAACTTGTATGTAAAGATTAGTAAGTAGTTCGATCGGATATATAGAGCTCTATCGGATAGAAACGTCTCCTTCAATCATATCTCGTACAAACAAATGTTATGTGTGGTTTAATGTAAACCTATAATTAATTCTAAGTATAAACCCTTGTTTTGTCTTGTAGTTCACATTGTTTTGTATAAGTCGACCATAATTTTTAATGTTTTTACGACTATGAGATACGATAAGTTATGGCGATTCGGCTCACTTCATAATGAGTCGATTTTTCTTTACTTTGCACTTGTTTTAGAGCTCTATAATATAGGTATTCGCACCCGCCATCTTTGCTCCGAGACTTTTAAATGTAATGTGGCGGGAGCAATGTAAGCACGCTGTGCGTTGGATTATTTAATGTAAATTATGTATGTAAATATTAATATTTTTACATATCAGGGTTATAACCTTAGTGTACTAATTTGATTTATGTCTTACACACGAATATGTATAATAATCATCTCATCTTGTCAGTGAAAACAAGGTTATAAATACTGGTGTTAGAGATATTATTAATGTTATGTAGTATGTTTTGCAGATTGTTGTACTACATCTCATAATCATAATGACTGGTTGTTGTGCTGTAAATTGCAAAAATCGAACAGAAACTAAGTTTAGAACATTCAAATTTCCGGCAGACCCTATTCGATGTGCAAAATGGATTCAAAATATGAGACGAGACAAAACAAATTTATACTAAGCAAGGGAATGCGTCTGTGTGAGGTAAATTTAATGGTTGTTCCTTAAACGTTTGTGAATGTTAATCATAACGACTAAAAATGTAATACACCTTTGCACTTTTAGGTTCATTTTGAAAGTTCACAGTTTGAACAGGCACAAGTAGATGGTTGGAAAAACTGAAGCCTAATGCCATACCGACTTTGTTTGACGTACCAAATCCACCTCCTAGGATCTGCCCAGTTCCACGCAGATCACTGTACAAGGTGGTTTATTTTTTTAATCCATTAATTATAAATATAATGTTATAACTAAAGCCCGGATTCACGTACAATTGCATCTTTTTTTTTGCTAGTTCGTAAACGGCCAGTGACAAGTTATTTATCCGAATCGGGATGTGTAGGTCATTTTAACATACATTTTATTTTGCACAAAATTGCACGTTTTGGGGGTTACTGCATAAAATTGCACATTCTGTAGTTTTAATGCACAAAATTGCACATTTTCCTGTTTTTCGAAAATTAGCTGCGCGATAGCCAAGCGCGAAACATACACGCAGATCGTAAACAAAGTCGAGAACAAAATCAGCACGAAGAAATTCTAGTCTAGTAAGCGCAGCTTTTGACGTAACAAAATTTTGACTGTCGATGGAATTTCACGAAATTTGATATGTATTTTCTATATGCACTCTAGAACAAAGTTAAACTGTACGCTTTTTATTTGGGGATGAGAACCACCCCTTTTTCAAGGGTGATTGATAAAAAAAAAATTAACCACAGGATCCAATAGAGAACCAAATTCTAAGCAAAAAAGTCAGAACGCAACTGTTTTGAAAAATGCGTTGTTTTCGAGTTATTCCAAATCAACATTTTCCATTTTACCCCCAAAAAACAGGATTTTAGCGTAATTTTTTGCGAATAACTAAAAAACGTTTGAGTTTATAGTAAAAATGAATAGGACCAAAATCATTCTATATGAAATAACAAACAAAATGCGTTTTGGCCGGGTTTTAATCCACAAGTTGTTTTCAAGATATGGCCGTGAGAATTTGTAACTTGCAAATTTTTTGCCTGTACTAACAAAGTTTAACCCTTCCTACTAACCGAGAAAAATACTTTTCACTATAAAATGTCTAGTGCAATGAAAAATACATTATTGTTAATTTTAATAAAATGTTAAGCTAAACTTTTTATTATTAATTTTAACTAAATGTTAAGCAAAAAACCTGAATATAAACTTAATAGTAAGTAAGTTAAAAATGTAAATTCGTGTTTATTAAAAATAGTTTTAGTAACTTTATTTGGACTTTTGGACAAACGAAGTTTAGTAAACATTAATTCAACAGCCATCTATTATAAAGAGGAATAAAAGTAAAATCTGAGAATATATACCTAACAAAGTGGTAACGATTGGTATTTGTTGTTTTTTAGACAAAATTATTCTCCTCTTACTATGGTCTGAATCAGTAAGTTTTAAGATGAAAACTATTATTTCCATATTTTTAAGGACGTGGGACATAATTTCACACTTTGAAATTATATTTTTGGCACGAAAAACTATAATAGTTTATGTATTTATCGAAAACAAACTTATACTGCGTCCCATGTATACACAAGCAGCACCATAATATTATGTCAGTCTCGGAACAAAGATGGCGAGTGCGAATACTCCCTTTTATAGATCCTTACTTGTTTATTTAGAAAGACGGTTAATTTACATTTTCAGCCTTCAAATATATACCCCGTTTCATGGACCTTTGTTAATTTCTTCCTAATGAACCGTTTGTTAATTGGCGATCGACCGTCAAATTTTCAAACGGCCGTTAAATTAACGCTGGGTCGATGAAATGGAATTCCGTTTATCTGTTTGCAACTAAGAATTTTGTAATATTCTTACAGCGGCAGCCTCTTTTGTAATCGTAGAATTTTGTATCCTAGCGGCAGCCTCTGACGAAGCTTACAATAAGCGAAAACTAGTTCAGGCTACAATATAAAAGTTCAACATTTTTACCCATAAAAAATAAGTGTTCCGAGTCAGTAGCGATATATAATTATTTAATCGACGGACACGTCATGGACAACAAAATCCAGGAATTGTTGCAAACGTCACATGTCCATGTTTACAATAAATATGTCTATTATATTTCTAATTAACGTCTGAAGCCCATTTTACTGTACGTCTATAATTTTGAACTCCTGCGTTTTATTGTTCATGAAGTATCTGAGTATGAATCATTATACGAGGAACGCTTAAAATTTTAGATAAAAACTTTATCTCAAAACTTTTATTTAAAATTTTAGTGTTCCGTGTTTCGAATTTTGCAGTACCGTATGTTTGATTTAGATTTACGCAGTCTTATTGAAACAGAAGATTTCTCAAACCAAGAAATTTTCAAGGTGTAAACTTAACAGTACTGTAAAAAATTTGTAGAGGCAAGTACTGTCTCAATACGCTAGCTGTTCAATTCACGAGCCGCCCACTACAACCAAATACAGAAAATGCTGTTCCCGTTTGTGGGTTCTGTGGATCATGCCACTTTAAGTGTAATATTACTTTAAATCTGTACGGTTGTTTTACTGATTAACGGTCTTAATTCAGGTATTTGAAGTACATACAATTTTAATAACAAACTTCAAACAAAATGTATTGTTTCCGCATTTACTGGAGTCAGTTGAACGATACTTAACAACTGATAAGCCGTTTTGTTACCCAGAAGAATTTACAATGTTCTTGAAGTTCAGCCAGTTAAAATTCTTTTAATTAACTTGAGTGGACTGAACCATAAACATAATGAAAAAATAATCCATGACTACACAGAATGTAGATAATCTACTTTGGCTTTATTGCTTTTATTTTATACAAATTATTTGAGTACCCAACATTGTTGTTGATTGATCAAATGCGGTAATAAAATCGACCAACAACTATATCGATATATAATATGTTGTAAAGATTTTGTAACTAGATCCTTATTGTAACTTGTGTCTGTGTATGAGCCACAGCGTCGTGTCGCAGCCTGAAATCTGACGGCATAGTGGGGCGATAACCGAGCCGCATGGTGGGGCGGAGAGCGCGAGAGAATGCGAAATGCGAATGTTTCATAGCCCGACATAAGTTCAGTAACAGCTGATCTGATTTTTAAAATTCTTTCACCACCGTGTTTCTTGAAGTTTGAGGATGGTTTTAGGCATAAATTTTAACCGATAGTTTTAACAATTTTCAAAAACAGGGTCTTCAGACGGTTCCACGTCATGAAGTTTCTTTTTTAATTTTCATGTAGTGAAATTTTCGGCATGCGACAAACTTTCGTTTTATGAGAGATAGCTATATGGTGTCAGCGAGTGAAAATTATAGAAAATTCCAAATTTTGTTTTGGTTTTGTTTCAATAAAATCGGCTTTTTCGTTTTCGAGATATTAGCAGTTTTGTAAGAAATTTGGTTGGCGGTTTTATAAGAAATTTAGTTGGTTGGCACATGCAGCGATTTTTCTTGTAACGATTTTTCTTATAATAAATATTACCTTAACGTAATCATATTTTAACATTTATTATATTATTCTATTTAATAATAAAATTTTCAATTTTCATGTAGTACCTTAATGTAATTTGATTTCCTGGATTTTGTTGTCCACTGATTATAAATATATCACTACTGACTAGGAACACTAATTTTTTATAAATGCTCCATGAAGTTTTAAGAAGACTGTTTAATGATGAAGAAACACATTCATTTTATGAATATTTTATAAAACAATATATTAATAAGAAACAATACAGATCATGGGCCTACTGTTATCGGATTCATTTAGGCATAAACACTAACATGTCAACAGAAAATTTTAATAAAATATTAAAATATTGTTATCTAAAAGGAAAACGGATTAAGCGACTGGATAAAATAATCTGTGCCATATTATATTTGTTAAACGTATTAAACACTGCACATCATGTCATTTACAGTGCATACACTGTAACTCTTGCTTTCATGAGTTTGTGTGTTCGTGTATGGACAGTTGCCATACGAAACAATATGTGCAAACATATTCACCTTGTTTGTAGAACACTTAACAATAGGATCCCTGAGGAAAGGGAGAATGAAGATACACTCGTTATAGATATTCCGAATGACGGAGTCATATTAGAAGAAATTTTAAACGAAATAAGTACAACTAAAGAAACAGAAAAGAGCGTATTCTTTCATCTTCAAAAAAAGAAAAAATGAATCTTGACCTGTCTGCAGAATTTACAGAAATTCAGGAAAACAGGACCTGTAGAAAAGTTCGACTACGCAAAAAACAGATCAGACATCTTTTAATGGCACTGAAAGCGATGAAGTCAACTGCTGAAAGGAGCTTACAGGTATGTATAATTTTATAAAAATTAGTGTTCCGAGTCCTGATATATTTATAATTAATTTTGATTGTTAAGAAGCAAATTCAAAGCAATTGCCTGGATTTGCTCCTTGGAGTTAGTGTCCTGTACCCGTTTAGTTTTTGTTTTGAATTGTCTCTGTTTGATAATGTTTTTGTTGTGTGCAGTATTTTCGGTGACCTGCAACGCAAAAAAAAGTATCAAACACTACAAGAAAAAAATCTAACTACATCTAGTTCTCGTTGCGTAGTTTAAAGTAAACATGTCCCGCTTGTAGTACACTTAAAACTAATTGTATTGAATTTGTCGACTGGTAAGTGTGGATTTACTTTAGGTAACAAGAGTTCACTTAATGATACCTACTTAACTGTTATTTTTTGTAAATAATAAAATCAGTAAAAAAGTTTTCAAAATTTGTTAAGCAAAAAACTGACAGTAAAAATACAATCAAAAACATTCGGACGTCGGTATAATGTTAGGACGTCTTCGTTAAAATTCGTACCATAATCAGCTAAGCTCGGTCATCATCCCACCAAGCCACCAGATTTCAGGCTGCGACACACTTTAGTCTGCAGACTGTCAGCGTGAAGCCACTCGGACAACTTAGTTACAGTTCGTCCGCCGCTATTGTCTACTCTCTCGTCAACCCACACTCCACACTTACGTGTATAATGAAATCCACGTATTTTTATCCAACTCGGTACACCGCAGGTCGCATTTACAGCGCGATTGTTGTCTCTCTCCTATTTCGTATATCTCGTTTCTGCTTGTCGACTGCAATTTCCACAGAGTTCCATCAAAAACAATTTCTTCTGTAGAAATTGTTAGTGACTCTTTGTGTCTGTAACGAAGGGCAGAAATCTTACTCGTTAATTTACCTCTGGTTAGCTAAATTAATCTGTCGTAAAGTTTGTCTCTTACGAAGCGCATTAACGTATGCAGTGCAATGTCAAGTCTTTTGGGTTTCTTTCCGCCCATATAAATATGTTTTAGAACACCGTTCATGCGTTCCAAGTGCATATTGGTATTTAGACCTGCATGAAGACGGAAGCAATACGCCCAGCTCCTGACAGTATCTTTATATTCGTGTTCAAAATACAAACCAAAGTCTTTTGTGTCCGTGTCACTTTTCATTTTATCGATACCTTCTGGAAGCAAGCGGACGAATGCAGCTTGGTCTCTTTCTTCTAATAACGTTCGAATCAATTTGTACGTCTCTGCTTGATTCTCGCGACCTTTGATTTTTATCAAATTTTTCCGCCAGGCGCGGTCCACATGCCACGAACAGAAGAGGCGGAATAAACTTGACCCAGGCATTATAAAACACCTCAGCCATATCTGACATAAATACATTTGTTTGAATTGGTGATTCAATGACATCTACTATCACAGACACAAACACTTCAAAAACAGCCGAATCTCCTCTGTTCGAAAACATAAAACTACAAGGAAATCCTTGGTTAAGATCATCTAGTATGAGCAAAGTAGTCAGCTCGAAACCATAACAATTCAGGCCATGAGTGCTGTAAAAGCAGATATAATTGTTGCCATATTGTTTCAACATGTCTTTTTGTGCTTCATTCATTATTATCAAAACAAAATCTTCAGCACGAAATTGTAAGTGCGTTTCTAACAGTATGCCTTGAGGTTTGTAAAAACGCACGACCTCACCAGCTGTTTTCATTTTTTGAATCCAGGATTTTACACTAATAGCATCATTGCTGTGCCTGATAGCTTCGGATTTCAAATTGTACTGATGTTCAATGTTAAAGAGATCTTTTCTTGAGAGCAAATCTTTGCGTTCCAAGTCCTTATTACCTATGGAGAACCTTACAGTGTCTAGTGTCTTATCAAAGGGACTTTCATAGCAAATTTGTAGCGCAATATCATTCTTTTCCGTCTCTGATAGTCTCATGCGTCCCAAGTTTGCAGTGTGGCCGACAGGAGTTTTACAGTATTGCACTGTTATAGTCCCTCGTGGATGAAACATGACATCAAGTTTGGCCGGACAGTGGCCGTTGATTTTATTGCTACCGGCTAGTTTAGTGTGTCGCACGTGTTTCCCTTTTGCTTTAAACTCACCATCGCGGTGGCATGAAAATACCATTCTGGACGAGCTATCCGATTGATGAATATATTTAGAACGGGAGATGACAAATTCGCATACTTCTTCCATCTCAGTTATTCTCTTCCAGTTATAAAATTCTTCCTCATTTTGAAAATCCAGTGTGTCCGTTCGTATCACAGTATCATGGTGTATAGTGTAATGATTCACGATTTTACATTTTGAGGGCCGAGTTTCGGTACAAAGGGGGCATTTTACACTTGAATGTGAATCTCTAGAGCTTAAGTGTTTTGTTTGAACGTGACGCTGCAATGAACGCTTCGTGTTGCAGATAAAATCACAAAAACTGCACTCGAACTTTACATCGCTGTGCTTACTAGTTACATGTGAATTTAAATTCCCCCTCTTACTAAATATGTTATTGCAAATGTCACACTTGAAAGTAGGCTTATCCATCTCGTTTTAAACGTACGTTTGTCATGCTAAATTTTTCAGTTAGGACTAAAAGTTATTAGTCTAAAAGGGATTTTGTCTATTTAGAGGTATACTGTAGAAACACGGATCCCTTCAGAGCAATCAATGTGAGTAGATGGTCATAAACCCCCCGCCTCTTGTATCATTGCTTCAGAAAATTATGTAATTGATGGCTTCTTACGTTACTAAGGCACTTTTTCGTGCACGCGTGCGTGTACCAAGATATATACATCTATATCCACACATTTACTAGATTTAATTTAGTCAATAAAGAGTATCACACGTATAATCATACGTATCAGTAGTGGAAAATATTTTGTTTTTTTCCACAGAGATCGAAAAATTGTCTTGATACTCAATAGAGAATTAGTACGGTATTTACAAAAAGGCAGAAAAGAGACATTCGTTTCCCAGAGTCACACACACGCTCTTATTCGTTTCCCAAGTTCAACTGAAGAAGTTTGGGAAAACACCCATAGAATTTAGTTTAAATAATCAATTTCGTCTGTCAGTAGAAGGCCATAACGAACTCGTTTAAAATAACAGGAATACTGTAAACCGTTTAGCTATTATTATAAGTAAATTTTAATTACGATTTCTCAGCAACACAGTTTTTTATATAAGTCACGTTTCCTATTTTGATACTGTACGTAAACCAATATTATTGTAAGTAAATTTTAATTACGATTTCTCATCAACACAGTTTTTTATATAAAAGTCACGTTTTCTATAGGAAAACGTTCGTGAAACTGTTTAACATAGGAAGTTAAAATTTTTACAGTTATTCTACTAATAACATTTGTCTACTAGAATTATGAAAATGTTTTAAAAACTGGCCGAAATAAAAAATGTTTTTATTTTAAAAATATAAAAAATTTAGAAAATTATAAATTTATAATTCTATTGCCATAACAATCTGAAAGTGTGATGATTAAACTGTACAAATTTCAAGTCTGTAGCACAAAATAGATGCTGAGAAAATGGCATTTTAACATATACGGTTCCCACCCCCCTTAAATTGACAAGACTCCTTTGAAATGTTACACGAACTTCACATCGAACACTTACAGCGCGTGTACCTAATAAAAACTTTTACACTAAAAATAAAATGACAAAACTTTAAAATGAAACATCGAAATGCTTACAGGACATGTATAGGTAGGTTATACACGAATAAAACTTGACACAAATACACACAGACACTTGAATACACGAAACATTTACTCTTGAGTTTACGTATTTGAAGCCGTGAACTTAATAAAATTATTGTGGTAAAATAAATACACAAACTTTAACCAAACGTTTACCTAACTCACATCTTTACAACAGAATATAGGCGGGCATAGACAAAGACGAATGTAACCGAAGTTGCCCGAGCGGCTTCACGCTGTCAGTCTGCAGACTCAAGTCTGCGACACGACGCTATGGCTCATACGCAGACGCAAGTGATTTTTTGTAACCTAAGACAGACGACAAACCAGATGGCGCCTTCAACACGTTCACGTATTCAAATGAATTCATCAAACTCAAGGAAAGAAACCAAAAAGATAAATGCAAGAAAATCTAGTGGCAATGTTCGGTAAATTACCAATCTTTTTTTTTAGTTATTATTCTGAAATGATTGTGTCGAGTCGTTATATGGGTTTGCCTAAATATGTAAAATGTTAGTATATGTGCTGTAAGGTTATGTTTGTTTACAGAAAAGAAGAGTCATATACAAATCCAAATTACGTAGATATGGGTGTAATGTATCCTAGCGGTGATACAGCTTTTAAAGCGCTATTATCTGCCAGGTTTTGTGCAGCAATATGGAGTTACATATCAGATTGTGACGAAACTTACAATTACTGGGAACCGGTAAGTCTAGCAGATAGACAGATAACTTTCTCAAATGGTAAATTTAGCAAAATGTCATTGTTATACATCCGCGGCTTCGTTGATTTTTAATATATATTTTAATTGCCTGGGTCTATATGTAGTATGCAACGATCTATACACAATGAGTAATGCTAAGATTAATTCATTTTTTCAAGTTTTAATGAAACACTAACGCTACTAAGTGGTGTTGATCTGATATGAGTGACACTGATGCCATTCTCGAAGAATCTCTTTCCATTTAGGATTCGTATTGAGTGTTATAAACAAATCAGGACGAGAATACTTGCGAAAAGCGTCCAGAGTTAATTCGTGCATTTATCAGGGTCCACCAATAAAGCTCGACAGTAGAATAACCAAACAGCCTAAGTTCTTAGTGCCTTCATCGTTTCTCAACGCATCTTGCAAATATATGAAATTTCAGCTCTTAACTTAGTTTGATCGGTATGAATGAATATGAGTTTTTCCGTTTCTGTTTAGCAGACATGTCTACAATATACTGATTCAACAGTTGCTGTTGCTGTTAAAATAAATCAAATTAGTATACTTATCTTTTCTAAACCAGTGCTGTATCTAGAATTCGCCTGGGGGGGGGGGGTCGAGTTAGCTTCATCAAATGAAAAAAAACAAGTTAAGACTAATCAACATTACTATCTTTAAAGTGTTTGGGAAAAGTGTGATAACATCCTGAAATCAACCCCATTAAAGTAAACAGTAATAACACAATAAAATGACGGGTTATTGAAACATTATTTACAAAATACTTATTTGCTGGCTTGACTTCCCTGTATTTCATATTTCAGAAGTATACATTAGTCTAGTTTAATACACCTGTTTAAAAAAGAGTTGCTATTATTGTGGGGTTCTTTTTTATTAGCAGTGGACTGTATATTGTAAAACTAAAATAGTTAAAAGGATTTATTCTCATGTAATCAACAATGCATAAATATTAAGCGTTCACTGACCTTGTCCTTGTGCGTTGTAAATGTCCTGTTGTAAGCAACACTTCGCTGATTTTTTAGGCAGTCCTAAACTTAACAATAATATTATAATAAACGTTAAACACAAAATAAACACATGAAATAAGCGGAGTTTTAAATTATAAGTGAAGTAAAATAACAATAGCGGTGAATAGACTTTCTATTCTTGCGGTATGCGTGTATAAACAAAAAAAAAAAACTGAACTGCACGATATGCCTTACACTACAGGAAAGGAAACGCTCTAATTATGACTGTTGATTACTATGTGAATTGTACTTTGAAACAGTTAATGGGAGTGTACTCTATTAGAGAACTAATGAAGTAGAGATAGGGGGAGTTTAATTATTGGTATGAAAACAAAATATCTGACATAGCGGCCCCTTTGAACCAACTGGTTCAACAAGAAACATTAAAAGAACATAAGAACAAATTTGATCCTTTGGAAGAGTATAATAAAACTAAATTATAAGGGGCAGTAGCCAGTTGACTGGTCAGGGATTTTAGTAAATGGGAAGATGGGAAACTTTAACAGAAGGACGGGGCAAGGTTTCACTGGCAGTCTTCATGTTGACGATACGTACCACTCCATCATTCCCTGGAGATACTGAGATGACTCTCCCGAGATTCCACTTGAGGGGTGGCAGGTTCGTTTCATGAATAACGACTAAATCTCCTATTTTGAGATTTTCTTGAGGTCTGATTCATTTGGAGCGTTCTTGAAGTGTGTGGAGGTACTCCATTTGCCATCTTTTCCAGAGATGTTGTGTGAAGGCTTGAACCAATTTCCAGCGTTTTATGTGATTAAGTGGTGCATTAGTTAGTTGAGGTTCGATCAGGGCATTAAGAGGTCCTCCAGTTAGAAAATGTCCTGGTGTAAGAGGTTGAAGATCTGAAGGGTCATTCGAGAGAGGAGCTATCGGCCTTGTATTAAGGATAGCTTCAACACGCACAACTAAGGTGGTAAATTCTTCGTACGTTAAAATGTGTTCACCTATGACTCTGGTGAGATGATATTTTGCACCTTTAATGGCACGTTCCCAAAGTCCACCTTGGTGAGGTGCACGCGGAGGAATGAAATGGAATGTGATACTGTTGTTCGTAGCAAAATCTTGCATCTCTGGTTGCTTCATGAGATCTTGAAAACATCTTTTGAGCGAAGAAGCAGCTCCTATGAAATTAGTCCCACAATCAGAGTACAGGTCTGATACAAGATCTCTCGTAGAGATGAATCTCGTAAGGGCTGCAATGAAGGCGTCTGTAGTTAAATCAGTAACCACTTCCAAGTGTACAGCTTTTGTTGCAAAACAGATGAACAGGCAGAGGTACACCTTTATAGGCTGCGAAGTATAAAAAACTTGACCGTGTAAGGGCCAGCATAATCAACTCCCAACTCCAGAAGCGTTGAAACAACGAGTAGGGGTAACACGACCGGCTGGTAGATCACCCATGAGCGGAGACGTGTTTGTTGATTTTGTACGAAAACATCGTACGCATTTAAATATTCTTGAGCGTATAACACTGCGGGCGGAGAGGATCCAAAAGTGTTGAGATAGTGTTGGTTGGAGGAACTGGGGACCAGCGTGCAGGTACATGCCATGATAATAATCGATGAGTAAATGAATAGTGACATGATTTTTTGGTAGAAGAATAGGATGTTTGGCATTGTAAGTAAGCGCAGAGTTCTTCAGTCGACCTCCGACATGGACTATTCCTGCATCATCAATAAAGGGTGCTATACGTTGGATGCGGTTTGAGCATGTCCTTTTCTTGGAGAGTAGATCTATGTCTTCTGCAAAGTGAAGTTTCTGAATGAGCCAGCAAATGCGGTTACAGGCGTTATTTAATTCAGTTACTGTAAATGATCCACTTATGGTGGTTTTAAATTTCAAACGGGTTATAAAGCGAAGGACATAAGCCATTACATGAAGAAGAGTCTTCCAAGAAGAAAACTTTGTAAGAAATTCAAATGTTGGGACTTCTTTTGTGGTCATCATAAGATTAAGCACATTTGGTTTCATTTCGGGAATAGACTCCTCTGAAATTGGATGAAGGATAGATTGTGGCCAGGTCTGCATTGATTTAGCGAGCCATGGTGGTCCTAGCCACCACTGGCTATGTTTCATCAGAACCGTGGGTGTCAAGCCTCGAGAAGCACAATCAGCAGGATTGTCAACAGTTGAAACATATTTCCAGACGTGCGGTGAAACTAAGTCTTGTATTTGTGCCACACGATTAGCAACATACACCTTGAGACGAAAAGATAGAGTGCGTATCCAAGATAGAACTACTGTAGAGTCGCACCATGCTAAAATGTTGTCAATCTTGTGATGTTGTAAGAGCTGTTCTGTACAGTAATGTAGCAATTTGGTTAACATGTGCGCACCACAAAGTTCCAAGCGGGGAATAGTCACACGTTTCAGTGGAGCTACTCTTGATTTTGCGATCAGCAGTCGTATGTTGACATCTCCTTCTGCGTCTTCTGTGCGCAGGAAGACACAAGCTGCATATCCGGATTCACTTCCATCTGAAAATCCATTGACTGCAGTTGCTAAGGATATGAAACGTGGTATCGTTAGCTTTTCTATTTTTGGAAGTTCTTTCATGAATCGTGACCACTTCTCGGAAATATGATCAGGTAATGGAGAATGCCAATCTAAGCCTAAGGTCCATACATGCTGCATTAAGACTTTAGACCAAAAAACTATTGGGGATATCCAATCACAAGGGTCATAGATCTGAGCAGTTGATGAAAGTAAAGTTCTTTTTGTGTAATTACTTGAAGGTGTGTGCATCAAATATGAAAAGACCTCAATATCTGGGATCCATTTTAACCCTAAAACACTTGAAAATGGCTGTTCTGACGTGCGTAACATGAGGGGTGTCTCATGATTATCTTGCATGACACTTTCTAAGAGTTTAGGATGGTTTGAAGACCACTTGCTCAGTTCGAATCCACCCTTTTTCAAAAGTAAAACAACATCCTCTTGAAGGTGGAGAGCTTCTTCCAGAGAATTGCTCCCTAATAGAGAATCATCAACATATATTTGCTGTTGGAGTGCTTCAGCAGCAAGTGGATGATTTTTTCCTTCGTCCATAATGAGCTGTTGTACTACTCTATTAGCAAGGTAAGGTGAGGACGTCATACCGTAAGTGACAGTAGTCAATTGGTAGACCTTTAGCGGGACTGAAGTGTCTTCTCTCCAGTATATTAACTGAAAGATCTGATCATCTTTATGGATGGATATCTGCCTAAACATTTGTTTGATATCACAAGAGAAAACAAATTTATGTTGACGAAAGCGAAGAATTATATCAGTAATGTCATTGTGCAACTTTGGACCCTGATGTAGAATGTCGTTCAGTGAGACACCTGAAGAAGATGGTGCTGATGCATTGAAAACAACACGTATTTTCCTATCTTTAAAAACGCCATGATGTGGCAAAAAGTAATGCGGCTTGTTCAGAGACGGCACAGATGTGCACAGTTTCATGTGCCCACATGCTAAGTAGTCATTCATAAAATTGACATACTTCTGTTTAAACTCAGATTGAGATTCAAATTTGCGTTCAAGTGTATTAAACAGGCGTTTTGCCAAAGTTGTAGTGTCACCTAGTTGAGCAGGGTTTCCGCTGAAAGGCAAGTGACAAACATATCTGCTGGAGGCATCTCTCTTATGAGTAGAGACGAAGTGAGCTTCACATTTTTCATCTTGTGGAGCGAGTTTTATAGTGTGAGGTGGTTCCTCTATGGACCAAAAACGTTGCAATGTTGCGTGCAGATCACGATCATTCGTCGATAAAAGAGTCACTAAGCCTGAGTAAGGCTTAGACTTAAGTGAAACAGGTGTCGGACCAAGCACCACATAGCCAAAGATTGTATTGACAGCGTATGGCATATTCTTGCCGAGATTGATAAAGGTACCATTAAGAGTCAATGCAAATAAATCTGCTCCAATCAGAAGGTCAACTGGACCCGGAACATCAAAAGTGGGATCCGCTAGCGTATAACCTTTGAGTCGCTCTTTAATTTCTAGTGGGAGCTGAACACGAGGCAGATTGCATGATATTTTATTAAGAATCATGACTGGGTCAGATTTTGCTAAAATATTCCCACTAAGCGATGACAGTGTCGCAAAGGTAAGTCCCTTTGTTTCACTAGAGCGGTAGAGATGCCACTAAGTTCTGGAACATCTGTTTGAGAGCGGTACAAACACAAGGTCTTTGCACAACTTTCTGAAATAATTGTTGTTTGGAATGCACTATCAAGCACAGCTCATACAACTGCTGCATTTCCATTGGCAGATGTTGCGAGTAACACAGTGTTATTCTGATTGCAAGAAACACCTATCAAGGTAGTATCCTGGTGACACTCTGCAGAGTGGTTTTGCTTATGCATCGTCGTTTCAACAGAAGGGCACAAGGTAGGTCTATTTGACTGAGTCAATTTTTGTTGCGGTTGTGCGGAGCGGTTCTGATAAAAAAAATGTAGTAGGCTATGGTGACGCCTATGACATACATTGCATGTGTGGACGGACTTACAGGTGACTGACTTATGTGTTCCAAAACAATTTTGACACAGGTTCTTATTTTTAACAAAAGCTTGTCTGTCTTGTACAGTAAGTGCGGAAAAATCTGCACATCTATATATGTTGTGTGAATTTGATGAACAGAAGATACAATGCTGAGTGTGAGTAGTGACCATCGTTATTTTGTGCGGTTTAAACTGGTTTGTATTCATTTTAAAGCCACTGATTTTTTGAGAAGTTTGAAGAGAAGGTTCATTTTTTGAGATGATATTAGTTAAACCAGCTGCCTCTTTGCAAGAACATTCATTTACTAAGAATGTAATTACTTCTGTAATGGTAGGAACATTTTGTAAATTATCTCGAGAACGTTCAAGTTTGGTCCTGAATTCTGTGTCAAATCTACGCAAAATATATGAGGTCAACAACAAACTTTTGCTAGCAATATCATGTCCTAGTGCTTTGAGAGCTTGATAATTTTCATTGTAGGTCGACAGAAAATTCCTCATTTGTTTAACTGAAGGATTGTGCAATTGTGGTAAATCAAATATATTGTTTACGTGAAGTGTTACCAATAATCTAGAGTTTTGATATCTTTTTAGCAAAGTTTGCCAGACTATGGCATAGTTTGTATTAGTGACAGGCAACGATTTAATTAAATTTAGCGGCTCATCAGTCAAACAAGAAAGGAAGTATGTAAATTTCTCCACATTAGAAATGGTTTCATTTTTGTGCACTGCATTTTCAGACAGACTGTGAAAGGCTCACGTTGTCCCATTTCACGTTGTCCAGAAAATGTTCCCAAGTTTAAGTGAGGGAAATTTACGGTGGGAGTAGGCGCAACTAGTTGTGATGCACCAGTGTGAGACTGATCCAAGGTTTCCTGCGGTAGCGATGGTAGAAAAAGAGCACACGAACTTTGTATAGCTATATTTAAGTCTGATATAGACTCTTGTAATCTTGAAATCTGTTCATTATCCAGATCGTCTGGTAAAGGTGTTGTACTAAATAGTTTATTTATAAGCCTTTCAAATTCAGCATATTTATTTTCTGCGGTGGAACTAAGCAAACTAACTTTTCGTGTTTGCTGTTCAGTTAAATTACCTATACCAATAACCTCAAGAGCAACAATTTGCTTGTTAATATTATGAAGCCTACTCTCAATCAGTTCACTTTGCTTCACACAAGAAGAAAATCTCATTTTGGTAATTTATTAATACACTCACTTTAAAAAATAGATTCAGATGTAAATAACAAAAGAGTTCTAAGTAAAAGTTGTAATTCACAATGTTCTTCCAGTATTGAGTAATTTCCAGTCCAAATAATTTTAATTTTTTTTTTTTTATCACTCTAAAATACCAATAGCGTAGATGACAGTAATAATGGTAATATGGTAATAAAGGAATATGGCTACTATATTTTATAGAAACTAATACAGAGGTCGGTTTTGAAGAAACACACTACACTTTAGAAGTATGCTTGCTAGATAAAACATGAAATAACACACGCTGCACAATGAATCAATAAAACTATGCTTGCGTGAAAAAACATGAAATAATCATAACAAAATGAAAAGAGCACTGAGTATTGGCAATACTTGCCAGTAGTAAATAATTTTTTTTTTTTTTTTTTTTTTAAATATTTAAGCGTTACAATAATTCAATAAATGTAATAATAAAGAGTGTAATAATTAATAAAATTCTTGCTTTCCAATGTGCTGGATTCAGAATGAAAGATGCGATCCGGGCTGGACGGACCAAAAATGTGGGGTTCTTTTTTATTAGCAGTGGACTGTATATTGTAAAACTAAAATAGTTAAAAGGATTTATTCTCATGTAATCAACAATGCATAAATATTAAGCGTTCACTGACCTTGTCCTTGTGCGTTGTAAATGTCCCGTTGTAAGCAACACTTCACTGATTTTTTAGGCAGTCCTAAACTTAACAATAATATTCTAATAAACGTTAAACACATAAAATAAACACATGAAATAAGTGGAGTTTTAAATTATAAGTGAAGTAAAATAACAATAGCGATGAATAGACTTTCTATTCTTGCGGTATGCATGTAAAAAAAAAAAACTGAACTGCACGATATGCCTTACACTACAGGAAAGGACTGTTGATTACTATGTGAATTGTACTTTGAAACAGTTAATGGGAGTGCACTCTATTTGAGAACTAATGAAGTAGAGATAGGGGGAGTTTAATGATTGTTATGAAAACAAAATATCTGACAATTATATTAGTGTACACAGCTGAAAAAATAATAAAACAGCTTAAATATTAAGAGATTAACAAAATCTGTCAACATTTTTGGACCGTCTTGGGGGGGGGGGTCCGGTCCATCCTCTCCTAAATATGCCACTATTCTAACCATGAGCCTATACAAACAGGCCTAAAATTGTAAAGCTGAAACTTTCTTATTTGTATCTCTTCCAGTATTAGAATCCCTTTGTTTCAATGTAAAGTGATACCCATCTTCTTCATTGCAAAACACTAAAGGATATTGTAAAGCATCATAAACCCGGTTTGCTTCGGTAATCCGATGTAGTCTATCATCCTTAGCATGAATTTCTATATCACATTTATTACATTCTTGATTAAATTTAACTACCGCAACTTCATCCATTGTAGGTACATTCCTTGGTGCTCCATATTATTTGCTTTTTGATCAGCATGAATTACAATTTGATATTCATTATCTTTTGACGAGGTTTCAAATTCAAAAACCCTTTTCAGTGCACGAGTGTACGGGTTTACTTCGTGAAGTTAATTTTAAAGCTCCGTTCCTAATGTTTGATCTAAATTACTAATATGATCCTTAACGTTTGAGCCTGTTGCTAATAATCTGTGATGAATCACACTTTAAGAAATTTAGGAAACCTGTTTATCGGTTGGAATGACATGATATAGTTGTCCTTGAATTTTAAAAATAGGTATGAAATTTCCTTTGACCATTTCATTGTCTCCAAATGATGTAAATTGAAAAGCTGAATTGTAAGATCATAATGCATTTAAAAATTGCTGTGATAAAGGATGTTCTCCATTCAGTAATAATTTTAAAGGTTCTGGAGCTGGAAGTATGAGATCTAATCATACTTTTCTGGAAGAGCAGCATAATCCGACCGATTTGCCTTCCACTTCAAAGGTTTAGAGTGAGAACAGACAATATTCATGGATTCTATGTCAGTTTCATCTCCATAGTTGATGAATAGATATAATTAAAACCATTATTTAATTTATTTTTTCTCCTCAAAGAATTTTGTTCAGCACTTGTAGTAACTTTAATATTTGTTTGCCTACTTTGTTGAACTGTAAGCAAATACATCATGGTATTGTTGTATTTCTTATGTTATGGAAAGTCTTTTTTCATTTTGCATTTATCATCAATCTTCTTAAAGACAATTTTCTTTTTGGCAATGTGAAGTATGAATAACTGAAATAAAAATAATTGCCATAAAGACATCAATCAATCGTGTACATTATTATTTTGAGCTTTATTTGACTTACCAATGAACACTGCTGAGAAAAGTAGTGAAAAGCAAAATATTTACTCATCAGCCAAATAAGAAACACTTTGAGAATAAACATTAAAAAGAGCTCTCCTGTCCAGCACTAATTTCCCTTTCATTTGTAATAAAGTACTCCTTACTCCTAATAACTCAACTAATGGGTAAGGATAGGAAAGGGAATCAAAAATGCGGCATAGATAGTTTGCATATGTAAGCAGTGCACATGATTGTTCATTAACAACATTGTTTGTTGGGACTGAAACTCATGACTGTTTCTGCTGAGACACATGATTTGTGTACTTTGTCTAACTTGGCTACTTTTTGAGATATCAAAATGAAAATATCGGTATGGAGAACCATACATGACTTCCATATTCTAAGTTTTATATTTAAAATCATTTTCGAAATGAAATATTACCATAGAAACTACTTCTTTCTACTTACTGCTTCAGCCTTAACCACAGTACTGTGGTCACTAACGTATACCACCTCACGTTATCGTACTCAATTTTCACTGATGATGGAAGTCGATGGCATTGCCGAAACGTCTGGTTTTGTAGAAAACATTGGACTACGGCCAAATATACCGGGAAGGAATTTTAACAAAAACTACTTCTTTGTTGCCGATAACGTTGTACACACGTATATATATATATATATATATATATATATATATATATAATATGCATAAAATTAATGGCTTGTATAAGTTAATGATTGATCTCCATTAAGTAGTGCTCAAGTTTCCAAAGTTTTAATATTATGATGTCCGTAATTAAAACATCAGAGCAGGTTTAGTGTGAATGAGGGTACGCTGTGGACAAAAATTTTCAACATTTCCTATTGAGCGTTGCTTAGAGTAAAGCTGCGAATCTACAGTGTATGTTTCACAGAACAAACACGCGAAAAAGAAGGAGCGCTCCGAAGTCACTCATGGACCCTCAGCATCTTGCAGAGGGTTCATTCCCTAAAGACGAAAAGTCTGTCTATGAATCGTTCCTCTGTAAACACGTGCAGTTACACTGCCCAGCGATCCACAGGAAGCAAATTGATGTCCATTTTTTCGGCTTGTACGCGTTATGTTGGTGTGGGTTTCGGCACTTTCCATTTAAAAAGCGTGCAAATGTAAGAAAATAAACATGAGTGAGGCCAGGAATAACGTGAATTGTGTGTGTGTGTGTCTTACCTGCCTTTTTATTGCTGTAGGCATAATAATAAAATGGAAACGTAAACATTACATAACTGAGATATGCTTACCTGCCACGAACGATATATTATTTTATACATGGAGGAGTTCAGTGACATACACACGTACAGAAGAATTATATATATAAAGATCTCATACATAACTCATACATAATTTACATTAAAATGAAAAAATTATAATTTTATTCCCTGGCAACAAAATTATTTTATTTTTACTTCCATATTCCTTAAGGAAATGGAAGTATGGTGATGGCAAAAAAAATCGTGTTCGAGATTATTGCAGATTCTGATTGTACTACACTCAAAACATGAAAAAAAGTCGTTTTCCGAAAAGTGTCTGTGTGTAGATTTTTTTCTATGGCAAACGATAACTGCCGCAAATTCAAACAGAATCAAATCATTTTTTGCATACAGCCCTGATTTGTAGAGTACTCACGACCTATTGTTTTTGGTGAAGATCGGTTG
Source organism: Magicicada septendecula (assembly GCA_034769895.1). Taxonomy (NCBI): domain Eukaryota; kingdom Metazoa; phylum Arthropoda; class Insecta; order Hemiptera; family Cicadidae; genus Magicicada; species Magicicada septendecula. The sequence goes on along the minus strand of CM068367.1, from coordinate 1,033,188,633 downwards.
AGGGAAAGGGGTAGTTTACCTGCAACGGTTTTTTTTTATCAAGGGAAATTTTTTTTTTTTGGCAAACGATAACAGTCGCAAATTCAAACAGAATCAAATAATGTTTCGCATACAGCCCTGTATTGTAGAGTTCTCAAGACCTATTGTTTTTGGTGAAGATCGGTTAAGGGAAAGGGGTAGTTTACCTGTAATGTTTTATGTTTTAACAAGGGTATTTCCTATGGCAAACGATAACAGCCGCTAATTCAAACAGAATCAAAAGATTACTTGCATACAGCCCTAAATTGTAGAGTTCTCAAGACCTATTGTTTTTGGTGAAGATCGGTTAAGGGAAAGGGGTAGTTTACCTGCAGCGTTTTTTTAACAAGGGTATTTTCTATGGCAAACGATAACAGCCGCAAATTTAAACAGATCAAATAATTTTTTGCATACAGCCCTGATTTGTAGAGTACTCAAGACCTATTGTTTTTGGTGAAGATCGGTTGAGGGGAAGGGGTAGTTTACCTGCAACGTTTTTTATCAAGCGTATTTTCTATGGCAAATGATAACTGCCGCAAATTCAAACAGAATCAAATAATTTTTTGCATACATCAGTGAATTGTAGAGGACACAAGGCCTTTTGATTTTGGTGAAGATCGGTTAAGGGGAAGGGGTAGTTTACCTGCAACCTTTTACGTTTTAACAAGAGTAAAGTACTTGAAAATTTATTTAAACTTTTTCAAACAATGGTAATTGTTGAAAATAAAATAATTTTGTTGCCAGGCAATAAAATTATAATTTTTTATTTTAATGTAAATCATGTATGAGTTAATAGTATAATGGATTAATTTACACTCAAAATGTACAAACAGAAAATTTTGTTACAAACATCTATATTATTCGTGTCATGCAAGCATATCTCAGTTATGTAATGTTTACGTTTCCATTTTATTATTATGACTACCGCAATAAAAAGGCAGGGAAGACACACACACACAATTCGCGTTATTTCTGGCCTCACTCATGTTTAGTTTCTTACATTTGCACGCTTTTTAAATGGTAAGTGCCGAAACCCATACCAACATAACGCGTGCAAGCCGAAAAAGTGTCCAGCGTGTATAGCGATTTGCTTCCTGTGGATCGCTGGGCAGTGTAACTGCACGTGTTTACAGAGGAACGATTCATAGACAGACTTTTCGTCTTTAGGGAATGAACCCTCTGCAAGATGCTGAGGGTCCATGAGTGACTTCGGAGCACTCCTTCTTTTTCGCGTGTTTGTTCTGTGAAACGTACACTGTAGATTCGCAGCTTTACTCTAAGCAACGCTGAATAGGAAATGTTGAAAATTTTTGTCCATGGTGTACCCTCATACACACTATACCTGCTCTGATGTTTTAATTATGGACATCATAATATTAAAACTTTGGAAACTTGAGCACTACTTAATGGAGATGAATCATTAACTTATACAAGCCATTAATTTAAGCATATTTTTTATATATATCAGTGGCGAAGGTAGTAGTTAATGAATGGGTAGGCAAAAATCTTATCTTAAATTTGTTTTAAGGAATTACTAAAAGGACGGTGGTTCAAATCGGACGCTGAGGTAGAGTTTGCTGTAACCGAATGGTTCCACAAACAGCCGTAAGAATTTTACTAGCAGGGAGTCTACAGGTTAGCGCAACAGTGGAACTCATGTCTTAATGTTATTGGAGACTTCTTTTAAAATCGTTGAATAAAAAGTGCTTTACAGCTCTATACGTGTTTCTGTTGAACAATTCTTGTATTAGTCATACACAATAATACAACTGATTGAACTTCAAATTTTTAAACTTGATTAGTTTCTATATATATGTTTAATGTTACAAATAATTCAGATAACAATCTTGCTCATCTGTTAGTTCAGCAGAATAACAGTGACACTTTTAATAACCACATAAAATAAACACAGTTAGAAACAACACAGGCGCTTTAACTTAACTGTTTGGACCACAGAAGTGAGGCATGCCTCAACGCTCTTATGTGTACAGCGCGGGACAATCCCCCCTCCCTTCACTTCCCTATCACACCACTACATTGCTTACATACGATGTATACAAAAAACGCTGAGGCAAGTTCAGGTTGCCTCATTCGCTTTAAACGAGCTATGCCGAATCTCACCTGTCACCATCTAGCGGTCGCTCAATAAAGCACGTTTCGGTTTAATAAATTTGACAGTCGCAGTAACAATGTATAATCTTTACGTTATGTAGTTCATACGTATTTATAATTTTTATTCTACAGAATTTTTTAGGGTAGGCATTGCCTCAGTTGCCTCCATGTAACTTCGCCACTGATATATATGTGTACAACGTTATCGGCAACAAAGAAATAGTTTTTGTTAAAATTCCTTCCCGGGATATTTGGCCGTAGTCCAATGTTTTCTACAAAACCAGACGTTTCGGCAATGTCATCGACTTCCATCATCAGTGAAAATCGAGTGCGATAACGTGAGTTGGTATACGTTAGTGACCACAGTACTGTGGTTAAGAATGAAGCAGTAAGTAGAAAGAAGTAGTTTCTATGGTAATATTTCATTTCGAAAATGATTTTAAATATAAATCTTAGAATATGGAAGTCATGTATGGTTCTCCATACCGATATTTAACAATTACCATTGTTTGAAAAAGTTTAAATGAATTTTCAAGTACTTTACTGTTGTTAAAACGTAAAAGGTTGCAGGTAAACTACCCCTTCCCCTTAACCGATCTTCACCAAAATCGAAAGTCCTTGAGATCTCTAGAATTCAGGGACGTATGCAAAAAATTATTTGATTCTGTTTGAATTTGCGGCTGTTATCGTTTGCCATAGAAAATACCCTTGATAAAAAAACGTTGCAGGTAAACTACCCCTTTCCCTTAACCGATCTTCACCAAAAACAATAGGTCTTGAGAACTCTACAATTTAGGGCTGTATGCAAGTAATCTTTTGATTCTGTTTGAATTTGCGGCTGTTATCGTTTGCCATAGGAAATACCCTTGTTAAAACATAAAACGTTACAGGTAAACTACCCCTTTCCCTTAACCGATCTTCACCGAAAACAATAGGTCATGAGTACTCTACAAATCAGGGCTGTATGCAAAAAATTATTTGATTCTGTTTGAATTTGCGGCAGTTATCGTTTGCCATAGAAAAAAAATCTACACACAGACACACACACACACAGACACTTTTTGAAAAACGACTTTTTTCATGTTTTGAGTGTAGTACAATCAGAATCTGCAATAATCTCGAACACGATTTTTTTTGCCATCACCATACTTCCATTTCCTTAAGGAATATGGAAGTAAAACTAATTCAGAGTAGCCACTATAAGCCCACAATGTTTCATCCAGATCGGCTCAGCAGTTTCTGAGTATAACACAGTCAACCTTTTTTCCCTTACAGATTTATTAATATAGATTAATTTCATATATTTTTTTGTAATATAAATGTAAGTTATTTAGATTACATTAATAACTCAAATTATTTGTAAAGTATTTGTAGTATTTACCATCACAGTGTACAATATGCTGTATGTAATTCACATTACGGACTCTTGTGATGGTAGACAGAGGATAAAGATTTATAATAGTAAATAAAAGAATTGTTTGTAATCAATGATGTGAAACCATAAATATTATAGCCTAACCACTGTGACATTTTGGGGTGCTGTGGGATGGAACTCAGCTTGCTTATATTTTCTGGGATGAGTTAGGGAGTGATATTCTATTAATTTGTTACAGGTGGTAACAAAACTGGAAAATTAATTTGTGGTGTTTAGTTTATTAAATGTATAGCTTAATAAAAGATCAAGTGTATGTGTATGTGATCACTAAATGTATAAAAAGTCACTTATCTTGTACTATATATTTGTTTGTGTTTTGTAATTCATCTGTTTATGTTTGTCCAGAGTCATTATCTGTTATTTGGCAAAGGTTTCCAAACTTGGGAATACAGTCCTGAGTATGCATTACGCTCTTATACATACCTGATGGTTCATGTTGTACCAGCATGGATATATCATGTACTTCTGCAGCCAAACAAAATGTTAATATTCTATTTCTCTAGATGTCTGTTAGGATTACTTTGTGCACTGTGTGAAGTATATTTCTACAAGTAAGTATTGTAGATATTAAGATGATTTTTTTAAACGATGTGATTCCAAAGTAATTTTGATAGGGAAGCACGTTATTTTGAAGTGAATAAAGTCTTATATATTCATTCATAAATTATAAAGTAAGTTTTTTAATTCAAAAATAAACAAACTATTATAACAGAGTAAATTAATGTAATAAGCTTATATAATATTGAACTTATTACTAATATCAGGGTGACCGAGCTTTGCTCAGTTTTCACATTTATTTATAAATATACAGATTAAAAAAAAAACATTATTTAGTATTAATTATTTATTTATTTTTATTAATTATTTATTTTTTGATATTTATTTTCACATATAAACATATCGATACTACGCCGTTTGTGTTTATCGACGGTTTCTGTTATTGGAATCACAATTATTTAATACTTCTTTCCATACAACGATTCTTGTATGGCGAGGATTTTCTGGTGGTAAAAGAACTTTTAAGCCACTTCGCCTTTTGACTCTGGAAAATGCTACATACAACATGCCGTGCATAAACACAGGAATTGATAAGTGAATTCCCACCACTTCAGATGTTTGACCTTGAGCCTTGTGAATAGTAATAGCAAAAGCTGCTCTGACGGGAAATTGATGCCTTTGCATAGTGCACCCAAGCTGACTTTTGCTGGAATCTATTGTAATCTTGGAATATGAACTTCTCGGCCTGAATTATCACCTGTGATAATTTTGGCTTTAATAATGGTATTACATAATTCAGTTACGACCAATCTCGTTCCATTGCACAGCCCTTCAGAGATGTCCAAGTTTCGTAAAAGCATTATTTACAACAACGTATAGAGAACACTTAATAGTTTAGATTATGTATATACCTCAGAGAATGCAAAAAACAACAGCGTATAGAGAACACTTAATAGTTTAGATTGTGTATATCAGATAGATTGTACAAAAATCGTTGCGCAGAAACCTACAATTGTATGTCTCAACTCTTAGTTTGTTTATTTACAGTCATAGCAACATCTGTTTATATTATTTATAAACATCGATACTGCGCCGTTTAGGCCGCAGGTTAAAGACCTATAAAGACCCTACGGTATCGTTAGAGCCGTTTCCGAGAAAAAAAGGACATACATAGATTAGATTGTATGTCTCAACTCTTAGTTTGTTTATTTACATTCATAACAACAGCTATTTATATTTATTTATAAACATCGATACTGGGATTGTATGTCTCAGCTCTTAGTTTGTTTATTTACATTCATTGCAACAGCTATTTTATATTATTTATAAACATCGATAAGATCTATTCTTTATGAACAGAATTAAAATTAACGTTTTAATGTCAAATAAAAAATATTTTTTTAAAATATTTGTTGCTGGGTGACAGAGTTATAACAATAGCAATTGTTGTGTGAATATTTAAACCTACATGAATTAAAATGTATATCCTAAGACCCTACGGTTTAGGCCTTAGGCGATTTTTGCGGAAAATGAGACCTAGCCCAATCGATTTTTAGTGTCCAAATACGCTTAAGTACCAAAATTCGAGAAAATCGTTAGAGCAGTTTCCGAGAAAAAAGGACATACATACAAAGATTGCTCGCTTAATAGTATAAGATTATAGATAAGAACTTTTATGTTTGGTTTACATGATCGCTATCATCTTCCCTCAAGAATTAGACCCATAGTGTACTGCATCCTTCAGCCATGTAACTGCTCACACTACCATAACCACCAGAGTTGGATTTAACCATAGCAGTACCAATCTACAAAGTAGGGAGGGATCACAAGAACTTGTGTATATTCACAAGTATATGTCATGTTATTACTGACTAGAGTTCTCGTACTATAGCCAGACTGTTATATTGCACCAACAGCTAGTAGACAGCATTGTGTTTGGGTGAACCCACAGCACAACCTGACGGATGAGTGTCATTCAAAGTGAATGCCTATTGCTGAGCTATCCTGCTGTCATTTTACTCAAATTACTGAATCTTCTAACAGCAAGCAAAGGCTTTCACGTCCAGAGTCAATAGATGTTAATTATCTGCTGGGCTTATAGGCTCAGAATGTTGGTCTTCAGCTCCTCCTCTGAACATTTTAGCTATGCCCATAATAGCCATATTCAGTCGTGTTAATGGACAAGGTAGTGGAATCTGTACAAAGCTGTGAAATCTGTAATAGAAGAGAGTAAATAATTGTTTATCAATTAGGTTCATATGTTAGGCTGGTATATGTAAACAGAATGGATGATACAAAACTAACAAAGAACTGCTGCAGTAACAGAAGCAGAGGTATGTTAAGAGTTAGCTGAATGTTACTGAAGATAAGTTTAAATAACAAACATCATAGGTTGGGGAGAATTACAGTACTTAAGAAGGAGGCAAAGGAAATGGCCAGAAACATCTGCCTAGGTTTATAATGGGAAAAGATTATATTCTTTTAATTATTACTTATAAATATATATATATATATTTTGTAACGTCTCGCGGGTACTAGCTAAAGTCAAAGTACCTTTTTGCGATCGTCACTTATGAATTATATTTACTAATGTTCAAATCAATCGGATTTGAAGTTTACCAAAAGAAACAGAAATCGAGTGTGTGTGATTTGGTAGAGATTAAGGAAGTTGTTTAATCTTAGTTAGAAGAGAGAGTAAGAACAGTTTTGTTACACCCAGATTATACAATTTCTTATTTTTAAAATTCGCTGTTCATAAGATCAGCTGATTTTGACATCAACCTCAAAATGTTAGGTTAACCAAACACCACGGTTCGGTAATACTCCCCGGTGGATAGTCCTCTTCTGGGCTGACTGAAAATCTGCAACAACTACCCTCTACAATAAAGAATACATGATTGATTATTTAACATAAAATATTCAGAGTATTTATTTGTATAATACACAGATTTCCTCTTCTTCCAGTATACAAATATTATAATCGATCTTTTCCAGTCAATAATACATTGGATCGATTTAGCTAGGTAAACATTTGAATTATCGTAAAATATATTTTTTTTTGATTTTATAATTTTATCCTTGATTAGACATTAAACAACATATAATTCATTTTTATTAATTTCCCCAGGGTTAAGGGTAAGTTCTTTGTTATATGAGACGGTCAGAAATGAATAATTATATACTACGCTTTACAAGATGAAAATTAATAAATTTCGAATTTTTGGTTTATTTCATAGTATGTAGTTCCGGATTTGTCCGCAAGAGTGCAGATTATTTCTTTATTATACACAGGGAATCATTTACGAAATATTGTAACTGCACCACAATTTGATATGAGGTTTTCTTGGTTAATAAGGATTAATAACGTTTATATTACGTCTTTCCTCGAAGTTTTTACTTGAATGGAGCTGTTTCTGGTGTTGTAGTTCTAGTTGTTTTAAGATACAATCTCGCTAAAAACTCGAAGTGCGGTTCAGCTAGGCCAGATCTTGGAATTGGTTATTTCACTTTTTTATCAGGTAAAGCACGTTATATTTGATATCTGAAGGAGTTTGAACATAAGGTGGATACTGTGAGTTAATTTTTATTCCATTTTTGCACCGTTTCCGAAAGTTTTAAAATGGTTTTAATACAATTTTTGTGACATCACTTTTCTCAACCGAACGGTTTCCAATCGTTTTTAACAATTAATTCTATGTTGTTATATCGTTACTCATAGTAACCAATAATTTGTATATCATTTTTTATTGGTGCCTCTATTTACTTTTGAGTATATAGGCTGTTTTTAATTATTATAAATTTATTTCTTATTTATAGAAAAATAATTCTTTTTAACTTTAGTTTATTATCCAATTTGATTTATTTAAGGTTTTTCCGTTTATTTTCTTATAACCTTAGATATAGGTCTTTAATATTATTATTTCCTTAATTGAATTTATATAGTATTTATTAATTTCTTATAGTATCCTTACACTGCACTATTTTCTTCTGCCATTTTCCTCATACAGTATTATTTTATTTTTTATTATCATCTTATATTTAACTCTTTTATTTTTAACCCTGGGTTATCTTATATTCAAACATAATTATTCTATTAAATATAAAATTAAACCTAGGTACTAAATTTTAGTTGCCTACACAATACAAATCATACAATAATTAAACAAAATACATAACTGGTTAGTAGCAACACAGTCTACTATTATAATCAATTGTTTCTACATCTACAGCACAAGTCTGTAAGATGCTCCCTTCAAAGTCACTTATTTACTCACTGGGTACACTATAACTCACTTGTTACACTTTATATCAATTAAATATAGTTTATAATGTTTGGTGATATAAAGTAATTTAGAGCTAGGTATATTATACCCATTTCTGACCTTTATGGTAGGATAATTAAGTTATCATTTTTGGGACTGGGTTATGTAATGTTACAATATATATATATATTTTAACGTGCTGTTTATCCGGTGTGTAAATTCTTTTAAATACTGGTTACAAAAAATGTTAACATTGTAACATGACCAGGTGTTACATAACCTAGACATATGCCCTTAGATTTAATAAATACATAACGGTAATGTAAATAGATAATATAATGATAAGAGTAGCAAAGAAGAGAGGAACCATGGAAGAAGAAAGAAGAAGAAGTGCCACAAGAAGCAGTAAACCTAAACACTGCTTGACACTACAACCATACTATAACTGACACAAACTAATGGACAAATTGTAACTTTTATTCTTTTTGCGATATTTTATTTATTCAACTCCCACTTACCTTTCATCTTTGATCTGGCCTGATCGCATAGTGTGGACGAACCCATTTCGTTCGACGAACTCTGACAGTACACAAACGAATTAGGGCCTTGAAAGAATTTAACTCTCAATTTTATGGAAGAGAAATTAGATTTTTTATTAATCAGAAATATTGAAATTATAAACCTTCGTGTTACATGTTGTGCAACTCTTGCACCTTACTGACTATGGCTTACCTTATCCTTTATAAAGGTACAAACAATTATACACACAAACAGCCCAGCATTGCTCACACACACAGATACACCGAATTTATAATGCCCTTAACATTTTATAATATAAATTTCCCCCCCCCCCACGGCGGACACGCGGTCTTCACGCACAGTCATCTTCTCTTGAAATTTCTTAGTTTATTTTACCCGAAAGTTATAACTTACACTGTCTCTTTTAAACCGACCGCGGTCACATAAATTCAAATGATTACACCTTTTTTTACTGATAAATTCAAGACTTTTATGAGAGCCTACTTTGGCCGTCCCGGTACCGGGGAGTTCAGCTGGTAGACTGGGAACGCTAACGTAACAGGTACGGCTGAGATGATCTCATGCTTGGTACGGAAAGCACTGCCTTGTTCTTCGTCGTCAAAGCTTCGTTCCATGCCATGTATGTAGTTTTTTTTTTTTGAGTGAATATAGCCTACGATCTCAGCTAGGCATTGGCTGACGTCATAAAAGGGGCAGGACTTAAGACATTATTTCCTGCTGTTCACGACCATGTGCTCGTGGAGTTGCTTGCTTTTAGCCATTTTGAGTTTTTTACGGCGTCACTCCAGCGCTCCGCCCGGCTGTGTTGCGTACGGGTGCCGACATACATATACAAAGTTCTTAGAATTTCGAAGGGGGCGAGAATTCCTTTGCCGCCTTACTCAACTGCAAACTGCGTTTCGCTTTGTTACACCACTGTTTCTCAATACGTGTTCTGTTATAATGAAATGAATCTTCGTCGTAATATGAAATTTCACAATGTTTAAATAAAACTCCCGCACAAAACGAAATAAATAAAAATGTAAATACCCCATATTATAAAAAATAAAAGGACCCAAAATTGACCCGCTACAATACCCCCTCGATGAGAATGCTGCTGTTCACAACAGAAGAAATCTCATCGATAAACCCCGAAGAGGACCGGTGAGGAACTGGTGCTTCTTAAAGATAATAACTATATTTTATCATTTAAAACAAATCATAATTTAGGAAGTTATTTCAAAAACAAAAACAAATTACCATTAAAAAAGCAATGTGGTGTATATAAAATAAAATGTGATGATTGTGATGCGTTCTATATCGGTCAATCTGGCAGATGTTTTTATAAAAGATTTTTAGAACATATTCCTAAGCCAAGTAATAATAAGTCCAACTTTGCACAAAATTTAATATCAAGCGGACATAAATATACGAACTTCGAAGAAAATTTAACAGCGTTGCATATTTGTAAAAAGGGTAGACGGATGGATAGTCTGGAGGAATTTGAAATTTATAAAGCTTTAAAAGATAGTAACACCAAAAACAGTTTATTAAATGACCAGGTAAATTTTGCGTCAAATTACCTGTTCGACACTGCAATCAGTTTGTCTTAATCTTTGACCAGTCGCGTGACAATCGCGGTTGCGGGTGAACGCATGCGGGAGCTCCAGCCGTGGTTAGCAAAACTTATTACATGCGATTTATAATTTATTTTATTTATTTTTGACTTGACCAGTATCATGGTCGTGATTTTAATATTTTAGTTTATTAATTATGTATCTGAGGATGGGACTTAGTCCCGAAACGCGTCATCAGTGACGAAACTGTGTATCACTAAAGTGGATATTAAGGTAATTATATATCATATAATAAGTGATACGGTACGCAAAAAATAAGTAACTCCATAACTACTGTGTCAACATCAATACTTCACAAAACTACATTACTTCAAAACAATATTACATTATATCATCTCTACTATTTCTTTAACCTTGACTTCAACTTGGACAGATCTATTTGTCCCACAGAATATTTATCACCCAAAAACTATCTCTTATTAGCTCTGACAATTGTTACTTTATTTCTCATTTCATCAAATTATTTTTATCATTACTTTAAAATATCTATAATACATTAAAAAACATTACCTTGGACATCAATTACTTATGACATTTACAAACCAATATACCAGTGACCTGTTATTGCTGATCAGCTGATCCTACTAACACAATGAAAATACATCTCAAAATTGAACAACTTACATGAAATATATATGTATTTATTTATCATTATTTCTCACCTCCTTGTTTCCCATTTCTCTGATTCGGATAATTCATATTGACCGCCTGCCAGACGTTTAATTATTGGCTTAGTTTAAAGTATACACATATCATGAAAACACATATTTTATCAACACATATATCTAACTTGCAACGATAAAATAATACACTTAAAGTTATAGCATGAACACCTTGTCTTGAGTGTCTGAGCACTAGTTATTTAACAGAGCACAAGCAGTTTTATTTGATCAAAATTTGAATAAAAAATTTTTATGTTATAAAATTTACATTCGTGGCTCATCTGAGCCACCTCCCAGCCACACACACTATTTCCAATTATGGAGGACTGTCTCGCCCCTGCGGTTCGACAAAGACTGTATATTTTGGAGCAGGTTTTACCTCTCCGTGTCTTTGCTTCCGCTATTATATTTTAAAAGTATTGAACATCAACATGTTCGGGTCTATAATTACATACCCTTAATGCGGGTCTACCACCTGTCTTTGCTACCCCCAAGCGGGCAGAGTGGCAGCCGCTGTTTCATAGTTCTGGGAGATTTCCCCTAATTGTCACCCCCCATTGAATTTCTAATATATACCAATTTCAAGTCAGCTATGGTCAAGGGACTTGATATGACCATAGCTGGCCGCTAGCCAAATCCACGATTAGTGCTGGTAAGGCAGTAATCGCCCGAAAAGTCGGGGAAATCTAAACTTCAATTTGACTGCCTGTTACAATCATTACTACTATGTGCGACACGGTCGTTTAGCAGTGTGTAAATTTTAACTTACACGAAAAAAGTGTGCCGCACATTTTCGCCATTTTGGCCTCCGATGGGGGTAACACTCTCTGTTACCCCCAACCCATTTCGCTATCTACTGGAGCACAGGCCACCCCCGCAATAGCAACTTACTCACTAATTAATTAACAATTGAAAACTAAACCTTCTACGGTTGTAGTTCCACACTCCATTGTTCTATCACTTCATTGATCACCAATCTACCCCCCAAAATCATCCCCACTTCTTGTATTGATACCAAGTTTATATTTTGTTACACATCTTTTTAAAGTGTTCCTATACTCACTGATACTGAAACTTGACAATTATATTTGGTCACTTAATTCTAAAGTTTATTTACATTTTAAATTTATAACTTATATTCTAGTGGTCAGTATCCCCGCCTGAAACGGGGGTGTTTTGCTATGAGGCACAGTTATGAAGAAAATTCAGATCTGCTTTGTGAAATCACTTCCCCCTTTACTTCCTACCTTTCTCTCTCTGACTCTCATTCCTCCAGACCCACTGTCTGAATTTTCTCCAAATGTGCCTCCCAGCAAAACTCTTCATTTCGGTGTAAGCAAAACTATTGTCAATGGCTCAATTGGAAATTTGCCATTGACACTAAAAATATTTAAGATTTGCACGCACTGCCTTGTATTTAGGTGTAGCCTCCTTTATTTACAACACTCTAAGGCAGTGCAGGTACGTGACAGGTACATAAAACGTTGCACCTAGAGTGTATAAAATTTAATTCGTCACGTACCTTTTTTGGGGTCCCCCTCCCCGTTCAAATATGTAGCTAAATTTCCAGTTTGTACCAATTTTGGTGGAGCCGGACCATCGTTGCTTTCACTGCCCGAAGGAAGATCCGCCAACCATGGCCCGCATCCGAGTTCCGAATTCCACGGCCAGGACTGGTAAGATCGTGACCGCCCGAAAATGGGGGAGGAGCCCTTCTAGAAACATAAAAAAAACAATCAAATGACATTCATACATTTACTATTTAATAAAATCCTTATGCTGACCAAAATAATTTCAAATTTGTAGCGTTGTGCGTACCCACTATCTCCCTGGTTTCTCTATTCTGTAACACATACGAATTTTTCATTTTTATTTCTACTATCTCGTACGGCCCCTCGTACAATAAGAAAAATTTCTTGATCTTATCTTGTGCACTTGATAAATCGTGGCGTCGCACCAATACCATCTGTCCGACCTCGTACTGCGTCCACTTACCTTTCATATCATGTCTCTGTTTTCTCCTCTCCCCCTTCGTCAACAAATTTTCATTGGCTAGTCTCAGTTTAACATCGTTACCAATAGTGTTGGTTTCCGGTGGATATTCAATTAATTGTTCCAAAATCCTCTGTGGACGCTTTCCTCTTATTAACTCATAAGGTGTGAACCCCGTCGACTCGTGGGTGGTGCAGTTAAGCCAATTTTCAATCTTCTGCGCGTAGAGTGGCCACTCGCTGTGTTTGGCGTGGCAGTATGTTCGGAAAATTCTTCCCAACTCCCTCATGACTCTCTCCGCCTGATTGGACTGTGGATGATACACTGCGGTGTGCTTTGGGATGATACCTTCCCATCCGAGAGTCTGGCGCCATCTTCCGCTGATGAACTGCGGTCCATGGTCGGATAATATTACCTTCGGCTTTCCCACGTTGATCATGTAGTCGCGTGTGATCTTCTCGCTCAGCACCTTACTTGTTGCTCGCTTCACGCTATATAACCTTACATATTTGGAAAAAGTATCAAGTACAACAAAAATATGCATCACTCCACCCCCTACCCTTTGGCAATGGGCCGTACAAATCTACAGCTACTAAATCGAATGGTTTTTCTACTTTAATATAATTTAGTTCTCCTTCTAACCTATAATTCACAACTTTAGATTTCTGACATATCTCGCAAACTCTAAGTATTTTTTGGACGCGTTTCTCCATATTTTTAAATAGACAGGATTCCTTTAACACATTCACACACTTACGTGCCCCAAAATGCCCGTATCTAAGGTGACAGTCCCACACTATTTTCTCTATCAAACCTTCAGGTATAACTAACCTCCAATCCCTCTCTCTCCCCTCTACTTTTTTAAACAAACTCCCTTTAAACACTTGAAAATATTGTTTATACCCAAACTCATCTACATCTGACTCTACGCTAGTAATGATTTTATTTAATTTACTATCAGCTCTTTGCATTACATTTATATTCTTCAATTCTTCCCCAAAAAGTTTATCTTCCCGGGATAGCCTATAAATCTCTATTTCTTTAATATCTCTACCTGTTCTATTTCTGTCTGTGTCTACTCGTGATAGTGTGTCTGGCACCCTGTTCTCTACACCCTTAATGTATTCCCAAGAAAAATTATACTCTTGAAGAGCTAACACCCACCTGGTTATCCGGCTATGTGTGAGTTTGCAAGTATTCAGGAACGACAGTGCTTTATGGTCCGTCCTGATGATGGTTCTATTACCCAGCAGATACGTGCGGAACTTCCTCACGGCGAACACTATACTGAGGAGCTCCTTCTCGGTTGTAGTATAGTTGCGTTCTGCGGCTAGCAACGTCCGGCTGGCGAAGGCGATGGTTTTATGTTCTTTCGCCTCGTCTTCTTGGTATAGTTCTGCTCCAAGTGCTATATTGCTTGCGTCTGTCTGTAAGTAAAATTTTTCATTAAAATTGGGATGATTCATTAAAATCATATCAGCGAACTTATTTTTGATTTCGTTGAACGCTGCTCTTTCGTTGTCGCCCCACCTCCATTGTTTATTCTTTTGCAGCACTGCGCTGAGTCGGGCCGTCGTCTGGGCGTAGTTCCGCTGGAACTTCCTGTAAAAATTACAGAGACCAAGAAAACTTTGCAATTGTTTTATATTTTTAGGCTCCGGGAATGTCAGGATGAATTCTACTTTATCCGGATTGGCACGTATCCCTGTAGGTGTTATGATGAAACCCAAAAAATGTATCTCAGTTTGCAAAAATTTTGATTTGTCCCAATTCACTGTCAAACCTCCCTGGTATAACTTCTCCAATACATACTCTAAATGTTCTACATGCTCTTCAAATGTTCTCGACGCTATCAGAATATCATCAACGTATATGGTTAAAAAATCTAAGTTATGGGGTTGCAAAATCTCATCAAGACACTTAATAAAGCTGGCTACACTGGTGTTCAAACCAGACGGTAGTCTTTTGAATTGATAATTCTTTCCATTGAATAAAAAGGCTGTATATTTTCAACTATTTGCTGCCAACGGAACTTGCCAATACCCGGCGGTTAGGTCTAAAGAGGTCATATATTGTACGCCGCTGAACTTCTGAAAAATTTCTTCTATCGCTTCGGGTGACTCCCGGTCTGGAATAATTATTTGATTGATTTTGCGGGCATCTAAACGTAACCTAACTCTACCATCTTTTTTAATCACTACTACTAAAGGGTTAGAATATGGTGATACAGATCGCTCAATTATATCTCCCTCTAACATTTTCTCTAACTCAATCTGAACCGCTCTTCTCTTCGCATATGGCACCGGATAACTTCTTTGCACATAGGGTGCGTGTTCCCTTACCTTTAACTCGCATTCATAGTTTCTTGCCCTCCCTGGTATATCGGCAAACACTTCTCTAAAATTCTCTACTACCCGCCACAACGATTCACGTTGAGAACTCCCTATCACGCCACCCTCACTACAAAATTTCAGTGCTCTCTCATTCCATAAATGATCTACATTCTCCTCACACTCTATCTTACTCTCACTACATACATTCATACTAACTTCCATTTCGTGTTTATTATTCCGATTATGTATCACCCTTACCCCTGAAATTCTTACCGCATCTAACACCCGCTCAAAATTAATACGGACTGGTTCCCCTTCACTATTTAATTCTAACACCCGTTTATGAAAATCAATCACCGCCTTATGTTTAATCAGAAAATCATTTCCCAGTATAACCTCAAGATTCAGTCCCCGTACAACTAGAAATGTATTATCGTACCCTACCCCGTTAATTATCATGTTTAAATGTACTTGTTTCGTGACTCTCTTACTTCTAACTCCCGTAATACCTACAATCGTCACCCCCGCTACTGGCAAAGATGGAATATTTTTATTTATTTCTCTTAATTCATCTAATACATGTTCAGAAATAACAGAGATTTCGCTACCTGTATCGATTAAAGTTTTAATCTCCTTACCTTCTATGTTGATTTTCACCTCAGTCAGTCCATTCTCCCGTCTCACTGCTTCGAAGTCTTCCTCCTCCAATAATTCCTCAGATAAATCTGTAATAACAACGTTGTTTCGGTATCTATCATCCATTTGGACCCCAGAAACTTCCGGCGACAACGGTCGGGTCCGGTGTTCCATTGTCCCTCTTAGTTTCCCGCAGACGTGCTCGCCACTGCCGGATTGTATCCCCGTTCGGGCTGGTTTCCTCGCTGTTCGTGAGCGTGGCCTCTCGGCGCTCCTCCTTGGCCCTCTCCCCTTCGTTGGTATGCATGCTGGTTCTGTGTGGGTTGTGGACCCTGTCGCTGCCCCGGTCTCTCTCTCCTGCATCTAAAACAAAAATTCTGTGAAGCATAATTCTCCTGTGAACACGCTGGACAAGTCCACTTGGGTCCTCGATTATTTTGTTCTCGTCTGGGATATGCCGGTCCATTTGTAGGTCCCCTCGGCGGTCCCTGATTACCTCCATTATTTCCATTCTGCTGGTTCTGACGGCGACTCAATTCTTGGTCCCGGATGTTCTGAAACATATCTAAAATATTTTCTAGTTCGCTAATATTAGTTACCTCCCGCGTCATAAGTGTTATTTGTACTTCCCTCGGCAAATGCTTGCTTATATGCCTCACGAAGGATCTAAATGGCAATGGCAGTTCTAAATATTTCGCCTCATTAAATATTCTCATCACATACCCTGTTATATTATTATTAGGCCCCCCAAAATTCCCGGTTCCCATGATTCTACTTCGTAACACTTCTTGGTCTTCTTCAGACCAATATTTATTTCTAAACGCAGCCTCAAAACTTTCAAAACACTCCCATTCCGTTTTATGTACCTCAGCCCATATCTCCGAACTACCTTTGAAGCATTTTAAAATCTTTAATAATTGAACTTCCCAGTTATTAGTACTAAACTTATTGAACTCTCTCACTCTATTTATAAACTGCATAGGATGTACTCTTTTGTTGTCACAACTGAATGTCTCTAATTCAACTTCACTGCTTACGTCACGAGTCATAATTACTCGCTCGGTAACAGTGTTTACTTGTTGGCTAATGGCCATGCTCAATTCATTTTTAACATTCATTAACTTAAGATTACTATCAGATTCAAGGTCACTTATTATATCGTGTATTGTCTTAAATTCAATCTTACAATCATTTTCTATTTCTCTTATTTTACTATTATTATTTTCAATCTGACTCATAGCATAACCAATCTTGCATTCAGTATTGGTATTACCTTCACTTATTTGTTTCTCAACAATTGTATTTATGATACTATATTGCTCCGTGATCTGTTTCTCTACTTTATTAGTTATATTATTGGTGATATCAGAAACACGGCACTCTAATTGCTCATTTAGTGACTCTGACAATTGTAATTTCATACTTTCACAACGTTCATCAATATGTTTGTCTAGTACCCTACTCAAGTTATCGAATTGTACATTAATACTCTGCTGAAACTGAGTATTCTGGTCTTTAATTTCTTTAAAATTAATCTCGTTTTGAATATTCTGCTGTTTGCATTTTATTCTCTGTTCATCTAATTTATCGTTAAAGTCACTTTTCATCTTATTTAAAATTGTATCATTATCATCAAAGCGTTTATTAAGGTCATTATTCTGTTTATCGAAATTAACTTTCATAAAATCTAATAGGTCATCTAATGACAATTTTTTCTCTTTCGTTTTATTTGATTTGATCAATATTGGGGTAGATTTCGCTTCTGCGTGATCGACCATAATTGACCCAGTTAGGTCATCGTTAACTATTGATTGCACGCTCAACTCAGCTGTTGGCCTTGACTGACTTACTTTGCTCACACTAGGTGACGGGTTCATCGAACCAAGGCCACTCTCACTCATAATTGAATCTACTACACTGCTTTTCTCTGTGTTCTCAGACATTTTTACTTGATCTATTTTTCTTAAGTAATACGGCCAATGATTGGTCTTTTTTCAAAACTGATGTTTTAACATATACAAAATCAATTTTGCTTTCGCAACCGTACTTCGCTATGTACTGTCAAATGTAGGTCAGCGTAGTACAACCCTTTTTGTGTTATATTACATCCTGGTCGCGCTGCAACAATTGTAACTTTTATTCTTTTTGCGATATTTTATTTATTCAAATTATAACTCCAACTTACCTTTCATCTTTGATCTGGCCTGATCGCATAGTGTGGACGAACCCATTTCGTTCGACGAACTCTGACAGTACACAAACGAATTAGGGCCTTGAAAGAATTTAACTCTCAATTTTATGGAAGAGAAATTAGATTTTTTATTAATCAGAAATATTGAAATTATAAACCTTCGTGTTACATGTTGTGCAACTCTTGCACCTTACTGACTATGGCTTACCTTATCCTTTATAAAGGTACAAACAATTATACACACAAACAGCCCAGCATTGCTCACACACACAGATACACCGAATTTATAATGCCCTTAACATTTTATAATATAAATTTCCCCCCCCCCACGGCGGACACGCGGTCTTCACGCACAGTCATCTTCTCTTGAAATTTCTTAGTTTATTTTACCCGAAAGTTATAACTTACACTGTCTCTTTTAAACCGACCGCGGTCACATAAATTCAAATGATTACACCTTTTTTTACTGATAAATTCAAGACTTTTATGACGAGCCTACTTTGGCCGTCCCGGTACCGGGGAGTTCAGCTGGTAGACTGGGAATGCTAACGTAACAGGTACGGCTGAGATGATCTCATGCTTGGTACGGAAAGCACTGCCTTGTTCTTCGTCGTCAAAGCTTCGTTCCATGCCATGTATGTAGTTTTTTGGAGTGAATATAGCCTACGATCTCAGCTAGGCATTGGCTGACGTCATAAAAGGGGCAGGACTTAGGATATTATTTCCTGCTGTTCACGACCATGTGCTCGTGGAGTTGCTTGCTTTTAGCCATTTTGAGTTTTTTACGGCGTCACTCCAGCGCTCCGCCCGGCTGTGTTGCGTACGGGTGCCGACATACATATACAAAGTTCTTAGAATTTCGAAGGGGGCGAGAATTCCTTTGCCGCCTTACTCAACTGCAAACTGCGTTTCGCTTTGTTACACCACTGTTTCTCAATACGTGTTCTGTTATAATGAAATGAATCTTCGTCGTAATATGAAATTTCACAATGTTTAAATAAAACTCCCGCACAAAACGAAATAAATAAAAATGTAAATACCCCATATTATAAAAAATAAAAGGACCCAAAATTGACCCGCTACAAAATCAAATTCACTTTAAGCTGTCAAGCGAGTCAGTGAATAACTTAAATGGAATTTGACATGTTAATAACAACAATTAAATCAGAATCCGAATAATAGGATATCAGCATCAGCATTTGGCTGAGAATTAATCAACTATGACTAGTAACTATTAATGCCAAGAACTAAGATTAGCTATGGCCACAATATGAGATTGAAGCTGTATTACAGTCTCAAATGTGCTTATGACAAGTAAAAATGTTTGTAAGAGGGAACCTTATATAAATAAGCTACCTCATCAAGGTACCGAAATGTAAACTAATAAACGTTATTAAGGCATAAATCCGATACAAACGGTATGCCTCAGCAATGCCTAAAACAAACAATCATCAGTAAGGTGATTAGTAGAAAGTACTAGAAGTGTAAATCACATACAATGAACAATCTTTATACCAAAAAATAGCGATAAGCATTAGTAATATGTTATACAATTAACAGTTCAATTGTTAATTAATAGCATGGAGCAAAATAATGTGAAACAAAATGTCATAGTGAGTAAGTATAGTTAATAGCAATGTATAAGTTAAGGTTTAATCATAATATTCAGTAAATAAATATCAGGACGGATATAATAGTGTTCTAACATAAACGTTTAAGTGAAAAAACGCGATGTGGAACACAAACAATATTAATAAGAGAGTGTAATCGTCGGCTTTGATTAGCAGACGACAGCGCGGAGCCAAGTACCTGAACATTGTTTATTAAAAAATGTCAGTGAAAATGTAAATAAACCAGTGTCAAACTATATCAAATTGAAGAGGAAAAAATATCCTTTAATTTGATAGTGATACGACCCCGATCGCAACTATAATAAGTGCGTGACAGGCGTTAGCATCATTTGTACATAATAAATACGAAATCTGTTTATCAACACTAACATCAACGACGGCTGTCAATCATTCTGGTGACGAGTCGGTTAAAAACCGTTAGTGACAGTTGGAAAGACGATACGTCACTTTCGTAACGCCTGGCTAAGCCAATCAGAAAATAGCTTAATAAGTAAAACAATCGCCTAAGGCTGATCAAACCATAGGGTATATAAAGAAGAGCGGCTTATTACCGTTAGACACTTTTTACATTCATCCGGAGCGGCAGGTGCGCTCGTCTCATCAAAATTTCTACTAACTGATAGCTTCATTGTAATAGTGCATCGATGGAATCATTTCGGCAACAACAAAAAGTAACTACAAGATATTCTACAAAGAACCAGTGCATCTAAGTGCAGTATTATTTTATTTAGTGCGGGAAAATAACGAACAGAAGAAATAATTAAATAATATCATATAAGGTCCTTTTTAGTCAGAAGCGGACCAATGTTCTCTGTTCATGTGCGTGTGTAGTGAATAACAATGGTCATTACAATCCGACCATTGATGTGTTTAATTGAATTTTAATCGAAAGATTAAAAACACAAAGGTAACAGGGTGACAATTTATTCTATTACACTGAGTGCAATAACCTATATGTTTTGATAAACAAATCTGTACTGACGCATAACACTGAAACATTTTCTGTATTACACCATGTCTGAATTTATTTAATGGATTTGTCAATCCTATTTAAGCTGGATGTTAGTCATAAGTGATCTCACCATATAACTTTGTAAATCATAAATCAAGCATGACGAACGCCTAACCTATAAAATAGGTTTTATTTTTATATTAGTAAACTAAAAGGCATTACTAGTCGATATTATATCAGAAAATAATTAGCTATTGTGTAGGCATGAGCATTCTTTTTTGTGTTTCAAAGAACTTACGCCTGAGATATAAATAATATTAATGTTCAAAGTAAAGAGTATCTGGACTTAACCAGAATTATTGTGTATGCTCTGAGCCAGTTGTATAGGGTATGTAACAAAATATTTGCAATTGTACATCAATGTATTCTTTTAATTATATTTGTTTGAATTCACTATCAAGGGTACAAATAAAACCCCATTATTAGCAGCATAACTTGACTTAATTTATTTCTAAAAAACAGATAAATAATTCATTCAGAAGAATCAAAACAACTTTCAGTTGCGATTAAATATTGTTGAATTGCATTGCCATAAGGGCAATAAACACGATTTTAACTTTTTAAAATTATTATTTGATTCTATTAATGGGTTTTCCACGGGATTTTCCCGAAATAAACCTGTGTGGCGCCCATTATTAAACAAGGTAACCTAACCTTGTAGATAAAGTGAGTTGGTTTTGTAAACCGTCTTGGCAGCTTATTGATTTATAGAACTTCTGAACTTCCAGAAAACACGAACAGGTACGTGGAAGTGTATTTTATTAATTCTATTGTCCAGACATTACTAGACTTTACATACTTAGACGACTATCAACCTGGAGGAGGAGTTTCGCTGCTAGTATCAGCAAGACGGTCACCACCATCAAGCGACCAGCTAGTACACTTTATTTTTAAATTTAAGCAACGTTAGTGTTTAAATAATATTAACGCAATTATTTTATTTTTTATCTAAAGGAATTCTTTTCAGGCAATTATAACTTTGCAACTGTAAACACACTTTTAATAACATCCAGCAAAACTCTTCATTTCGGTGTAAGCAAAACTATTGTCAATGGCTCAATTGGAAATTTGCCATTGACACTAAAAATATTTAAGATTTGCACGCACTGCCTTGTATTTAGGTGTAGCCTCCTTTATTTACAATACTCTAAGGCAGTGCAGGTACGTGACAGGTACATCAAACGTTGCACCTAGAGTGTATAAAATTTAATTCGTCACGTACCTTTTTTGGGGTCCCCCTCCCCGTTCAAATATGTAGCTAAATTTCCAGTTTGTACCAATTTTGGTGGAGCCGGACCATCGTTGCTTTCACTGCCCGAAGGAAGATCCGCCAACCATGGCCCGCATCCGAGTTCCGAATTCCACGGCCAGGACTGGTAAGATCGTGACCGCCCGAAAATGGGGGAGGAGCCCTTCTAGAAACATAAAAAAAACAATCAAATGACATTCATACATTTACTATTTAATAAAATCCTTATGCTGACCAAAATAATTTCAAATTTGTAGCGTTGTGCGTACCCACTATCTCCCTGGTTTCTCTATTCTGTAACACATACGAATTTTTCATTTTTATTTCTACTATCTCGTACGGCCCCTCGTACAATAAGAAAAATTTCTTGATCTTATCTTGTGCACTTGATAAATCGTGGCGTCGCACCAATACCATCTGTCCGACCTCGTACTGCGTCCACTTACCTTTCATATCATGTCTCTGTTTTCTCCTCTCCCCCTTCGTCAACAAATTTTCATTGGCTAGTCTCAGTTTAACATCGTTACCAATAGTGTTGGTTTCCGGTGGATATTCAATTAATTGTTCCAAAATCCTCTGTGGACGCTTTCCTCTTATTAACTCATAAGGTGTGAACCCCGTCGACTCGTGGGTGGTGCAGTTAAGCCAATTTTCAATCTTCTGCGCGTAGAGTGGCCACTCGCTGTGTTTGGCGTGGCAGTATGTTCGGAAAATTCTTCCCAACTCCCTCATGACTCTCTCCGCCTGATTGGACTGTGGATGATACACTGCGGTGTGCTTTGGGATGATACCTTCCCATCCGAGAGTCTGGCGCCATCTTCCGCTGATGAACTGCGGTCCATGGTCGGATAATATTACCTTCGGCTTTCCCACGTTGATCATGTAGTCGCGTGTGATCTTCTCGCTCAGCACCTTACTTGTTGCTCGCTTCACGCTATATAACCTTACATATTTGGAAAAAGTATCAAGTACAACAAAAATATGCATCACTCCACCCCTACCCTTTGGCAATGGGCCGTACAAATCTACAGCTACTAAATCGAATGGTTTTTCTACTTTAATATAATTTAGTTCTCCTTCTAACCTATAATTCACAACTTTAGATTTCTGACATATCTCGCAAACTCTAAGTATTTTTCGGACGCGTTTCTCCATATTTTTAAATAGACAGGATTCCTTTAACACATTCACACACTTACGTGCCCCAAAATGCCCGTATCTAAGGTGACAGTCCCACACTATTTTCTCTATCAAACCTTCAGGTATAACTAACCTCCAATCCCTCTCTCTCCCCTCTACTTTTTTAAACAAACTCCCTTTAAACACTTGAAAATATTGTTTATACCCAAACTCATCTACATCTGACTCTACGCTAGTAATGATTTTATTTAATTTACTATCAGCTCTTTGCATTACATTTATATTCTTCAATTCTTCCCCAAAAAGTTTATCTTCCCGGGATAGCCTATAAATCTCTATTTCTTTAATATCTCTACCTGTTCTATTTCTGTCTGTGTCTACTCGTGATAGTGTGTCTGGCACCCTGTTCTCTACACCCTTAATGTATTCCCAAGAAAAATTATACTCTTGAAGAGCTAACACCCACCTGGTTATCCGGCTATGTGTGAGTTTGCAAGTATTCAGGAACGACAGTGCTTTATGGTCCGTCCTGATGATGGTTCTATTACCCAGCAGATACATGCGGAACTTCCTCACGGCGACACTATACTGAGGAGCTCCTTCTCGGTTGTAGTATAGTTGCGTTCTGCGGCTAGCAACGTCCGGCTGGCGAAGGCGATGGTTTTATGTTCTTTCGCCTCGTCTTCTTGGTATAGTTCTGCTCCAAGTGCTATATTGCTTGCGTCTGTCTGTAAGTAAAATTTTTCATTAAAATTGGGATGATTCATTAAAATCATATCAGCGAACTTATTTTTGATTTCGTTGAACGCTGCTCTTTCGTTGTCGCCCCACCTCCATTGTTTATTCTTTTGCAGCACTGCGCTGAGTCGGGCCGTCGTCTGGGCGTAGTTCCGCTGGAACTTCCTGTAAAAATTACAGAGACCAAGAAAACTTTGCAATTGTTTTATATTTTTAGGCTCCGGGAATGTCAGGATGAATTCTACTTTATCCGGATTGGCACGTATCCCTGTAGGTGTTATGATGAAACCCAAAAAATGTATCTCAGTTTGCAAAAATTTTGATTTGTCCCAATTCACTGTCAAACCTCCCTGGTATAACTTCTCCAATACATACTCTAAATGTTCTACATGCTCTTCAAATGTTCTCGACGCTATCAGAATATCATCAACGTATATGGTTAAAAAATCTAAGTTATGGGGTTGCAAAATCTCATCAAGACACTTAATAAAGCTGGCTACACTGGTGTTCAAACCAAACGGTAGTCTTTTGAATTGATAATTCTTTCCATTGAATAAAAAGGCTGTATATTTTCAACTATTTGCTGCCAACGGAACTTGCCAATACCCGGCGGTTAGGTCTAAAGAGGTCATATATTGTACGCCGCTGAACTTCTGAAAAATTTCTTCTATCGCTTCGGGTGACTCCCGGTCTGGAATAATTATTTGATTGATTTTGCGGGCATCTAAACATAACCTAACTCTACCATCTTTTTTAATCACTACTACTAAAGGGTTAGAATATGGTGATACAGATCGCTCAATTATATCTCCCTCTAACATTTTCTCTAACTCAATCTGAACCGCTCTTCTCTTCGCATATGGCACCGGATAACTTCTTTGCACATAGGGTGCGTGTTCCCTTACCTTTAACTCGCATTCATAGTTTCTTGCCCTCCCTGGTATATCGGCAAACACTTCTCTAAAATTCTCTACTACCCGCCACAACGATTCACGTTGAGAACTCCCTATCACGCCACCCTCACTACAAAATTTCAGTGCTCTCTCATTCCATAAATGATCTACATTCTCCTCACACTCTATCTTACTCTCACTACATACATTCATACTAACTTCCATTTCGTGTTTATTATTCCGATTATGTATCACCCTTACCCCTGAAATTCTTACCGCATCTAACACCCGCTCAAAATTAATACGGACTGGTTCCCCTTCACTATTTAATTCTAACACCCGTTTATGAAAATCAATCACCGCCTTATGTTTAATCAGAAAATCATTTCCCAGTATAACCTCAAGATTCAGTCCCCGTACAACTAGAAATGTATTATCGTACCCTACCCCGTTAATTATCATGTTTAAATGTACTTGTTTCGTGACTCTCTTACTTCTAACTCCCGTAATACCTACAATCGTCACCCCCGCTACTGGCAAAGATGGAATATTTTTATTTATTTCTCTTAATTCATCTAATACATGTTCAGAAATAACAGAGATTTCGCTACCTGTATCGATTAAAGTTTTAATCTCCTTACCTTCTATGTTGATTTTCACCTCAGTCAGTCCATTCTCCCGTCTCACTGCTTCGAAGTCTTCCTCCTCCAATAATTCCTCAGATAAATCTGTAATAACAACGTTGTTTCGGTATCTATCATCCATTTGGACCCCAGAAACTTCCGGCGACAACGGTCGGGTCCGGTGTTCCATTGTCCCTCTTAGTTTCCCGCAGACGTGCTCGCCACTGCCGGATTGTATCCCCGTTCGGGCTGGTTTCCTCGCTGTTCGTGAGCGTGGCCTCTCGGCGCTCCTCCTTGGCCCTCTCCCCTTCGTTGGTATGCATGCTGGTTCTGTGTGGGTTGTGGACCCTGTCGCTGCCCTGGTCTCTCTCTCCTGCATCTAAAACAAAAATTCTGTGAAGCATAATTCTCCTGTGAACACGCTGGACAAGTCCACTTGGGTCCTCGATTATTTTGTTCTCGTCTGGGATATGCCGGTCCATTTGTAGGTCCCCTCGGCGGTCCCTGATTACCTCCATTATTTCCATTCTGCTGGTTCTGACGGCGACTCAATTCTTGGTCCCGGATGTTCTGAAACATATCTAAAATATTTTCTAGTTCGCTAATATTAGTTACCTCCCGCGTCATAAGTGTTATTTGTACTTCCCTCGGCAAATGCTTGCTTATATGCCTCACGAAGGATCTAAATGGCAATGGCGGTTCTAAATATTTCGCCTCATTAAATATTCTCATCACATACCCTGTTATATTATTATTAGGCCCCCCAAAATTCCCGGTTCCCATGATTCTACTTCGTAACACTTCTTGGTCTTCTTCAGACCAATATTTATTTCTAAACGCAGCCTCAAAACTTTCAAAACACTCCCATTCCGTTTTATGTACCTCAGCCCATATCTCCGAACTACCTTTGAAGCATTTTAAAATCTTTAATAATTGAACTTCCCAGTTATTAGTACTAAACTTATTGAACTCTCTCACTCTATTTATAAACTGCATAGGATGTACTCTTTTGTTGTCACAACTGAATGTCTCTAATTCAACTTCACTGCTTACGTCACGAGTCATAATTACTCGCTCGGTAACAGTGTTTACTTGTTGGCTAATGGCCATGCTCAATTCATTTTTAACATTCATTAACTTAAGATTACTATCAGATTCAAGGTCACTTATTATATCGTGTATGGTCTTAAATTCAATCTTACAATCATTTTCTATTTCTCTTATTTTACTATTATTATTTTCAATCTGACTCATAGCATAACCAATCTTGCATTCAGTATTGGTATTACCTTCGCTTATTTGTTTCTCAACAATTGTATTTATGATACTATATTGCTCCGTGATCTGTTTCTCTACTTTATTAGTTATATTATTGGTGATATCAGAAACACGGCACTCTAATTGCTCATTTAGTGACTCTGACAATTGTAATTTCATACTTTCACAACGTTCATCAATATGTTTGTCTAGTACCCTACTCAAGTTATCGAATTGTACATTAATACTCTGCTGAAACTGAGTATTCTGGTCTTTAATTTCTTTAAAATTAATCTCGTTTTGAATATTCTGCTGTTTGCATTTTATTCTCTGTTCATCTAATTTATCGTTAAAGTCACTTTTCATCTTATTTAAAATTGTATCATTATCATCAAAGCGTTTATTAAGGTCATTATTCTGTTTATCGAAATTAACTTTCATAAAATCTAATAGGTCATCTAATGACAATTTTTTCTCTTTCGTTTTATTTGATTTGATCAATATTGGGGTAGATTTCGCTTCTGCGTGATCGACCATAATTGACCCAGTTAGGTCATCGTTAACTATTGATTGCACGCTCAACTCAGCTGTTGGCCTTGACTGACTTACTTTGCTCACACTAGGTGACGGGTTCATCGAACCAAGGCCACTCTCACTCATAATTGAATCTACTACACTGCTTTTCTCTGTGTTCTCAGACATTTTTACTTGATCTATTTTTCTTAAGTAATACGGCCAATGATTGGTCTTTTTTCAAAACTGATGTTTTAACATATACAAAATCAATTTTGCTTTCGCAACCGTACTTCGCTATGTACTGTCAAATGTAGGTCAGCGTAGTACAACCCTTTTTGTGTTATATTACATCCTGGTCGCGCTGCAACAATTGTAACTTTTATTCTTTTTGCGATATTTTATTTATTCAAATTATAACTCCAACTTACCTTTCATCTTTGATCTGGCCTGATCGCATAGTGTGGACGAACCCATTTCGTTCGACGAACTCTGACAGTACACAAACGAATTAGGGCCTTGAAAGAATTTAACTCTCAATTTTATGGAAGAGAAATTAGATATTTTATTAATCAGAAATATTGAAATTATAAACCTTCGTGTTACATGTTGTGCAACTCTTGCACCTTACTGACTATGGCTTACCTTATCCTTTATAAAGGTACAAACAATTATACACACAAACAGCCCAGCATTGCTCACACACACAGATACACCGAATTTATAATGCCCTTAACATTTTATAATATAAATTTCCCCCCCCACGGCGGACACGCGGTCTTCACGCACAGTCATCTTCTCTTGAAATTTCTTAGTTTATTTTACCCGAAAGTTATAACTTACACTGTCTCTTTTAAACCGACCGCGGTCACATAAATTCAAATGATTACACCTTTTTTTACTGATAAATTCAAGACTTTTATGACGAGCCTACTTTGGCCGTCCCGGTACCGGGGAGTTCAGCTGGTAGACTGGGAATGCTAACGTAACAGGTACGGCTGAGATGATCTCATGCTTGGTACGGAAAGCACTGCCTTGTTCTTCGTCGTCAAAGCTTCGTTCCATGCCATGTATGTAGTTTTTTGGAGTGAATATAGCCTACGATCTCAGCTAGGCATTGGCTGACGTCATAAAAGGGGCAGGACTTAGGATATTATTTCCTGCTGTTCACGACCATGTGCTCGTGGAGTTGCTTGCTTTTAGCCATTTTGAGTTTTTTACGGCGTCACTCCAGCGCTCCGCCCGGCTGTGTTGCGTACGGGTGCCGACATACATATACAAAGTTCTTAGAATTTCGAAGGGGGCGAGAATTCCTTTGCCGCCTTACTCAACTGCAAACTGCGTTTCGCTTTGTTACACCACTGTTTCTCAATACGTGTTCTGTTATAATGAAATGAATCTTCGTCGTAATATGAAATTTCACAATGTTTAAATAAAACTCCCGCACAAAACGAAATAAATAAAAATGTAAATACCCCATATTATAAAAAATAAAAGGACCCAAAATTGACCCGCTACAAAATCAAATTCACTTTAAGCTGTCAAGCGAGTCAGTGAATAACTTAAATGGAATTTGACATGTTAATAACAACAATTAAATCAGAATCCGAATAATAGGATATCAGCATCAGCATTTGGCTGAGAATTAATCAACTATGACTAGTAACTATTAATGCCAAGAACTAAGATTAGCTATGGCCACAATATGAGATTGAAGCTGTATTACAGTCTCAAATGTGCTTATGACAAGTAAAAATGTTTGTAAGAGGGAACCTTATATAAATAAGCTACCTCATCAAGGTACCGAAATGTAAACTAATAAACGTTATTAAGGCATAAATCCGATACAAACGGTATGCCTCAGCAATGCCTAAAACAAACAATCATCAGTAAGGTGATTAGTAGAAAGTACTAGAAGTGTAAATCACATACAATGAACAATCTTTATACCAAAAAATAGCGATAAGCATTAGTAATATGTTATACAATTAACAGTTCAATTGTTAATTAATAGCATGGAGCAAAATAATGTGAAACAAAATGTCATAGTGAGTAAGTATAGTTAATAGCAATGTATAAGTTAAGGTTTAATCATAATATTCAGTAAATAAATATCAGGACGGATATAATAGTGTTCTAACATAAACGTTTAAGTGAAAAAACGCGATGTGGAACACAAACAATATTAATAAGAGAGTGTAATCGTCGGCTTTGATTAGCAGACGACAGCGCGGAGCCAAGTACCTGAACATTGTTTATTAAAAAATGTCAGTGAAAATGTAAATAAACCAGTGTCAAACTATATCAAATTGAAGAGGAAAAAATATCCTTTAATTTGATAGTGATACGACCCCGATCGCAACTATAATAAGTGCGTGACAGGCGTTAGCATCATTTGTACATAATAAATACGAAATCTGTTTATCAACACTAACATCAACGACGGCTGTCAATCATTCTGGTGACGAGTCGGTTAAAAACCGTTAGTGACAGTTGGAAAGACGATACGTCACTTTCGTAACGCCTGGCTAAGCCAATCAGAAAATAGCTTAATAAGTAAAACAATCGCCTAAGGCTGATCAAACCATAGGGTATATAAAGAAGAGCGGCTTATTACCGTTAGACACTTTTTACATTCATCCGGAGCGTCAGGTGCGCTCGTCTCATCAAAATTTCTACTAACTGATAGCTTCATTGTAATAGTGCATCGATGGAATCATTTCGGCAACAACAAAAAGTAACTACAAGATATTCTACAAAGAACCAGTGCATCTAAGTGCAGTATTATTTTATTTAGTGCGGGAAAATAACGAACAGAAGAAATAATTAAATAATATCATATAAGGTCCTTTTTAGTCAGAAGCGGACCAATGTTCTCTGTTCATGTGCGTGTGTAGTGAATAACAATGGTCATTACAATCCGACCATTGATGTGTTTAATTGAATTTTAATCGAAAGATTAAAAACACAAAGGTAACAGGGTGACAATTTATTCTATTACACTGAGTGCAATAACCTATATGTTTTGATAAACAAATCTGTACTGACGCATAACACTGAAACATTTTCTGTATTACACCATGTCTGAATTTATTTAATGGATTTGTCAATCCTATTTAAGCTGGATGTTAGTCATAAGTGATCTCACCATATAACTTTGTAAATCATAAATCAAGCATGACGAACGCCTAACCTATAAAATAGGTTTTATTTTTATATTAGTAAACTAAAAGGCATTACTAGTCGATATTATATCAGAAAATAATTAGCTATTGTGTAGGCATGAGCATTCTTTTTTGTGTTTCAAAGAACTTACGCCTGAGATATAAATAATATTAATGTTCAAAGTAAAGAGTATCTGGACTTAACCAGAATTATTGTGTATGCTCTGAGCCAGTTGTATAGGGTATGTAACAAAATATTTGCAATTGTACATCAATGTATTCTTTTAATTATATTTGTTTGAATTCACTATCAAGGGTACAAATAAAACCCCATTATTAGCAGCATAACTTGACTTAATTTATTTCTAAAAAACAGATAAATAATTCATTCAGAAGAATCAAAACAACTTTCAGTTGCGATTAAAAATTGTTGAATTGCATTGCCATAAGGGCAATAAACACGATTTTAACTTTTTAAAATTATTATTTGATTCTATTAATGGGTTTTCCACGGGATTTTCCCGAAATAAACCTGTGTGGCGCCCATTATTAAACAAGGTAACCTAACCTTGTAGATAAAGTGAGTTGGTTTTGTAAACCGTCTTGGCAGCTTATTGATTTATAGAACTTCTGAACTTCCAGAAAACACGAACAGGTACGTGGAAGTGTATTTTATTAATTCTATTGTCCAGACATTACTAGACTTTACATACTTAGACGACTATCAACCTGGAGGAGGAGTTTCGCTGCTAGTATCAGCAAGACGGTCACCACCATCAAGCGACCAGCTAGTACACTTTATTTTTAAATTTAAGCAACGTTAGTGTTTAAATAATATTAACGCAATTATTTTATTTTTTATCTAAAGGAATTCTTTTCAGGCAATTATAACTTTGCAACTGTAAACACACTTTTAATAACATCCAGCAAAACTCTTCATTTCGGTGTAAGCAAAACTATTGTCAATGGCTCAATTGGAAATTTGCCATTGACACTAAAAATATTTAAGATTTGCACGCACTGCCTTGTATTTAGGTGTAGCCTCCTTTATTTACAATACTCTAAGGCAGTGCAGGTACGTGACAGGTACATAAAACGTTGCACCTAGAGTGTATAAAATTTAATTCGTCACGTACCTTTTTTGGGGTCCCCCTCCCCGTTCAAATATGTAGCTAAATTTCCAGTTTGTACCAATTTTGGTGGAGCCGGACCATCGTTGCTTTCACTGCCCGAAGGAAGATCCGCCAACCATGGCCCGCATCCGAGTTCCGAATTCCACGGCCAGGACTGGTAAGATCGTGACCGCCCGAAAATGGGGGAGGAGCCCTTCTAGAAACATAAAAAAAACAATCAAATGACATTCATACATTTACTATTTAATAAAATCCTTATGCTGACCAAAATAATTTCAAATTTGTAGCGTTGTGCGTACCCACTATCTCCCTGGTTTCTCTATTCTGTAACACATACGAATTTTTCATTTTTATTTCTACTATCTCGTACGGCCCCTCGTACAATAAGAAAAATTTCTTGATCTTATCTTGTGCACTTGATAAATCGTGGCGTCGCACCAATACCATCTGTCCGACCTCGTACTGCGTCCACTTACCTTTCATATCATGTCTCTGTTTTCTCCTCTCCCCCTTCGTCAACAAATTTTCATTGGCTAGTCTCAGTTTAACATCGTTACCAATAGTGTTGGTTTCCGGTGGATATTCAATTAATTGTTCCAAAATCCTCTGTGGACGCTTTCCTCTTATTAACTCATAAGGTGTGAACCCCGTCGACTCGTGGGTGGTGCAGTTAAGCCAATTTTCAATCTTCTGCGCGTAGAGTGGCCACTCGCTGTGTTTGGCGTGGCAGTATGTTCGGAAAATTCTTCCCAACTCCCTCATGACTCTCTCCGCCTGATTGGACTGTGGATGATACACTGCGGTGTGCTTTGGGATGATACCTTCCCATCCGAGAGTCTGGCGCCATCTTCCGCTGATGAACTGCGGTCCATGGTCGGATAATATTACCTTCGGCTTTCCCACGTTGATCATGTAGTCGCGTGTGATCTTCTCGCTCAGCACCTTACTTGTTGCTCGCTTCACGCTATATAACCTTACATATTTGGAAAAAGTATCAAGTACAACAAAAATATGCATCACTCCACCCCTACCCTTTGGCAATGGGCCGTACAAATCTACAGCTACTAAATCGAATGGTTTTTCTACTTTAATATAATTTAGTTCTCCTTCTAACCTATAATTCACAACTTTAGATTTCTGACATATCTCGCAAACTCTAAGTATTTTTCGGACGCGTTTCTCCATATTTTTAAATAGACAGGATTCCTTTAACACATTCACACACTTACGTGCCCCAAAATGCCCGTATCTAAGGTGACAGTCCCACACTATTTTCTCTATCAAACCTTCAGGTATAACTAACCTCCAATCCCTCTCTCTCCCCTCTACTTTTTTAAACAAACTCCCTTTAAACACTTGAAAATATTGATTATACCCAAACTCATCTACATCTGACTCTACGCTAGTAATGATTTTATTTAATTTACTATCAGCTCTTTGCATTACATTTATATTCTTCAATTCTTCCCCAAAAAGTTTATCTTCCCGGGATAGCCTATAAATCTCTATTTCTTTAATATCTCTACCTGTTCTATTTCTGTCTGTGTCTACTCGTGATAGTGTGTCTGGCACCCTGTTCTCTACACCCTTAATGTATTCCCAAGAAAAATTATACTCTTGAAGAGCTAACACCCACCTGGTTATCCGGCTATGTGTGAGTTTGCAAGTATTCAGGAACGACAGTGCTTTATGGTCCGTCCTGATGATGGTTCTATTACCCAGCAGATACGTGCGGAACTTCCTCACGGCGAACACTATACTGAGGAGCTCCTTCTCGGTTGTAGTATAGTTGCGTTCTGCGGCTAGCAACGTCCGGCTGGCGAAGGCGATGGTTTTATGTTCTTTCGCCTCGTCTTCTTGGTATAGTTCTGCTCCAAGTGCTATATTGCTTGCGTCTGTCTGTAAGTAAAATTTTTCATTAAAATTGGGATGATTCATTAAAATCATATCAGCGAACTTATTTTTGATTTCGTTGAACGCTGCTCTTTCGTTGTCGCCCCACCTCCATTGTTTATTCTTTTGCAGCACTGCGCTGAGTCGGGCCGTCGTCTGGGCGTAGTTCCGCTGGAACTTCCTGTAAAAATTACAGAGACCAAGAAAACTTTGCAATTGTTTTATATTTTTAGGCTCCGGGAATGTCAGGATGAATTCTACTTTATCCGGATTGGCACGTATCCCTGTAGGTGTTATGATGAAACCCAAAAAATGTATCTCAGTTTGCAAAAATTTTGATTTGTCCCAATTCACTGTCAAACCTCCCTGGTATAACTTCTCCAATACATACTCTAAATGTTCTACATGCTCTTCGAATGTTCTCGACGCTATCAGAATATCATCAATGTATATGGTTAAAAAATCTAAGTTATGGGGTTGCAAAATCTCATCAAGACACTTAATAAAGCTGGCTACACTGGTGTTCAAACCAAACGGTAGTCTTTTGAATTGATAATTCTTTCCATTGAATAAAAAGGCTGTATATTTTCAACTATTTGCTGCCAACGGAACTTGCCAATACCCGGCGGTTAGGTCTAAAGAGGTCATATATTGTACGCCGCTGAACTTCTGAAAAATTTCTTCTATCGCTTCGGGTGACTCCCGGTCTGGAATAATTATTTGATTGATTTTGCGGGCATCTAAACATAACCTAACTCTACCATCTTTTTTAATCACTACTACTAAAGGGTTAGAATATGGTGATACAGATCGCTCAATT
Source organism: Magicicada septendecula (assembly GCA_034769895.1). Taxonomy (NCBI): domain Eukaryota; kingdom Metazoa; phylum Arthropoda; class Insecta; order Hemiptera; family Cicadidae; genus Magicicada; species Magicicada septendecula. The sequence continues at coordinate 1,033,154,272 of CM068367.1, read as the reverse complement.
ATATCTCCCTCTAACATTTTCTCTAACTCAATCTGAACCGCTCTTCTCTTCGCATATGGCACCGGATAACTTCTTTGCACATAGGGTGCGTGTTCCCTTACCTTTAACTCGCATTCATAGTTTCTTGCCCTCCCTGGTATATCGGCAAACACTTCTCTAAAATTCTCTACTACCCGCCACAACGATTCACGTTGAGAACTCCCTATCACGCCACCCTCACTACAAAATTTCAGTGCTCTCTCATTCCATAAATGATCTACATTCTCCTCACACTCTATCTTACTCTCACTACATACATTCATACTAACTTCCATTTCGTGTTTATTATTCCGATTATGTATCACCCTTACCCCTGAAATTCTTACCGCATCTAACACCCGCTCAAAATTAATACGGACTGGTTCCCCTTCACTATTTAATTCTAACACCCGTTTATGAAAATCAATCACCGCCTTATGTTTAATCAGAAAATCATTTCCCAGTATAACCTCAAGATTCAGTCCCCGTACAACTAGAAATGTATTATCGTACCCTACCCCGTTAATTATCATGTTTAAATGTACTTGTTTCGTGACTCTCTTACTTCTAACTCCCGTAATACCTACAATCGTCACCCCCGCTACTGGCAAAGATGGAATATTTTTATTTATTTCTCTTAATTCATCTAATACATGTTCAGAAATAACAGAGATTTCGCTACCTGTATCGATTAAAGTTTTAATCTCCTTACCTTCTATGTTGATTTTCACCTCAGTCAGTCCATTCTCCCGTCTCACTGCTTCGAAGTCTTCCTCCTCCAATAATTCCTCAGATAAATCTGTAATAACAACGTTGTTTCGGTATCTATCATCCATTTGGACCCCAGAAACTTCCGGCGACAACGGTCGGGTCCGGTGTTCCATTGTCCCTCTTAGTTTCCCGCAGACGTGCTCGCCACTGCCGGATTGTATCCCCGTTCGGGCTGGTTTCCTCGCTGTTCGTGAGCGTGGCCTCTCGGCGCTCCTCCTTGGCCCTCTCCCCTTCGTTGGTATGCATGCTGGTTCTGTGTGGGTTGTGGACCCTGTCGCTGCCCTGGTCTCTCTCTCCTGCATCTAAAACAAAAATTCTGTGAAGCATAATTCTCCTGTGAACACGCTGGACAAGTCCACTTGGGTCCTCGATTATTTTGTTCTCGTCTGGGATATGCCGGTCCATTTGTAGGTCCCCTCGGCGGTCCCTGATTACCTCCATTATTTCCATTCTGCTGGTTCTGACGGCGACTCAATTCTTGGTCCCGGATGTTCTGAAACATATCTAAAATATTTTCTAGTTCGCTAATATTAGTTACCTCCCGCGTCATAAGTGTTATTTGTACTTCCCTCGGCAAATGCTTGCTTATATGCCTCACGAAGGATCTAAATGGCAATGGCGGTTCTAAATATTTCGCCTCATTAAATATTCTCATCACATACCCTGTTATATTATTATTAGGCCCCCCAAAATTCCCGGTTCCCATGATTCTACTTCGTAACACTTCTTGGTCTTCTTCAGACCAATATTTATTTCTAAACGCAGCCTCAAAACTTTCAAAACACTCCCATTCCGTTTTATGTACCTCAGCCCATATCTCCGAACTACCTTTGAAGCATTTTAAAATCTTTAATAATTGAACTTCCCAGTTATTAGTACTAAACTTATTGAACTCTCTCACTCTATTTATAAACTGCATAGGATGTACTCTTTTGTTGTCACAACTGAATGTCTCTAATTCAACTTCACTGCTTACGTCACGAGTCATAATTACTCGCTCGGTAACAGTGTTTACTTGTTGGCTAATGGCCATGCTCAATTCATTTTTAACATTCATTAACTTAAGATTACTATCAGATTCAAGGTCACTTATTATATCGTGTATGGTCTTAAATTCAATCTTACAATCATTTTCTATTTCTCTTATTTTACTATTATTATTTTCAATCTGACTCATAGCATAACCAATCTTGCATTCAGTATTGGTATTACCTTCGCTTATTTGTTTCTCAACAATTGTATTTATGATACTATATTGCTCCGTGATCTGTTTCTCTACTTTATTAGTTATATTATTGGTGATATCAGAAACACGGCACTCTAATTGCTCATTTAGTGACTCTGACAATTGTAATTTCATACTTTCACAACGTTCATCAATATGTTTGTCTAGTACCCTACTCAAGTTATCGAATTGTACATTAATACTCTGCTGAAACTGAGTATTCTGGTCTTTAATTTCTTTAAAATTAATCTCGTTTTGAATATTCTGCTGTTTGCATTTTATTCTCTGTTCATCTAATTTATCGTTAAAGTCACTTTTCATCTTATTTAAAATTGTATCATTATCATCAAAGCGTTTATTAAGGTCATTATTCTGTTTATCGAAATTAACTTTCATAAAATCTAATAGGTCATCTAATGACAATTTTTTCTCTTTCGTTTTATTTGATTTGATCAATATTGGGGTAGATTTCGCTTCTGCGTGATCGACCATAATTGACCCAGTTAGGTCATCGTTAACTATTGATTGCACGCTCAACTCAGCTGTTGGCCTTGACTGACTTACTTTGCTCACACTAGGTGACGGGTTCATCGAACCAAGGCCACTCTCACTCATAATTGAATCTACTACACTGCTTTTCTCTGTGTTCTCAGACATTTTTACTTGATCTATTTTTCTTAAGTAATACGGCCAATGATTGGTCTTTTTTCAAAACTGATGTTTTAACATATACAAAATCAATTTTGCTTTCGCAACCGTACTTCGCTATGTACTGTCAAATGTAGGTCAGCGTAGTACAACCCTTTTTGTGTTATATTACATCCTGGTCGCGCTGCAACAATTGTAACTTTTATTCTTTTTGCGATATTTTATTTATTCAAATTATAACTCCAACTTACCTTTCATCTTTGATCTGGCCTGATCGCATAGTGTGGACGAACCCATTTCGTTCGACGAACTCTGACAGTACACAAACGAATTAGGGCCTTGAAAGAATTTAACTCTCAATTTTATGGAAGAGAAATTAGATATTTTATTAATCAGAAATATTGAAATTATAAACCTTCGTGTTACATGTTGTGCAACTCTTGCACCTTACTGACTATGGCTTACCTTATCCTTTATAAAGGTACAAACAATTATACACACAAACAGCCCAGCATTGCTCACACACACAGATACACCGAATTTATAATGCCCTTAACATTTTATAATATAAATTTCCCCCCCCACGGCGGACACGCGGTCTTCACGCACAGTCATCTTCTCTTGAAATTTCTTAGTTTATTTTACCCGAAAGTTATAACTTACACTGTCTCTTTTAAACCGACCGCGGTCACATAAATTCAAATGATTACACCTTTTTTTACTGATAAATTCAAGACTTTTATGACGAGCCTACTTTGGCCGTCCCGGTACCGGGGAGTTCAGCTGGTAGACTGGGAATGCTAACGTAACAGGTACGGCTGAGATGATCTCATGCTTGGTACGGAAAGCACTGCCTTGTTCTTCGTCGTCAAAGCTTCGTTCCATGCCATGTATGTAGTTTTTTGGAGTGAATATAGCCTACGATCTCAGCTAGGCATTGGCTGACGTCATAAAAGGGGCAGGACTTAGGATATTATTTCCTGCTGTTCACGACCATGTGCTCGTGGAGTTGCTTGCTTTTAGCCATTTTGAGTTTTTTACGGCGTCACTCCAGCGCTCCGCCCGGCTGTGTTGCGTACGGGTGCCGACATACATATACAAAGTTCTTAGAATTTCGAAGGGGGCGAGAATTCCTTTGCCGCCTTACTCAACTGCAAACTGCGTTTCGCTTTGTTACACCACTGTTTCTCAATACGTGTTCTGTTATAATGAAATGAATCTTCGTCGTAATATGAAATTTCACAATGTTTAAATAAAACTCCCGCACAAAACGAAATAAATAAAAATGTAAATACCCCATATTATAAAAAATAAAAGGACCCAAAATTGACCCGCTACAAAATCAAATTCACTTTAAGCTGTCAAGCGAGTCAGTGAATAACTTAAATGGAATTTGACATGTTAATAACAACAATTAAATCAGAATCCGAATAATAGGATATCAGCATCAGCATTTGGCTGAGAATTAATCAACTATGACTAGTAACTATTAATGCCAAGAACTAAGATTAGCTATGGCCACAATATGAGATTGAAGCTGTATTACAGTCTCAAATGTGCTTATGACAAGTAAAAATGTTTGTAAGAGGGAACCTTATATAAATAAGCTACCTCATCAAGGTACCGAAATGTAAACTAATAAACGTTATTAAGGCATAAATCCGATACAAACGGTATGCCTCAGCAATGCCTAAAACAAACAATCATCAGTAAGGTGATTAGTAGAAAGTACTAGAAGTGTAAATCACATACAATGAACAATCTTTATACCAAAAAATAGCGATAAGCATTAGTAATATGTTATACAATTAACAGTTCAATTGTTAATTAATAGCATGGAGCAAAATAATGTGAAACAAAATGTCATAGTGAGTAAGTATAGTTAATAGCAATGTATAAGTTAAGGTTTAATCATAATATTCAGTAAATAAATATCAGGACGGATATAATAGTGTTCTAACATAAACGTTTAAGTGAAAAAACGCGATGTGGAACACAAACAATATTAATAAGAGAGTGTAATCGTCGGCTTTGATTAGCAGACGACAGCGCGGAGCCAAGTACCTGAACATTGTTTATTAAAAAGTGTCAGTGAAAATGTAAATAAACCAGTGTCAAACTATATCAAATTGAAGAGGAAAAAATATCCTTTAATTTGATAGTGATACGACCCCGATCGCAACTATAATAAGTGCGTGACAGGCGTTAGCATCATTTGTACATAATAAATACGAAATCTGTTTATCAACACTAACATCAACGACGGCTGTCAATCATTCTGGTGACGAGTCGGTTAAAAACCGTTAGTGACAGTTGGAAAGACGATACGTCACTTTCGTAACGCCTGGCTAAGCCAATCAGAAAATAGCTTAATAAGTAAAACAATCGCCTAAGGCTGATCAAACCATAGGGTATATAAAGAAGAGCGGCTTATTACCGTTAGACACTTTTTACATTCATCCGGAGCGGCAGGTGCGCTCGTCTCATCAAAATTTCTACTAACTGATAGCTTCATTGTAATAGTGCATCGATGGAATCATTTCGGCAACAACAAAAAGTAACTACAAGATATTCTACAAAGAACCAGTGCATCTAAGTGCAGTATTATTTTATTTAGTGCGGGAAAATAACGAACAGAAGAAATAATTAAATAATATCATATAAGGTCCTTTTTAGTCAGAAGCGGACCAATGTTCTCTGTTCATGTGCGTGTGTAGTGAATAACAATGGTCATTACAATCCGACCATTGATGTGTTTAATTGAATTTTAATCGAAAGATTAAAAACACAAAGGTAACGGGGTGACAATTTATTCTATTACACTGAGTGCAATAACCTATATGTTTTGATAAACAAATCTGTACTGACGCATAACACTGAAACATTTTCTGTATTACACCATGTCTGAATTTATTTAATGGATTTGTCAATCCTATTTAAGCTGGATGTTAGTCATAAGTGATCTCACCATATAACTTTGTAAATCATAAATCAAGCGTGACGAACGCCTAACCTATAAAATAGGTTTTATTTTTATATTAGTAAACTAAAAGGCATTACTAGTCGATATTATATCAGAAAATAATTAGCTATTGTGTAGGCATGAGCATTCTTTTTTGTGTTTCAAAGAACTTACGCCTGAGATATAAATAATATTAATGTTCAAAGTAAAGAGTATCTGGACTTAACCAGAATTATTGTGTATGCTCTGAGACAGTTGTATAGGGTATGTAACAAAATATTTGCAATTGTACATCAATGTATTCTTTTAATTATATTTGTTTGAATTCACTATCAAGGGTACAAATAAAACCCCCCCATTATTAGCAGCATAACTTGACTTAATTTATTTCTAAAAAACAGATAAATAATTCATTCAGAAGAATCAAAACAACTTTCAGTTGCGATTAAATATTGTTGAATTGCATTGCCATAAGGGCAATAAACACGATTTTAACTTTTTTAAAATTATTATTTGATTCTATTAATGGGTTTTCCACGGGATTTTCCCGAAATAAACCTGTGTGGCGCCCATTATTAAACAAGGTAACCTAACCTTGTAGATAAAGTGAGTTGGTTTTGTAAACCGTCTTGGCAGCTTATTGATTTATAGAACTTCTGAACTTCCAGAAAACACGAACAGGTACGTGGAAGTGTATTTTATTAATTCTATTGTCCAGACATTACTAGACTTTACATACTTAGACGACTATCAACCTGGAGGAGGAGTTTCGCTGCTAGTATCAGCAAGACGGTCACCACCATCAAGCGACCAGCTAGTACACTTTATTTTTAAATTTAAGCAACGTTAGTGTTTAAATAATATTAACGCAATTATTTTATTTTTTATCTAAAGGAATTCTTTTCAGGCAATTATAACTTTGCAACTGTAAACACACTTTTAATAACATCCAGCAAAACTCTTCATTTCGGTGTAAGCAAAACTATTGTCAATGGCTCAATTGGAAATTTGCCATTGACACTAAAAATATTTAAGATTTGCACGCACTGCCTTGTATTTAGGTGTAGCCTCCTTTATTTACAACACTCTAAGGCAGTGCAGGTACGTGACAGGTACATCAAACGTTGCACCTAGAGTGTATAAAATTTAATTCGTCACGTACCTTTTTTGGGGTCCCCCTCCCCGTTCAAATATGTAGCTAAATTTCCAGTTTGTACCAATTTTGGTGGAGCCGGACCATCGTTGCTTTCACTGCCCGAAGGAAGATCCGCCAACCATGGCCCGCATCCGAGTTCCGAATTCCACGGCCAGGGCTGGTAAAATCGTGACCGCCCGAAAATGGGGGAGGAGCCCTTCTAGAAACATAAAAAAAACAATCAAATGACATTCATACATTTACTATTTAATAAAATCCTTATGCTGACCAAAATAATTTCAAATTTGTAGCGTTGTGCGTACCCACTATCTCCCTGGTTTCTCTATTCTGTAACACATACGAATTTTTCATTTTTATTTCTACTATCTCGTACGGCCCCTCGTACAATAAGAAAAATTTCTTGATCTTATCTTGTGCACTTGATAAATCGTGGCGTCGCACCAATACCATCTGTCCGACCTCGTACTGCGTCCACTTACCTTTCATATCATGTCTCTGTTTTCTCCTCTCCCCCTTCGTCAACAAATTTTCATTGGCTAGTCTCAGTTTAACATCGTTACCAATAGTGTTGGTTTCCGGTGGATATTCAATTAATTGTTCCAAAATCCTCTGTGGACGCTTTCCTCTTATTAACTCATAAGGTGTGAACCCCGTCGACTCGTGGGTGGTGCAGTTAAGCCAATTTTCAATCTTCTGCGCGTAGAGTGGCCACTCGCTGTGTTTGGCGTGGCAGTATGTTCGGAAAATTCTTCCCAACTCCCTCATGACTCTCTCCGCCTGATTGGACTGTGGATGATACACTGCGGTGTGCTTTGGGATGATACCTTCCCATCCGAGAGTCTGGCGCCATCTTCCGCTGATGAACTGCGGTCCATGGTCGGATAATATTACCTTCGGCTTTCCCACGTTGATCATGTAGTCGCGTGTGATCTTCTCGCTCAGCACCTTACTTGTTGCTCGCTTCACGCTATATAACCTTACATATTTGGAAAAAGTATCAAGTACAACAAAAATATGCATCACTCCACCCCTACCCTTTGGCAATGGGCCGTACAAATCTACAGCTACTAAATCGAATGGTTTTTCTACTTTAATATAATTTAGTTCTCCTTCTAACCTATAATTCACAACTTTAGATTTCTGACATATCTCGCAAACTCTAAGTATTTTTCGGACGCGTTTCTCCATATTTTAAATAGACAGGATTCCTTTAACACATTCACACACTTACGTGCCCCAAAATGCCCGTATCTAAGGTGACAGTCCCACACTATTTTCTCTATCAAACCTTCAGGTATAACTAACCTCCAACCCTCTCTCTCCCCTCTACTTTTTTAAACAAACTCCCTTTAAACACTTGAAAATATTGTTTATACCCAAACTCATCTACATCTGACTCTACGCTAGTAATGATTTTATTTAATTTACTATCAGCTCTTTGCATTACATTTATATTCTTCAATTCTTCCCCAAAAAGTTTATCTTCCCGGGATAGCCTATAAATCTCTATTTCTTTAATATCTCTACCTGTTCTATTTCTGTCTGTGTCTACTCGTGATAGTGTGTCTGGCACCCTGTTCTCTACACCCTTAATGTATTCCCAAGAAAAATTATACTCTTGAAGAGCTAACACCCACCTGGTTATCCGGCTATGTGTGAGTTTGCAAGTATTCAGGAACGACAGTGCTTTATGGTCCGTCCTGATGATGGTTCTATTACCCAGCAGATACGTGCGGAACTTCCTCACGGCGAACACTATACTGAGGAGCTCCTTCTCGGTTGTAGTATAGTTGCGTTCTGCGGCTAGCAACGTCCGGCTGGCGAAGGCGATGGTTTTATGTTCTTTCGCCTCGTCTTCTTGGTATAGTTCTGCTCCAAGTGCTATATTGCTTGCGTCTGTCTGTAAGTAAAATTTTTCATTAAAATTGGGATGATTCATTAAAATCATATCAGCGAACTTATTTTTGATTTCGTTGAACGCTGCTCTTTCGTTGTCGCCCCACCTCCATTGTTTATTCTTTTGCTGCACTGCGCTGAGTCGGGCCGTCGTCTGGGCGTAGTTCCGCTGGAACTTCCTGTAAAAATTACAGAGACCAAGAAAACTTTGCAATTGTTTTATATTTTTAGGCTCCGGGAATGTCAGGATGAATTCTACTTTATCCGGATTGGCACGTATCCCTGTAGGTGTTATGATGAAACCCAAAAAATGTATCTCAGTTTGCAAAAATTTTGATTTGTCCCAATTCACTGTCAAACCTCCCTGGTATAACTTCTCCAATACATACTCTAAATGTTCTACATGCTCTTCAAATGTTCTCGACGCTATCAGAATATCATCAACGTATATGGTTAAAAAATCTAAGTTATGGGGTTGCAAAATCTCATCAAGACACTTAATAAAGCTGGCTACACTGGTGTTCAAACCAAACGGTAGTCTTTTGAATTGATAATTCTTTCCATTGAATAAAAAGGCTGTATATTTTCAACTATTTGCTGCCAACGGAACTTGCCAATACCCGGCGGTTAGGTCTAAAGAGGTCATATATTGTACGCCGCTGAACTTCTGAAAAATTTCTTCTATCGCTTCGGGTGACTCCCGGTCTGGAATAATTATTTGATTGATTTTGCGGGCATCTAAACATAACCTAACTCTACCATCTTTTTTAATCACTACTACTAAAGGGTTAGAATATGGTGATACAGATCGCTCAATTATATCTCCCTCTAACATTTTCTCTAACTCAATCTGAACCGCTCTTCTCTTCGCATATGGCACCGGATAACTTCTTTGCACATAGGGTGCGTGTTCCCTTACCTTTAACTCGCATTCATAGTTTCTTGCCCTCCCTGGTATATCGGCAAACACTTCTCTAAAATTCTCTACTACCCGCCACAACGATTCACGTTGAGAACTCCCTATCACGCCACCCTCACTACAAAATTTCAGTGCTCTCTCATTCCATAAATGATCTACATTCTCCTCACACTCTATCTTACTCTCACTACATACATTCATACTAACTTCCATTTCGTGTTTATTATTCCGATTATGTATCACCTTTACCCCTGAAATTCTTACCGCATCTAACACCCGCTCAAAATTAATACGGACTGGTTCCCCTTCACTATTTAATTCTAACACCCGTTTATGAAAATCAATCACCGCCTTATGTTTAATCAGAAAATCATTTCCCAGTATAACCTCAAGATTCAGTCCCCGTACAACTAGAAATGTATTATCGTACCCTACCCCGTTAATTATCATGTTTAAATGTACTTGTTTCGTGACTCTCTTACTTCTAACTCCCGTAATACCTACAATCGTCACCCCCGCTACTGGCAAAGATGGAATATTTTTATTTATTTCTCTTAATTCATCTAATACATGTTCAGAAATAACAGAGATTTCGCTACCTGTATCGATTAAAGTTTTAATCTCCTTACCTTCTATGTTGATTTTCACCTCAGTCAGTCCATTCTCCCGTCTCACTGCTTCGAAGTCTTCCTCCTCCAATAATTCCTCAGATAAATCTGTAATAACAACGTTGTTTCGGTATCTATCATCCATTTGGACCCCAGAAACTTCCGGCGACAACGGTCGGGTCCGGTGTTCCATTGTCCCTCTTAGTTTCCCGCAGACGTGCTCGCCACTGCCGGATTGTATCCTCGTTCGGGCTGGTTTCCTCGCTGTTCGTGAGCGTGGCCTCTCGGCGCTCCTCCTTGGCCCTCTCCCCTTCGTTGGTATGCATGCTGGTTCTGTGTGGGTTGTGGACCCTGTCGCTGCCCCGGTCTCTCTCTCCTGCATCTAAAACAAAAATTCTGTGAAGCATAATTCTCCTGTGAACACGCTGGACAAGTCCACTTGGGTCCTCGATTATTTTGTTCTCGTCTGGGATATGCCGGTCCATTTGTAGGTCCCCTCGGGGGTCCCTGATTACCTCCATTATTTCCATTCTGCTGGTTCTGACGGCGACTCAATTCTTGGTCCCGGATGTTCTGAAACATATCTAAAATATTTTCTAGTTCGCTAATATTAGTTACCTCCCGCGTCATAAGTGTTATTTGTACTTCCCTCGGCAAATGCTTGCTTATATGCCTCACGAAGGATCTAAATGGCAATGGCGGTTCTAAATATTTCGCCTCATTAAATATTCTCATCACATACCCTGTTATATTATTATTAGGCCCCCCAAAATTCCCGGTTCCCATGATTCTACTTCGTAACACTTCTTGGTCTTCTTCAGACCAATATTTATTTCTAAACGCAGCCTCAAAACTTTCAAAACACTCCCATTCCGTTTTATGTACCTCAGCCCATATCTCCGAACTACCTTTGAAGCATTTTAAAATCTTTAATAATTGAACTTCCCAGTTATTAGTACTAAACTTATTGAACTCTCTCACTCTATTTATAAACTGCATAGGATGTACTCTTTTGTTGTCACAACTGAATGTCTCTAATTCAACTTCACTGCTTACGTCACGAGTCATAATTACTCGCTCGGTAACAGTGTTTACTTGTTGGCTAATGGCCATGCTCAATTCATTTTTAACATTCATTAACTTAAGATTACTATCAGATTCAAGGTCACTTATTATATCGTGTATGGTCTTAAATTCAATCTTACAATCATTTTCTATTTCTCTTATTTTACTATTATTATTTTCAATCTGACTCATAGCATAACCAATCTTGCATTCAGTATTGGTATTACCTTCGCTTATTTGTTTCTCAACAATTGTATTTATGATACTATATTGCTCCGTGATCTGTTTCTCTACTTTATTAGTTATATTATTGGTGATATCAGAAACACGGCACTCTAATTGCTCATTTAGTGACTCTGACAATTGTAATTTCATACTTTCACAACGTTCATCAATATGTTTGTCTAGTACCCTACTCAAGTTATCGAATTGTACATTAATACTCTGCTGAAACTGAGTATTCTGGTCTTTAATTTCTTTAAAATTAATCTCGTTTTGAATATTCTGCTGTTTGCATTTTATTCTCTGTTCATCTAATTTATCGTTAAAGTCACTTTTCATCTTATTTAAAATTTTATCATTATCATCAAAGCGTTTATTAAGGTCATTATTCTGTTTATCGAAATTAACTTTCATAAAATCTAATAGGTCATCTAATGACAATTTTTTCTCTTTCGTTTTATTTGATTTGATCAATATTGGGGTAGATTTCGCTTCTGCGTGATCGACCATAATTGACCCAGTTAGGTCATCGTTAACTATTGATTGCACGCTCAACTCAGCTGTTGGCCTTGACTGACTTACTTTGCTCACACTAGGTGACGGGTTCATCGAACCAAGGCCACTCTCACTCATAATTGAATCTACTACACTGCTTTTCTCTGTGTTCTCAGACATTTTTACTTGATCTATTTTTCTTAAGTAATACGGCCAATGATTGGTCTTTTTTCAAAACTGATGTTTTAACATATACAAAATCAATTTTGCTTTCGCAACCGTACTTCGCTATGTACTGTCAAATGTAGGTCAGCGTAGTACAACCCTTTTTGTGTTATATTACATCCTGGTCGCGCTGCAACAATTGTAACTTTTATTCTTTTTGCGATATTTTATTTATTCAAATTATAACTCCAACTTACCTTTCATCTTTGATCTGGCCTGATCGCATAGTGTGGACGAACCCATTTCGTTCGACGAACTCTGACAGTACACAAACGAATTAGGGCCTTGAAAGAATTTAACTCTCAATTTTATGGAAGAGAAATTAGATTTTTTATTAATCAGAAATATTGAAATTATAAACCTTCGTGTTACATGTTGTGCAACTCTTGCACCTTACTGACTATGGCTTACCTTATCCTTTATAAAGGTACAAACAATTATACACACAAACAGCCCAGCATTGCTCACACACACAGATACACCGAATTTATAATGCCCTTAACATTTTATAATATAAATTCCCCCCCCACGGCGGACACGCGGTCTTCACGCACAGTCATCTTCTCTTGAAATTTCTTAGTTTATTTTACCCGAAAGTTATAACTTACACTGTCTCTTTTAAACTGACCGCGGTCACATAAATTCAAATGATTACACCTTTTTTTACTGATAAATTCAAGACTTTTATGACGAGCCTACTTTGGCCGTCCCGGTACCGGGGAGTTCAGCTGGTAGACTGGGAATGCTAACGTAACAGGTACGGCTGAGATGATCTCATGCTTGGTACGGAAAGCACTGCCTTGTTCTTCGTCGTCAAAGCTTCGTTCCATGCCATGTATGTAGTTTTTTGGAGTGAATATAGCCTACGATCTCAGCTAGGCATTGGCTGACGTCATAAAAGGGGCAGGACTTAGGATATTATTTCCTGCTGTTCACGACCATGTGCTCGTGGAGTTGCTTGCTTTTAGCCATTTTGAGTTTTTTACGGCGTCACTCCAGCGCTCCGCCCGGCTGTGTTGCGTACGGGTGCCGACATACATATACAAAGTTCTTAGAATTTCGAAGGGGGCGAGAATTCCTTTGCCGCCTTACTCAACTGCAAACTGCGTTTCGCTTTGTTACACCACTGTTTCTCAATACGTGTTCTGTTATAATGAAATGAATCTTCGTCGTAATATGAAATTTCACAATGTTTAAATAAAACTCCCGCACAAAACGAAATAAATAAAAATGTAAATACCCCATATTATAAAAAATAAAAGGACCCAAAATTGACCCGCTACAAAATCAAATTCACTTTAAGCTGTCAAGCGAGTCAGTGAATAACTTAAATGGAATTTGACATGTTAATAACAACAATTAAATCAGAATCCGAATAATAGGATATCAGCATCAGCATTTGGCTGAGAATTAATCAACTATGACTAGTAACTATTAATGCCAAGAACTAAGATTAGCTATGGCCGCAATATGAGATTGAAGCTGTATTACAGTCTCAAATGTGCTTATGACAAGTAAAAATGTTTGTAAGAGGGAACCTTATATAAATAAGCTACCTCATCAAGGTACCGAAATGTAAACTAATAAACGTTATTAAGGCATAAATCCGATACAAACGGTATGCCTCAGCAATGCCTAAAACAAACAATCATCAGTAAGGTGATTAGTAGAAAGTACTAGAAGTGTAAATCACATACAATGAACAATCTTTATACCAAAAAATAGCGATAAGCATTAGTAATATGTTATACAATTAACAGTTCAATTGTTAATTAATAGCATGGAGCAAAATAATGTGAAACAAAATGTCATAGTGAGTAAGTATAGTTAATAGCAATGTATAAGTTAAGGTTTAATCATAATATTCAGTAAATAAATATCAGGACGGATATAATAGTGTTCTAACATAAACGTTTAAGTGAAAAAACGCGATGTGGAACACAAACAATATTAATAAGAGAGTGTAATCGTCGGCTTTGATTAGCAGACGACAGCGCGGAGCCAAGTACCTGAACATTGTTTATTAAAAAATGTCAGTGAAAATGTAAATAAACCAGTGTCAAACTATATCAAATTGAAGAGGAAAAAATATCCTTTAATTTGATAGTGATACGACCCCGATCGCAACTATAATAAGTGCGTGACAGGCGTTAGCATCATTTGTACATAATAAATACGAAATCTGTTTATCAACACTAACATCAACGACGGCTGTCAATCATTCTGGTGACGAGTCGGTTAAAAACCGTTAGTGACAGTTGGAAAGACGATACGTCACTTTCGTAACGCCTGGCTAAGCCAATCAGAAAATAGCTTAATAAGTAAAACAATCGCCTAAGGCTGATCAAACCATAGGGTATATAAAGAAGAGCGGCTTATTACCGTTAGACACTTTTTACATTCATCCGGAGCGGCAGGTGCGCTCGTCTCATCAAAATTTCTACTAACTGATAGCTTCATTGTAATAGTGCATCGATGGAATCATTTCGGCAACAACAAAAAGTAACTACAAGATATTCTACAAAGAACCAGTGCATCTAAGTGCAGTATTATTTTATTTAGTGCGGGAAAATAACGAACAGAAGAAATAATTAAATAATATCATATAAGGTCCTTTTTAGTCAGAAGCGGACCAATGTTCTCTGTTCATGTGCGTGTGTAGTGAATAACAATGGTCATTACAATCCGACCATTGATGTGTTTAATTGAATTTTAATCGAAAGATTAAAAACACAAAGGTAACGGGGTGACAATTTATTCTATTACACTGAGTGCAATAACCTATATGTTTTGATAAACAAATCTGTACTGACGCATAACACTGAAACATTTTCTGTATTACACCATGTCTGAATTTATTTAATGGATTTGTCAATCCTATTTAAGCTGGATGTTAGTCATAAGTGATCTCACCATATAACTTTGTAAATCATAAATCAAGCGTGACGAACGCCTAACCTATAAAATAGGTTTTATTTTTATATTAGTAAACTAAAAGGCATTACTAGTCGATATTATATCAGAAAATAATTAGCTATTGTGTAGGCATGAGCATTCTTTTTTGTGTTTCAAAGAACTTACGCCTGAGATATAAATAATATTAATGTTCAAAGTAAAGAGTATCTGGACTTAACCAGAATTATTGTGTATGCTCTGAGACAGTTGTATAGGGTATGTAACAAAATATTTGCAATTGTACATCAATGTATTCTTTTAATTATATTTGTTTGAATTCACTATCAAGGGTACAAATAAAACCCCCCCATTATTAGCAGCATAACTTGACTTAATTTATTTCTAAAAAACAGATAAATAATTCATTCAGAAGAATCAAAACAACTTTCAGTTGCGATTAAATATTGTTGAATTGCATTGCCATAAGGGCAATAAACACGATTTTAACTTTTTAAAATTATTATTTGATTCTATTAATGGGTTTTCCACGGGATTTTCCCGAAATAAACCTGTGTGGCGCCCATTATTAAACAAGGTAACCTAACCTTGTAGATAAAGTGAGTTGGTTTTGTAAACCGTCTTGGCAGCTTATTGATTTATAGAACTTCTGAACTTCCAGAAAACACGAACAGGTACGTGGAAGTGTATTTTATTAATTCTATTGTCCAGACATTACTAGACTTTACATACTTAGACGACTATCAACCTGGAGGAGGAGTTTCGCTGCTAGTATCAGCAAGACGGTCACCACCATCAAGCGACCAGCTAGTACACTTTATTTTTAAATTTAAGCAACGTTAGTGTTTAAATAATATTAACGCAATTATTTTATTTTTTATCTAAAGGAATTCTTTTCAGGCAATTATAACTTTGCAACTGTAAACACACTTTTAATAACATCCAGCAAAACTCTTCATTTCGGTGTAAGCAAAACTATTGTCAATGGCTCAATTGGAAATTTGCCATTGACACTAAAAATATTTAAGATTTGCACGCACTGCCTTGTATTTAGGTGTAGCCTCCTTTATTTACAACACTCTAAGGCAGTGCAGGTACGTGACAGGTACATCAAACGTTGCACCTAGAGTGTATAAAATTTAATTCGTCACGTACCTTTTTTGGGGTCCCCCTCCCCGTTCAAATATGTAGCTAAATTTCCAGTTTGTACCAATTTTGGTGGAGCCGGACCATCGTTGCTTTCACTGCCCGAAGGAAGATCCGCCAACCATGGCCCGCATCCGAGTTCCGAATTCCACGGCCAGGGCTGGTAAAATCGTGACCGCCCGAAAATGGGGGAGGAGCCCTTCTAGAAACATAAAAAAAACAATCAAATGACATTCATACATTTACTATTTAATAAAATCCTTATGCTGACCAAAATAATTTCAAATTTGTAGCGTTGTGCGTACCCACTATCTCCCTGGTTTCTCTATTCTGTAACACATAACGAATTTTTCATTTTTATTTCTACTATCTCGTACGGCCCCTCGTACAATAAGAAAAATTTCTTGATCTTATCTTGTGCACTTGATAAATCGTGGCGTCGCACCAATACCATCTGTCCGACCTCGTACTGCGTCCACTTACCTTTCATATCATGTCTCTGTTTTCTCCTCTCCCCCTTCGTCAACAAATTTTCATTGGCTAGTCTCAGTTTAACATCGTTACCAATAGTGTTGGTTTCCGGTGGATATTCAATTAATTGTTCCAAAATCCTCTGTGGACGCTTTCCTCTTATTAACTCATAAGGTGTGAACCCCGTCGACTCGTGGGTGGTGCAGTTAAGCCAATTTTCAATCTTCTGCGCGTAGAGTGGCCACTCGCTGTGTTTGGCGTGGCAGTATGTTCGGAAAATTCTTCCCAACTCCCTCATGACTCTCTCCGCCTGATTGGACTGTGGATGATACACTGCGGTGTGCTTTGGGATGATACCTTCCCATCCGAGAGTCTGGCGCCATCTTCCGCTGATGAACTGCGGTCCATGGTCGGATAATATTACCTTCGGCTTTCCCACGTTGATCATGTAGTCGCGTGTGATCTTCTCGCTCAGCACCTTACTTGTTGCTCGCTTCACGCTATATAACCTTACATATTTGGAAAAAGTATCAAGTACAACAAAAATATGCATCACTCCACCCCTACCCTTTGGCAATGGGCCGTACAAATCTACAGCTACTAAATCGAATGGTTTTTCTACTTTAATATAATTTAGTTCTCCTTCTAACCTATAATTCACAACTTTAGATTTCTGACATATCTCGCAAACTCTAAGTATTTTTCGGACGCGTTTCTCCATATTTTAAATAGACAGGATTCCTTTAACACATTCACACACTTACGTGCCCCAAAATGCCCGTATCTAAGGTGACAGTCCCACACTATTTTCTCTATCAAACCTTCAGGTATAACTAACCTCCAACCCTCTCTCTCCCCTCTACTTTTTTAAACAAACTCCCTTTAAACACTTGAAAATATTGTTTATACCCAAACTCATCTACATCTGACTCTACGCTAGTAATGATTTTATTTAATTTACTATCAGCTCTTTGGATTACATTTATATTCTTCAATTCTTCCCCAAAAAGTTTATCTTCCCGGGATAGCCTATAAATCTCTATTTCTTTAATATCTCTACCTGTTCTATTTCTGTCTGTGTCTACTCGTGATAGTGTGTCTGGCACCCTGTTCTCTACACCCTTAATGTATTCCCAAGAAAAATTATACTCTTGAAGAGCTAACACCCACCTGGTTATCCGGCTATGTGTGAGTTTGCAAGTATTCAGGAACGACAGTGCTTTATGGTCCGTCCTGATGATGGTTCTATTACCCAGCAGATACGTGCGGAACTTCCTCACGGCGAACACTATACTGAGGAGCTCCTTCTCGGTTGTAGTATAGTTGCGTTCTGCGGCTAGCAACGTCCGGCTGGCGAAGGCGATGGTTTTATGTTCTTTCGCCTCGTCTTCTTGGTATAGTTCTGCTCCAAGTGCTATATTGCTTGCGTCTGTCTGTAAGTAAAATTTTTCATTAAAATTGGGATGATTCATTAAAATCATATCAGCGAACTTATTTTTGATTTCGTTGAACGCTGCTCTTTCGTTGTCGCCCCACCTCCATTGTTTATTCTTTTGCTGCACTGCGCTGAGTCGGGCCGTCGTCTGGGCGTAGTTCCGCTGGAACTTCCTGTAAAAATTACAGAGACCAAGAAAACTTTGCAATTGTTTTATATTTTTAGGCTCCGGGAATGTCAGGATGAATTCTACTTTATCCGGATTGGCACGTATCCCTGTAGGTGTTATGATGAAACCCAAAAAATGTATCTCAGTTTGCAAAAATTTTGATTTGTCCCAATTCACTGTCAAACCTCCCTGGTATAACTTCTCCAATACATACTCTAAATGTTCTACATGCTCTTCAAATGTTCTCGACGCTATCAGAATATCATCAACGTATATGGTTAAAAAATCTAAGTTATGGGGTTGCAAAATCTCATCAAGACACTTAATAAAGCTGGCTACACTGGTGTTCAAACCAAACGGTAGTCTTTTGAATTGGTAATTCTTTCCATTGAATAAAAAGGCTGTATATTTTCAACTATTTGCTGCCAACGGAACTTGCCAATACCCGGCGGTTAGGTCTAAAGAGGTCATATATTGTACGCCGCTGAACTTCTGAAAAATTTCTTCTATCGCTTCGGGTGACTCCCGGTCTGGAATAATTATTTGATTGATTTTGCGGGCATCTAAACATAACCTAACTCTACCATCTTTTTTAATCACTACTACTAAAGGGTTAGAATATGGTGATACAGATCGCTCAATTATATCTCCCTCTAACATTTTCTCTAACTCAATCTGAACCGCTCTTCTCTTCGCATATGGCACCGGATAACTTCTTTGCACATAGGGTGCGTGTTCCCTTACCTTTAACTCGCATTCATAGTTTCTTGCCCTCCCTGGTATATCGGCAAACACTTCTCTAAAATTCTCTACTACCCGCCACAACGATTCACGTTGAGAACTCCCTATCACGCCACCCTCACTACAAAATTTCAGTGCTCTCTCATTCCATAAATGATCTACATTCTCCTCACACTCTATCTTACTCTCACTACATACATTCATACTAACTTCCATTTCGTGTTTATTATTCCGATTATGTATCACCTTTACCCCTGAAATTCTTACCGCATCTAACACCCGCTCAAAATTAATACGGACTGGTTCCCCTTCACTATTTAATTCTAACACCCGTTTATGAAAATCAATCACCGCCTTATGTTTAATCAGAAAATCATTTCCCAGTATAACCTCAAGATTCAGTCCCCGTACAACTAGAAATGTATTATCGTACCCTACCCCGTTAATTATCATGTTTAAATGTACTTGTTTCGTGACTCTCTTACTTCTAACTCCCGTAATACCTACAATCGTCACCCCCGCTACTGGCAAAGATGGAATATTTTTATTTATTTCTCTTAATTCATCTAATACATGTTCAGAAATAACAGAGATTTCGCTACCTGTATCGATTAAAGTTTTAATCTCCTTACCTTCTATGTTGATTTTCACCTCAGTCAGTCCATTCTCCCGTCTCACTGCTTCGAAGTCTTCCTCCTCCAATAATTCCTCAGATAAATCTGTAATAACAACGTTGTTTCGGTATCTATCATCCATTTGGACCCCAGAAACTTCCGGCGACAACGGTCGGGTCCGGTGTTCCATTGTCCCTCTTAGTTTCCCGCAGACGTGCTCGCCACTGCCGGATTGTATCCTCGTTCGGGCTGGTTTCCTCGCTGTTCGTGAGCGTGGCCTCTCGGCGCTCCTCCTTGGCCCTCTCCCCTTCGTTGGTATGCATGCTGGTTCTGTGTGGGTTGTGGACCCTGTCGCTGCCCCGGTCTCTCTCTCCTGCATCTAAAACAAAAATTCTGTGAAGCATAATTCTCCTGTGAACACGCTGGACAAGTCCACTTGGGTCCTCGATTATTTTGTTCTCGTCTGGGATATGCCGGTCCATTTGTAGGTCCCCTCGGCGGTCCCTGATTACCTCCATTATTTCCATTCTGCTGGTTCTGACGGCGACTCAATTCTTGGTCCCGGATGTTCTGAAACATATCTAAAATATTTTCTAGTTCGCTAATATTAGTTACCTCCCGCGTCATAAGTGTTATTTGTACTTCCCTCGGCAAATGCTTGCTTATATGCCTCACGAAGGATCTAAATGGCAATGGCGGTTCTAAATATTTCGCCTCATTAAATATTCTCATCACATACCCTGTTATATTATTATTAGGCCCCCCAAAATTCCCGGTTCCCATGATTCTACTTCGTAACACTTCTTGGTCTTCTTCAGACCAATATTTATTTCTAAACGCAGCCTCAAAACTTTCAAAACACTCCCATTCCGTTTTATGTACCTCAGCCCATATCTCCGAACTACCTTTGAAGCATTTTAAAATCTTTAATAATTGAACTTCCCAGTTATTAGTACTAAACTTATTGAACTCTCTCACTCTATTTATAAACTGCATAGGATGTACTCTTTTGTTGTCACAACTGAATGTCTCTAATTCAACTTCACTGCTTACGTCACGAGTCATAATTACTCGCTCGGTAACAGTGTTTACTTGTTGGCTAATGGCCATGCTCAATTCATTTTTAACATTCATTAACTTAAGATTACTATCAGATTCAAGGTCACTTATTATATCGTGTATGGTCTTAAATTCAATCTTACAATCATTTTCTATTTCTCTTATGTTACTATTATTATTTTCAATCTGACTCATAGCATAACCAATCTTGCATTCAGTATTGGTATTACCTTCGCTTATTTGTTTCTCAACAATTGTATTTATGATACTATATTGCTCCGTGATCTGTTTCTCTACTTTATTAGTTATATTATTGGTGATATCAGAAACACGGCACTCTAATTGCTCATTTAGTGACTCTGACAATTGTAATTTCATACTTTCACAACGTTCATCAATATGTTTGTCTAGTACCCTACTCAAGTTATCGAATTGTACATTAATACTCTGCTGAAACTGAGTATTCTGGTCTTTAATTTCTTTAAAATTAATCTCGTTTTGAATATTCTGCTGTTTGCATTTTATTCTCTGTTCATCTAATTTATCGTTAAAGTCACTTTTCATCTTATTTAAAATTTTATCATTATCATCAAAGCGTTTATTAAGGTCATTATTCTGTTTATCGAAATTAACTTTCATAAAATCTAATAGGTCATCTAATGACAATTTTTTCTCTTTCGTTTTATTTGATTTGATCAATATTGGGGTAGATTTCGCTTCTGCGTGATCGACCATAATTGACCCAGTTAGGTCATCGTTAACTATTGATTGCACGCTCAACTCAGCTGTTGGCCTTGACTGACTTACTTTGCTCACACTAGGTGACGGGTTCATCGAACCAAGGCCACTCTCACTCATAATTGAATCTACTACACTGCTTTTCTCTGTGTTCTCAGACATTTTTACTTGATCTATTTTTCTTAAGTAATACGGCCAATGATTGGTCTTTTTTCAAAACTGATGTTTTAACATATACAAAATCAATTTTGCTTTCGCAACCGTACTTCGCTATGTACTGTCAAATGTAGGTCAGCGTAGTACAACCCTTTTTGTGTTATATTACATCCTGGTCGCGCTGCAACAATTGTAACTTTTATTCTTTTTGCGATATTTTATTTATTCAAATTATAACTCCCACTTACCTTTCATCTTTGATCTGGCCTGATCGCATAGTGTGGACGAACCCATTTCGTTCGACGAACTCTGACAGTACACAAACGAATTAGGGCCTTGAAAGAATTTAACTCTCAATTTTATGGAAGAGAAATTAGATTTTTTATTAATCAGAAATATTGAAATTATAAACCTTCGTGTTACATGTTGTGCAACTCTTGCACCTTACTGACTATGGCTTACCTTATCCTTTATAAAGGTACAAACAATTATACACACAAACAGCCCAGCATTGCTCACACACACAGATACACCGAATTTATAATGCCCTTAACATTTTATAATATAAATTCCCCCCCCCCCACGGCGGACACGCGGTCTTCACGCACAGTCATCTTCTCTTGAAATTTCTTAGTTTATTTTACCCGAAAGTTATAACTTACACTGTCTCTTTTAAACCGACCGCGGTCACATAAATTCAAATGATTACACCTTTTTTTACTGATAAATTCAAGACTTTTATGACGAGCCTACTTTGGCCGTCCCGGTACCGGGGAGTTCAGCTGGTAGACTGGGAATGCTAACGTAACAGGTACGGCTGAGATGATCTCATGCTTGGTACGGAAAGCACTGCCTTGTTCTTCGTCGTCAAAGCTTCGTTCCATGCCATGTATGTAGTTTTTTGGAGTGAATATAGCCTACGATCTCAGCTAGGCATTGGCTGACGTCATAAAAGGGGCAGGACTTAGGATATTATTTCCTGCTGTTCAC
This sequence comes from Magicicada septendecula, assembly GCA_034769895.1. Taxonomy (NCBI): domain Eukaryota; kingdom Metazoa; phylum Arthropoda; class Insecta; order Hemiptera; family Cicadidae; genus Magicicada; species Magicicada septendecula. Next base: position 1,033,131,630 of record CM068367.1, on the reverse strand, counting down.
GACCATGTGCTCGTGGAGTTGCTTGCTTTTAGCCATTTTGAGTTTTTTACGGCGTCACTCCAGCGCTCCGCCCGGCTGTGTTGCGTACGGGTGCCGACATACATATACAAAGTTCTTAGAATTTCGAAGGGGGCGAGAATTCCTTTGCCGCCTTACTCAACTGCAAACTGCGTTTCGCTTTGTTACACCACTGTTTCTCAATACGTGTTCTGTTATAATGAAATGAATCTTCGTCGTAATATGAAATTTCACAATGTTTAAATAAAACTCCCGCACAAAACGAAATAAATAAAAATGTAAATACCCCATATTATAAAAAATAAAAGGACCCAAAATTGACCCGCTACAAAATCAAATTCACTTTAAGCTGTCAAGCGAGTCAGTGAATAACTTAAATGGAATTTGACATGTTAATAACAACAATTAAATCAGAATCCGAATAATAGGATATCAGCATCAGCATTTGGCTGAGAATTAATCAACTATGACTAGTAACTATTAATGCCAAGAACTAAGATTAGCTATGGCCACAATATGAGATTGAAGCTGTATTACAGTCTCAAATGTGCTTATGACAAGTAAAAATGTTTGTAAGAGGGAACCTTATATAAATAAGCTACCTCATCAAGGTACCGAAATGTAAACTAATAAACGTTATTAAGGCATAAATCCGATACAAACGGTATGCCTCAGCAATGCCTAAAACAAACAATCATCAGTAAGGTGATTAGTAGAAAGTACTAGAAGTGTAAATCACATACAATGAACAATCTTTATACCAAAAAATAGCGATAAGCATTAGTAATATGTTATACAATTAACAGTTCAATTGTTAATTAATAGCATGGAGCAAAATAATGTGAAACAAAATGTCATAGTGAGTAAGTATAGTTAATAGCAATGTATAAGTTAAGGTTTAATCATAATATTCAGTAAATAAATATCAGGACGGATATAATAGTGTTCTAACATAAACGTTTAAGTGAAAAAACGCGATGTGGAACACAAACAATATTAATAAGAGAGTGTAATCGTCGGCTTTGATTAGCAGACGACAGCGCGGAGCCAAGTACCTGAACATTGTTTATTAAAAAATGTCAGTGAAAATGTAAATAAACCAGTGTCAAACTATATCAAATTGAAGAGGAAAAAATATCCTTTAATTTGATAGTGATACGACCCCGATCGCAACTATAATAAGTGCGTGACAGGCGTTAGCATCATTTGTACATAATAAATACGAAATCTGTTTATCAACACTAACATCAACGACGGCTGTCAATCATTCTGGTGACGAGTCGGTTAAAAACCGTTAGTGACAGTTGGAAAGACGATACGTCACTTTCGTAACGCCTGGCTAAGCCAATCAGAAAATAGCTTAATAAGTAAAACAATCGCCTAAGGCTGATCAAACCATAGGGTATATAAAGAAGAGCGGCTTATTACCGTTAGACACTTTTTACATTCATCCGGAGCGGCAGGTGCGCTCGTCTCATCAAAATTTCTACTAACTGATAGCTTCATTGTAATAGTGCATCGATGGAATCATTTCGGCAACAACAAAAAGTAACTACAAGATATTCTACAAAGAACCAGTGCATCTAAGTGCAGTATTATTTTATTTAGTGCGGGAAAATAACGAACAGAAGAAATAATTAAATAATATCATATAAGGTCCTTTTTAGTCAGAAGCGGACCAATGTTCTCTGTTCATGTGCGTGTGTAGTGAATAACAATGGTCATTACAATCCGACCATTGATGTGTTTAATTGAATTTTAATCGAAAGATTAAAAACACAAAGGTAACGGGGTGACAATTTATTCTATTACACTGAGTGCAATAACCTATATGTTTTGATAAACAAATCTGTACTGACGCATAACACTGAAACATTTTCTGTATTACACCATGTCTGAATTTATTTAATGGATTTGTCAATCCTATTTAAGCTGGATGTTAGTCATAAGTGATCTCACCATATAACTTTGTAAATCATAAATCAAGCGTGACGAACGCCTAACCTATAAAATAGGTTTTATTTTTATATTAGTAAACTAAAAGGCATTACTAGTCGATATTATATCAGAAAATAATTAGCTATTGTGTAGGCATGAGCATTCTTTTTTGTGTTTCAAAGAACTTACGCCTGAGATATAAATAATATTAATGTTCAAAGTAAAGAGTATCTGGACTTAACCAGAATTATTGTGTATGCTCTGAGACAGTTGTATAGGGTATGTAACAAAATATTTGCAATTGTACATCAATGTATTCTTTTAATTATATTTGTTTGAATTCACTATCAAGGGTACAAATAAAACCCCCCCATTATTAGCAGCATAACTTGACTTAATTTATTTCTAAAAAACAGATAAATAATTCATTCAGAAGAATCAAAACAACTTTCAGTTGCGATTAAATATTGTTGAATTGCATTGCCATAAGGGCAATAAACACGATTTTAACTTTTTAAAATTATTATTTGATTCTATTAATGGGTTTTCCACGGGATTTTCCCGAAATAAACCTGTGTGGCGCCCATTATTAAACAAGGTAACCTAACCTTGTAGATAAAGTGAGTTGGTTTTGTAAACCGTCTTGGCAGCTTATTGATTTATAGAACTTCTGAACTTCCAGAAAACACGAACAGGTACGTGGAAGTGTATTTTATTAATTCTATTGTCCAGACATTACTAGACTTTACATACTTAGACGACTATCAACCTGGAGGAGGAGTTTCGCTGCTAGTATCAGCAAGACGGTCACCACCATCAAGCGACCAGCTAGTACACTTTATTTTTAAATTTAAGCAACGTTAGTGTTTAAATAATATTAACGCAATTATTTTATTTTTTATCTAAAGGAATTCTTTTCAGGCAATTATAACTTTGCAACTGTAAACACACTTTTAATAACATCCAGCAAAACTCTTCATTTCGGTGTAAGCAAAACTATTGTCAATGGCTCAATTGGAAATTTGCCATTGACACTAAAAATATTTAAGATTTGCACGCACTGCCTTGTATTTAGGTGTAGCCTCCTTTATTTACAACACTCTAAGGCAGTGCAGGTACGTGACAGGTACATCAAACGTTGCACCTAGAGTGTATAAAATTTAATTCGTCACGTACCTTTTTTGGGGTCCCCCTCCCCGTTCAAATATGTAGCTAAATTTCCAGTTTGTACCAATTTTGGTGGAGCCGGACCATCGTTGCTTTCACTGCCCGAAGGAAGATCCGCCAACCATGGCCCGCATCCGAGTTCCGAATTCCACGGCCAGGGCTGGTAAAATCGTGACCGCCCGAAAATGGGGGAGGAGCCCTTCTAGAAACATAAAAAAAACAATCAAATGACATTCATACATTTACTATTTAATAAAATCCTTATGCTGACCAAAATAATTTCAAATTTGTAGCGTTGTGCGTACCCACTATCTCCCTGGTTTCTCTATTCTGTAACACATAACGAATTTTTCATTTTTATTTCTACTATCTCGTACGGCCCCTCGTACAATAAGAAAAATTTCTTGATCTTATCTTGTGCACTTGATAAATCGTGGCGTCGCACCAATACCATCTGTCCGACCTCGTACTGCGTCCACTTACCTTTCATATCATGTCTCTGTTTTCTCCTCTCCCCCTTCGTCAACAAATTTTCATTGGCTAGTCTCAGTTTAACATCGTTACCAATAGTGTTGGTTTCCGGTGGATATTCAATTAATTGTTCCAAAATCCTCTGTGGACGCTTTCCTCTTATTAACTCATAAGGTGTGAACCCCGTCGACTCGTGGGTGGTGCAGTTAAGCCAATTTTCAATCTTCTGCGCGTAGAGTGGCCACTCGCTGTGTTTGGCGTGGCAGTATGTTCGGAAAATTCTTCCCAACTCCCTCATGACTCTCTCCGCCTGATTGGACTGTGGATGATACACTGCGGTGTGCTTTGGGATGATACCTTCCCATCCGAGAGTCTGGCGCCATCTTCCGCTGATGAACTGCGGTCCATGGTCGGATAATATTACCTTCGGCTTTCCCACGTTGATCATGTAGTCGCGTGTGATCTTCTCGCTCAGCACCTTACTTGTTGCTCGCTTCACGCTATATAACCTTACATATTTGGAAAAAGTATCAAGTACAACAAAAATATGCATCACTCCACCCCTACCCTTTGGCAATGGGCCGTACAAATCTACAGCTACTAAATCGAATGGTTTTTCTACTTTAATATAATTTAGTTCTCCTTCTAACCTATAATTCACAACTTTAGATTTCTGACATATCTCGCAAACTCTAAGTATTTTTCGGACGCGTTTCTCCATATTTTAAATAGACAGGATTCCTTTAACACATTCACACACTTACGTGCCCCAAAATGCCCGTATCTAAGGTGACAGTCCCACACTATTTTCTCTATCAAACCTTCAGGTATAACTAACCTCCAACCCTCTCTCTCCCCTCTACTTTTTTAAACAAACTCCCTTTAAACACTTGAAAATATTGTTTATACCCAAACTCATCTACATCTGACTCTACGCTAGTAATGATTTTATTTAATTTACTATCAGCTCTTTGGATTACATTTATATTCTTCAATTCTTCCCCAAAAAGTTTATCTTCCCGGGATAGCCTATAAATCTCTATTTCTTTAATATCTCTACCTGTTCTATTTCTGTCTGTGTCTACTCGTGATAGTGTGTCTGGCACCCTGTTCTCTACACCCTTAATGTATTCCCAAGAAAAATTATACTCTTGAAGAGCTAACACCCACCTGGTTATCCGGCTATGTGTGAGTTTGCAAGTATTCAGGAACGACAGTGCTTTATGGTCCGTCCTGATGATGGTTCTATTACCCAGCAGATACGTGCGGAACTTCCTCACGGCGAACACTATACTGAGGAGCTCCTTCTCGGTTGTAGTATAGTTGCGTTCTGCGGCTAGCAACGTCCGGCTGGCGAAGGCGATGGTTTTATGTTCTTTCGCCTCGTCTTCTTGGTATAGTTCTGCTCCAAGTGCTATATTGCTTGCGTCTGTCTGTAAGTAAAATTTTTCATTAAAATTGGGATGATTCATTAAAATCATATCAGCGAACTTATTTTTGATTTCGTTGAACGCTGCTCTTTCGTTGTCGCCCCACCTCCATTGTTTATTCTTTTGCTGCACTGCGCTGAGTCGGGCCGTCGTCTGGGCGTAGTTCCGCTGGAACTTCCTGTAAAAATTACAGAGACCAAGAAAACTTTGCAATTGTTTTATATTTTTAGGCTCCGGGAATGTCAGGATGAATTCTACTTTATCCGGATTGGCACGTATCCCTGTAGGTGTTATGATGAAACCCAAAAAATGTATCTCAGTTTGCAAAAATTTTGATTTGTCCCAATTCACTGTCAAACCTCCCTGGTATAACTTCTCCAATACATACTCTAAATGTTCTACATGCTCTTCAAATGTTCTCGACGCTATCAGAATATCATCAACGTATATGGTTAAAAAATCTAAGTTATGGGGTTGCAAAATCTCATCAAGACACTTAATAAAGCTGGCTACACTGGTGTTCAAACCAAACGGTAGTCTTTTGAATTGGTAATTCTTTCCATTGAATAAAAAGGCTGTATATTTTCAACTATTTGCTGCCAACGGAACTTGCCAATACCCGGCGGTTAGGTCTAAAGAGGTCATATATTGTACGCCGCTGAACTTCTGAAAAATTTCTTCTATCGCTTCGGGTGACTCCCGGTCTGGAATAATTATTTGATTGATTTTGCGGGCATCTAAACATAACCTAACTCTACCATCTTTTTTAATCACTACTACTAAAGGGTTAGAATATGGTGATACAGATCGCTCAATTATATCTCCCTCTAACATTTTCTCTAACTCAATCTGAACCGCTCTTCTCTTCGCATATGGCACCGGATAACTTCTTTGCACATAGGGTGCGTGTTCCCTTACCTTTAACTCGCATTCATAGTTTCTTGCCCTCCCTGGTATATCGGCAAACACTTCTCTAAAATTCTCTACTACCCGCCACAACGATTCACGTTGAGAACTCCCTATCACGCCACCCTCACTACAAAATTTCAGTGCTCTCTCATTCCATAAATGATCTACATTCTCCTCACACTCTATCTTACTCTCACTACATACATTCATACTAACTTCCATTTCGTGTTTATTATTCCGATTATGTATCACCTTTACCCCTGAAATTCTTACCGCATCTAACACCCGCTCAAAATTAATACGGACTGGTTCCCCTTCACTATTTAATTCTAACACCCGTTTATGAAAATCAATCACCGCCTTATGTTTAATCAGAAAATCATTTCCCAGTATAACCTCAAGATTCAGTCCCCGTACAACTAGAAATGTATTATCGTACCCTACCCCGTTAATTATCATGTTTAAATGTACTTGTTTCGTGACTCTCTTACTTCTAACTCCCGTAATACCTACAATCGTCACCCCCGCTACTGGCAAAGATGGAATATTTTTATTTATTTCTCTTAATTCATCTAATACATGTTCAGAAATAACAGAGATTTCGCTACCTGTATCGATTAAAGTTTTAATCTCCTTACCTTCTATGTTGATTTTCACCTCAGTCAGTCCATTCTCCCGTCTCACTGCTTCGAAGTCTTCCTCCTCCAATAATTCCTCAGATAAATCTGTAATAACAACGTTGTTTCGGTATCTATCATCCATTTGGACCCCAGAAACTTCCGGCGACAACGGTCGGGTCCGGTGTTCCATTGTCCCTCTTAGTTTCCCGCAGACGTGCTCGCCACTGCCGGATTGTATCCTCGTTCGGGCTGGTTTCCTCGCTGTTCGTGAGCGTGGCCTCTCGGCGCTCCTCCTTGGCCCTCTCCCCTTCGTTGGTATGCATGCTGGTTCTGTGTGGGTTGTGGACCCTGTCGCTGCCCCGGTCTCTCTCTCCTGCATCTAAAACAAAAATTCTGTGAAGCATAATTCTCCTGTGAACACGCTGGACAAGTCCACTTGGGTCCTCGATTATTTTGTTCTCGTCTGGGATATGCCGGTCCATTTGTAGGTCCCCTCGGCGGTCCCTGATTACCTCCATTATTTCCATTCTGCTGGTTCTGACGGCGACTCAATTCTTGGTCCCGGATGTTCTGAAACATATCTAAAATATTTTCTAGTTCGCTAATATTAGTTACCTCCCGCGTCATAAGTGTTATTTGTACTTCCCTCGGCAAATGCTTGCTTATATGCCTCACGAAGGATCTAAATGGCAATGGCGGTTCTAAATATTTCGCCTCATTAAATATTCTCATCACATACCCTGTTATATTATTATTAGGCCCCCCAAAATTCCCGGTTCCCATGATTCTACTTCGTAACACTTCTTGGTCTTCTTCAGACCAATATTTATTTCTAAACGCAGCCTCAAAACTTTCAAAACACTCCCATTCCGTTTTATGTACCTCAGCCCATATCTCCGAACTACCTTTGAAGCATTTTAAAATCTTTAATAATTGAACTTCCCAGTTATTAGTACTAAACTTATTGAACTCTCTCACTCTATTTATAAACTGCATAGGATGTACTCTTTTGTTGTCACAACTGAATGTCTCTAATTCAACTTCACTGCTTACGTCACGAGTCATAATTACTCGCTCGGTAACAGTGTTTACTTGTTGGCTAATGGCCATGCTCAATTCATTTTTAACATTCATTAACTTAAGATTACTATCAGATTCAAGGTCACTTATTATATCGTGTATGGTCTTAAATTCAATCTTACAATCATTTTCTATTTCTCTTATTTTACTATTATTATTTTCAATCTGACTCATAGCATAACCAATCTTGCATTCAGTATTGGTATTACCTTCGCTTATTTGTTTCTCAACAATTGTATTTATGATACTATATTGCTCCGTGATCTGTTTCTCTACTTTATTAGTTATATTATTGGTGATATCAGAAACACGGCACTCTAATTGCTCATTTAGTGACTCTGACAATTGTAATTTCATACTTTCACAACGTTCATCAATATGTTTGTCTAGTACCCTACTCAAGTTATCGAATTGTACATTAATACTCTGCTGAAACTGAGTATTCTGGTCTTTAATTTCTTTAAAATTAATCTCGTTTTGAATATTCTGCTGTTTGCATTTTATTCTCTGTTCATCTAATTTATCGTTAAAGTCACTTTTCATCTTATTTAAAATTTTATCATTATCATCAAAGCGTTTATTAAGGTCATTATTCTGTTTATCGAAATTAACTTTCATAAAATCTAATAGGTCATCTAATGACAATTTTTTCTCTTTCGTTTTATTTGATTTGATCAATATTGGGGTAGATTTCGCTTCTGCGTGATCGACCATAATTGACCCAGTTAGGTCATCGTTAACTATTGATTGCACGCTCAACTCAGCTGTTGGCCTTGACTGACTTACTTTGCTCACACTAGGTGACGGGTTCATCGAACCAAGGCCACTCTCACTCATAATTGAATCTACTACACTGCTTTTCTCTGTGTTCTCAGACATTTTTACTTGATCTATTTTTCTTAAGTAATACGGCCAATGATTGGTCTTTTTTCAAAACTGATGTTTTAACATATACAAAATCAATTTTGCTTTCGCAACCGTACTTCGCTATGTACTGTCAAATGTAGGTCAGCGTAGTACAACCCTTTTTGTGTTATATTACATCCTGGTCGCGCTGCAACAATTGTAACTTTTATTCTTTTTGCGATATTTTATTTATTCAAATTATAACTCCCACTTACCTTTCATCTTTGATCTGGCCTGATCGCATAGTGTGGACGAACCCATTTCGTTCGACGAACTCTGACAGTACACAAACGAATTAGGGCCTTGAAAGAATTTAACTCTCAATTTTATGGAAGAGAAATTAGATTTTTTATTAATCAGAAATATTGAAATTATAAACCTTCGTGTTACATGTTGTGCAACTCTTGCACCTTACTGACTATGGCTTACCTTATCCTTTATAAAGGTACAAACAATTATACACACAAACAGCCCAGCATTGCTCACACACACAGATACACCGAATTTATAATGCCCTTAACATTTTATAATATAAATTTCCCCCCCCCCACGGCGGACACGCGGTCTTCACGCACAGTCATCTTCTCTTGAAATTTCTTAGTTTATTTTACCCGAAAGTTATAACTTACACTGTCTCTTTTAAACCGACCGCGGTCACATAAATTCAAATGATTACACCTTTTTTTACTGATAAATTCAAGACTTTTATGACGAGCCTACTTTGGCCGTCCCGGTACCGGGGAGTTCAGCTGGTAGACTGGGAATGCTAACGTAACAGGTACGGCTGAGATGATCTCATGCTTGGTACGGAAAGCACTGCCTTGTTCTTCGTCGTCAAAGCTTCGTTCCATGCCATGTATGTAGTTTTTTGGAGTGAATATAGCCTACGATCTCAGCTAGGCATTGGCTGACGTCATAAAAGGGGCAGGACTTAGGATATTATTTCCTGCTGTTCACGACCATGTGCTCGTGGAGTTGCTTGCTTTTAGCCATTTTGAGTTTTTTACGGCGTCACTCCAGCGCTCCGCCCGGCTGTGTTGCGTACGGGTGCCGACATACATATACAAAGTTCTTAGAATTTCGAAGGGGGCGAGAATTCCTTTGCCGCCTTACTCAACTGCAAACTGCGTTTCGCTTTGTTACACCACTGTTTCTCAATACGTGTTCTGTTATAATGAAATGAATCTTCGTCGTAATATGAAATTTCACAATGTTTAAATAAAACTCCCGCACAAAACGAAATAAATAAAAATGTAAATACCCCATATTATAAAAAATAAAAGGACCCAAAATTGACCCGCTACAAAATCAAATTCACTTTAAGCTGTCAAGCGAGTCAGTGAATAACTTAAATGGAATTTGACATGTTAATAACAACAATTAAATCAGAATCCGAATAATAGGATATCAGCATCAGCATTTGGCTGAGAATTAATCAACTATGACTAGTAACTATTAATGCCAAGAACTAAGATTAGCTATGGCCACAATATGAGATTGAAGCTGTATTACAGTCTCAAATGTGCTTATGACAAGTAAAAATGTTTGTAAGAGGGAACCTTATATAAATAAGCTACCTCATCAAGGTACCGAAATGTAAACTAATAAACGTTATTAAGGCATAAATCCGATACAAACGGTATGCCTCAGCAATGCCTAAAACAAACAATCATCAGTAAGGTGATTAGTAGAAAGTACTAGAAGTGTAAATCACATACAATGAACAATCTTTATACCAAAAAATAGCGATAAGCATTAGTAATATGTTATACAATTAACAGTTCAATTGTTAATTAATAGCATGGAGCAAAATAATGTGAAACAAAATGTCATAGTGAGTAAGTATAGTTAATAGCAATGTATAAGTTAAGGTTTAATCATAATATTCAGTAAATAAATATCAGGACGGATATAATAGTGTTCTAACATAAACGTTTAAGTGAAAAAACGCGATGTGGAACACAAACAATATTAATAAGAGAGTGTAATCGTCGGCTTTGATTAGCAGACGACAGCGCGGAGCCAAGTACCTGAACATTGTTTATTAAAAAGTGTCAGTGAAAATGTAAATAAACCAGTGTCAAACTATATCAAATTGAAGAGGAAAAAATATCCTTTAATTTGATAGTGATACGACCCCGATCGCAACTATAATAAGTGCGTGACAGGCGTTAGCATCATTTGTACATAATAAATACGAAATCTGTTTATCAACACTAACATCAACGACGGCTGTCAATCATTCTGGTGACGAGTCGGTTAAAAACCGTTAGTGACAGTTGGAAAGACGATACGTCACTTTCGTAACGCCTGGCTAAGCCAATCAGAAAATAGCTTAATAAGTAAAACAATCGCCTAAGGCTGATCAAACCATAGGGTATATAAAGAAGAGCGGCTTATTACCGTTAGACACTTTTTACATTCATCCGGAGCGGCAGGTGCGCTCGTCTCATCAAAATTTCTACTAACTGATAGCTTCATTGTAATAGTGCATCGATGGAATCATTTCGGCAACAACAAAAAGTAACTACAAGATATTCTACAAAGAACCAGTGCATCTAAGTGCAGTATTATTTTATTTAGTGCGGGAAAATAACGAACAGAAGAAATAATTAACAATATCATATAAGGTCCTTTTTAGTCAGAAGCGGACCAATGTTCTCTGTTCATGTGCGTGTGTAGTGAATAACAATGGTCATTACAATCCGACCATTGATGTGTTTAATTGAATTTTAATCGAAAGATTAAAAACACAAAGGTAACAGGGTGACAATTTATTCTATTACACTGAGTGCAATAACCTATATGTTTTGATAAACAAATCTGTACTGACGCATAACACTGAAACATTTTCTGTATTACACCATGTCTGAATTTATTTAATGGATTTGTCAATCCTATTTAAGCTGGATGTTAGTCATAAGTGATCTCACCATATAACTTTGTAAATCATAAATCAAGCGTGACGAACGCCTAACCTATAAAATAGGTTTTATTTTTATATTAGTAAACTAAAAGGCATTACTAGTCGATATTATATCAGAAAATAATTAGCTATTGTGTAGGCATGAGCATTCTTTTTTGTGTTTCAAAGAACTTACGCCTGAGATATAAATAATATTAATGTTCAAAGTAAAGAGTATCTGGACTTAACCAGAATTATTGTGTATGCTCTGAGCCAGTTGTATAGGGTATGTAACAAAATATTTGCAATTGTACATCAATGTATTCTTTTAATTATATTTGTTTGAATTCACTATCAAGGGTACAAATAAAACCCCCCCATTATTAGCAGCATAACTTGACTTAATTTATTTCTAAAAAACAGATAAATAATTCATTCAGAAGAATCAAAACAACTTTCAGTTGCGATTAAATATTGTTGAATTGCATTGCCATAAGGGCAATAAACACGATTTTAACTTTTTAAAATTATTATTTGATTCTATTAATGGGTTTTCCACGGGATTTTCCCGAAATAAACCTGTGTGGCGCCCATTATTAAACAAGGTAACCTAACCTTGTAGATAAAGTGAGTTGGTTTTGTAAACCGTCTTGGCAGCTTATTGATTTATAGAACTTCTGAACTTCCAGAAAACACGAACAGGTACGTGGAAGTGTATTTTATTAATTCTATTGTCCAGACATTACTAGACTTTACATACTTAGACGACTATCAACCTGGAGGAGGAGTTTCGCTGCTAGTATCAGCAAGACGGTCACCACCATCAAGCGACCAGCTAGTACACTTTATTTTTAAATTTAAGCAACGTTAGTGTTTAAATAATATTAACGCAATTATTTTATTTTTTATCTAAAGGAATTCTTTTCAGGCAATTATAACTTTGCAACTGTAAACACACTTTTAATAACATCTAATGCTACATTTTAATTACTTTATAAAATTAGTGATTTTCAATTTTCAAACACTACGACCTTTAATATTTCAAATAATATTTTAAAGATAAACACTAAAGATTTTTATTACGTTACAAATTGGCGCCCAACGTGGGGCTGAAAAAGATATTAGATAAAAATATTTTTTATAAATATAATCAGCCCGGCAGACACAAAAGAACAAACATGCCACACACACACACATCAATACGACACTAGATACAAGGACAGCCGAGTAGGAGAGGTGCAACTAGATACAGAGACATATAAGACACAACTCACACACGAGATGGAAGTCATTACCATTAATAACATAGACACTCGACCAGAAGAAACACCCCATGTAGAACCGGAAGTAGAAGTGAGAGTCGACAACCAACCCGAACAACCTAAGGAAACTACACCAATGGGGATGGCGGAGTTCCAAGAATGGATGATGAGAGCAATGATGGAATTAAAGGAAGGGTTTAGGATATCCCGGGAAGAGAATCAGAAACATACGGAAAGAATGTGCCAGATAATAAACGATGGTTATCAGAGAGCGGGAGAGATAATAAGAGGAGGATTATGAAATGACAACAACTCAGAAATTGAAGAAATACCCAATGATGAAACCCCAGAAGAATTAAGCATGCCATCCGAAGACGAGGTCGAACAAACTGAGAATGAAGGGGACTCAAAACATTATTATCTGAAAATGAGTTTGACAGACACCAGGAAGATATTCACGACAAGGAGATTGATGCCGAAGGTATAAAGGAGACTCAGGTAATTAAGGAAGCGGAAGAGATAGTAGCCGAGAATGAAGACTTAGAACAAAATAATCTGCCAATGTGTGATGATCAAGTGGAGACAAAAGAATTACCCAGAAATACAACTACCGAACAAGTGAATTCGAAAATTAAAATTCATGAAGAAAGGAACAAAATAATTAAGAAAACGGAAGAAAAGGAGGCGAAGATAAGAAGAATAATGCACCCAAAGAAGACTAGGGTAACAAAGGAATTAATCGAAATGACTCGAAGTGGTCTAGTTAATATGATTTATTTCCCAGTCATCAACCGTAAAGAAGGGACCTATAGGAAGGAGTATCGAAGGAGCTTCATGAAGCTGGATGAGGAGAAGAAATGTGCTACCACGAGGAAGACTATAACCAATAAAATACTTAAAGCAAATATTTCCAAAGGGAGAATAAGGCATTCCAAGAAAAGGAAAGGTTATCAAGAACAACTGGACCGGATCATTGAAGGGTATGCCCAAGAAATAAAGGAATTACGAAGGAAGAGGGACCAATCAATGGAAAAATCCAACCAGGAAACTAATGATGATCAACCAGAGTTAGAAGAGGTACTAGACGTCAATAATAACAAAGACCCGGAGTACACTGGACACGTGGATACTAAAAATGATGAAGAAGTCGAGAAAACGGGGAGCCAATGACTATCTGGTAGCCGCAAAGTGGAAGAACCGCATGATAGGGATAGGGTGCCAAATACCACAAACATGTAGTACTAGAGACAGATATGAAAAAGGATACCTGTGAAACGTAATTGCCCCAAATAATGAACCCAATAGAGTGGAAAAGCACAATGTAACCCCAAAGATGTAGACCATAAATGTGATTATTGTTAAAAACAGATAAATTATTGTGGTATATAACAGTTACCACCGGGATATTTAGTGTATAAGAAATTTAAAAAAAATAACTGTCATAAACAGATTCATTTAGTGATCAGGAGGATCATGTATTATGCCCAAGGTATTGAAAGTGACTAATTGCCTATAGCAAACCTATTTGCCATATTGTGTTATAAAAAGTGTGTAGTATTAGCGTATAGGCTAAACTATTTGTTACCTATTAAATAAGAGCCAGATTTATCATACTAAATGGTAAAAGAAAAATGTGTATAGTAAACCCAATAATTTAATGAGAAGAAAGGTATCTATTATATCACATAGAACCAAAGGTAGAATATAACAAAAATATACCTAGGATAATGACATAAAATTACTCTAATACTCCTATGTTAAATTAATTTAAAGAAGAAATACTACTATGTTATAACTAAAATTACTATGCTATATTTAATAAAAGAAAAGAAAAGAAAAATGTTTATCAAATGAATATTGTATATAACAAAATGTTTATCAAATGAATATTGTATATAACAAAATGTTTATCAAAAGAATATTGTATGTAACAAGATGTCTATCAAATGAATATTGTATACCTCTCACAAAACTAAGATATTATATAAAATCATCCAGAATAAGTGTAAATTATCAGACACTTGAAAGAGTAGAGAGGCAGAATAACAAAGAGAGTTAATTATAAAGATGGCTATTATTATTGTGGAATGAAGAGAAAGAAAAATATTATTTAATTACCAAATATTGTATGTAACAAGAATCTAAATGTCAAATATTTTATACCTCTCATAAAACTAAGATATTATATAAAATCATCCCGAATAAGTGGTAAACATCTATCACTTGAAGGAGAAGAGGAGCAAACCACCAAAGCGAGTAATATAAGAGAAGGCTATTATAAAGGAAAGAAAAGAAAAGAAAAGAAAAATGTTTATCAAATGAATATTGTATATAACAAAATGTTTATCAAATGAATATTGTATACCTCTCACAAAACTTAAATATTATATAAAATCATCCAGAATAAGTGTAAATTATCAGACACTTGAAGGAGTAGAGAGGCAGAATACCAAAGAGAGTTGATTATAAAGATGGCTATTATTATTGTGGAATGAAGAGAAAGAAAAATGTTATTTAATTACCAAATATTGTATGTGACAAGATATGTCAGAGAACATCTAACAAAACCATTTAGTATATGAATACTGTAAACCCTGATAATTCAGGATAAGTGTAAATTATTGACGAGAGAAAAACTAGTAAACTATTGTAAGAATGAAATATTGTAAACTCTATATGTAAGAAACAACTGCATAATTATATGATGATCAATGTAGGTGTGTAATTTTAAGAATACTCAAATAAACCAAAGCAAATTGTCAACTAGTATAAAAAGGTAACAATACGGTTAATAAAGAGCATGGCCGAGAATGTCAAGTCTGAAAAGAAATGATTACCTGTGAAAAGGAAGTATGTTAGAAAGTATAAAGGAAGGAAATGTGATACAAATGAAACCTCTAATACCTTGAATATTATATTGAATATGTTATATTGTTGAAAAATGAATGATATGTTATATTTTATGTGTTGTGATAGTGCAACTATTGCTAAGTGCAATTTTATTTTGTCTCAGACAGAGATGAGGATGCCTCTGATTCTGAGTATGTGTAATGAGGAACGGCGGAGAATGTATGCCACAGTGAGCCACTCGGATTCCGAACCCACTACAAATGTTAGGGAATTATATAGTAATGTATCAAGGACTATTAATAAAGAATCTGTGAGGTAAAAAATGTAAGAACCATTGAGATTATCACAAAAATAAAGATATGTAATGAGAAAGAAAAATGTATTATTGTAAGACAGGAAATTGTTAATTTAAGAAGTGAAATCTATTGTAATTAAATAACTTAAAATGTGAGAAACTTGAAAAAATACTAGTAAGCTAAGAATTATATCACTAGCCAAGAACTCAAACTAGTGTAACACACTAATAGTATGTTAAAGGTCAATGTAAAGAGTACAAGACAAAAAGCAGTAGTAATATACTAAAAACTGAAATGAAATGATAATTTTATCAAAAATCAAATTTTCTCTCAAATTATCAATTTTGAGGGGGGAGTATATGTAACATGACCAGGTGTTACATAACCTAGACATATGCCCTTAGATTTAATAAATACATAACGGTAATGTAAATAGATAATATAATGATAAGAGTAGCAAAGAAGAGAGGAACCATGGAAGAAGAAAGAAGAAGAAGTGCCACAAGAAGCAGTAAACCTAAACACTGCTTGACACTACAACCATACTATAACTGACACAAACTAATGGACAAATCAAATTCACTTTAAGCTGTCAAGCGAGTCAGTGAATAACTTAAATGGAATTTGACATGTTAATAACAACAATTAAATCAGAATCCGAATAATAGGATATCAGCATCAGCATTTGGCTGAGAATTAATCAACTATGACTAGTAACTATTAATGCCAAGAACTAAGATTAGCTATGGCCACAATATGAGATTGAAGCTGTATTACAGTCTCAAATGTGCTTATGACAAGTAAAAATGTTTGTAAGAGGGAACCTTATATAAATAAGCTACCTCATCAAGGTACCGAAATGTAAACTAATAAACGTTATTAAGGCATAAATCCGATACAAACGGTATGCCTCAGCAATGCCTAAAACAAACAATCATCAGTAAGGTGATTAGTAGAAAGTACTAGAAGTGTAAATCACATACACTGAACAATCTTTATACCCAAACATAGCGATAAGCATTAGTAATATGTTATACAATTAACAGTTCAATTGTTAATTAATAGCATGGAGCAAAATAATGTGAAACAAAATGTCATAGTGAGTAAGTATAGTTAATAGCAATGTATAAGTTAAGGTTTAATCATAATATTCAGTAAATAAATATCAGGACGGATATAATAGTGTTCTAACATAAACGTTTAAGTGAAAAAACGCGATGTGGAAGACAAACAATATTAATAAGAGAGTGTAATCGTCGGCTTTGATTAGCAGACGACAGCGCGGAGCCAAGTACCTGAACATTGTTTATTAAAAAATGTCAGTGAAAATGTAAATAAACCAGTGTTAAACTATATCAAATTGAAGAGGAAAAATATCCTTTAATTTGATAGTGATACGACCCCGATCGCAACTATAAAAGTGCGTGACAGGCGTTAGCATCATTTGTACATAATAAATACGAAATCTGTTTATCAACACTAACAACAACGACGGCTGTCAATCATTCTGGTGACGAGTCGGTTAAAAACCGTTAGTGACAGTTGGAAAGACGATACGTCACTTTCGTAACGCCTGGCTAAGCCAATCAGAAAATAGCTTAATAAGTAAAACAATCGCCTAAGGCTGATCAAACCATAGTGTAACTGTATAAATTTTGGTAATTGTTATTTATTCAAATTAAAACTCCCACTTACCTTTCATCTTTGATCTGGCCGGATCGCGTAGTGTGGACAAACCCATTTCGTTCGACGAACTCTGACAGTACATAAACGAATTAAGGCCTTGAAAGAATTTAACTCTCAATTTTATGGAAGAGAAATTATATTTTTTATTAATCAGAAATATTGAATTTATAGATCTTGGTTGTACATGTGGTGCAACTCTGGCATAATAGAACTTACGAACTATGTCTTACCTTAGGTACCATTTATAAAGCACAAACACAATTATCAAACAGCCCAGCATTGCTCACTCACGCTCACAAACCCAAAAAATTTATCCCTTAGCATTTATATAATGATGATAAATTTCCCCCCACGCCGGCCACGCGGTCTTCGCACACACGCATTGTTCGGTTACACTGCTTTTATTGTCCGAAAGAAAATAAAACTCTTAATCAAGGTCCCCTCGATGGATTGACCGCGGTCACATGCCAATTTGCTGTATTTACACCTTTTTTACTGATAAATTAAAAACTTTTATGACGAGCCTACTTTGGCAGTCCCGGTACCGGTGAGTTCAGTTAGTAGACTGGGCAATGTGCTGCTTTTAGCGGGAGGAAGTGCGTACTCACTGCCAACATGTTTTAGTCGCCGTTCATGCTCAAGTTGTTGCGACATATTCCGTTTATACATGGAATATAAGAGTTATATTCGGGATACCAGAGGACGATATTGGCATCTGCTATATTGACGTCACTAGCAGTGGGCATGGTTTAACGGCGTTTCCTGTAGCTGGTTGTTTGGAGCTACTAACTTTTCGTCCCAGCGCCATGTTTTGCCTCGACTTTGGTGTTTTCAAAGCATCACTAACGCCTTGAAACATTACGTGCGGGCGTTGCCACACATACACAAGTTCTTAGAATGTCGGGGTGTTGCAAATTCTTTAACCGAATGACACAATACAGTAACTGCGTCTCGTCTTTGTCTCAACACTGTTCAGCTTACCATGAGTTCTATTGTAATCGAATTAACAGTTGCCGCATAATAAAATTTCACAATATTTTTATAAAACTCCCGCACAAAATGAAATAAATAAAAAGGTAAATACCCCATACTGTAAAAAATAAAAGGACCCAAAATTGACACGTTACAATACCCCCTCGATGAGAATTCTGCTGTCCACAACAGAAGAAATCTCATCGATAAACCCCGAAGAGGACCGGTGAGGAACTGGTGCCAACAACCCCCTTGTTCTTAATCTACATGGGTACACGACCCCCCTGGCTCAGCGACCATGGACTCATCTGAACGAGATCACTGGACTTCTCCGTAAGAGATCCCAACACCGAGAAATTGAACAGCTAAGTACCACAGCGCACCTCGCCTTTTAACATGCTACCCCCAAAAATCCTCAATCCCTGGCTCAGATTATGCCAGATCCTCAGCCGATATGGATCCCCTTTTATGCAAGCTGGGCTGCCTTTAGCAGATACTGGGCTCACTCACACTCACATTACATATTACACCTTGACAAACTCCTTAAAATTTATGAAAAATTTAAAAATATTCAAAATTCAAAATAATATACTTGACAAAAAAATTCTCTTCCTTGTTTTTTATGTTTTGTTTAAAATGACTTAATTTAGATATTTATCCTAATCAAAACATATACTTACTCTAACATGTGAACCACTTATAGTCTAACAACACAATGCAATACAAAAAATCACTAAAATAAACATGGTTAATACACACATAATAAAATAGTCATTACTCAAAAATATTTATCAACTGGCAGGCAAAAACCCAGATTTTTTTTTGTTTTTTTTTTCAAAAATTAAAATTTCCAAAAATTTGAAAATTAAAAAAAAATTGAATTTTATTTAAATGTTTCCTTTGTATATATAATTATTTAAAAATTGGTTGAATTGATTAAAATAACAAATTAAATTGACTTCCTACTATACAAGCTTAGTATGTGTATGACCTCATCAGCTGATCGAAACTAGGTCAAGTTCAAAACCCCTGACCTACATATGTTATGTATACTTTATGAAAATACATTCATCATCTGTAACAATCTAACTTGAAACACAAAACATAATAAAATAAAATATTTAAAATAACAAAATATTATTATAAACAATAAGCAAATTGACATTTAAATTATTCAAAATAAACACCTTAATTTTACATTATCAAATTCTCTCAGAGTTTTGTCACTGGTTTTAAAAAATGACAATTTTATATGTTCAACTATAACTTTCTTCATTTTACAATCTCATTCCCTATTACTGTGGGTGATTTAAATTATCTATTCTCATTTAATTTACTACTTGATCTGTATGCATATATCATCTTTATCTCTCCCTGACTCTAACCACTAACAACTGTAACTAATATGACACCCATCTCTATTAAAAACGTCCCCTAAAACACTCTCTAACCCCAACCTATCATTAAACTCAAATCGCCACCTTCTCTCTACATATAAAAAAATACTCTCTAACCCTTTGTACATAGGATACGTGTTTCCCCGCCCCCAAAAACTCAATTCCCTTATTTGGCCCCTGGATTCTACCTAAGGCGGCCCCTCCTCCTTAAGTCGGTACCAATTCCCGTCCCAACATATCATTTTGTTGCGAACTCCCACATTACACTACCCTCTACTACAAAATTGCCATCCCCAAAGTCTCAATCTCATTACCTCACTACAACTACAACAAAATAACAACATCAATTATAAACAACAATATATCACTCGAAACTCCACATAAATTCTCCACAACTACTATGTCAACATCAATACTTCTCAAAATTCTACAACATATATTAACTCAAAACAACATTACATTATTTTCATCTCCACTATTTCAACTTTGACTTTAACTTGGACAGATCTACGTGTCCCACAAAATATTCATCACCCAAAAAACTATTTTTTATTAACTTGCATAAATTATTACTTTATTTTTCATTTTAGCAAATTATTATTATCATTACTTTAAAACATCTGTAATACATTAAAACATTACATTGAACTTTAATTACTTGAAACATTTATAACCAATATACCAGTGACCTGTTATTGCTGATCAGCTGATCCTCCTAACACAATGAAAATACCTCTCACAATTGAACAATTACATGAAATATATATTTTTATTTATCATTTTTATTGAACACAATTATTTCAAATAAACATCTTATTACTGAATTAAAATCTTAGTTACCTGTAAACATTTTTGTTATACATGATTCATATTGTAAAAGTTCCATACTTACAATCCATTTAACATGATATATACACAACATAGTCACCATACCACAATACTTTCACTTCATCTCTGAAACATTTTACACAAAATTTAGTTTAAATCCAACAATTCATTTAATTACAAAATTCCTCTCGTAAAACCATTTGACTTCAAACAAAAATTCACTTATATAACCTTTAAATAATCAATCAAAATATTTAACATGTATCAAATTGTTTTAATTAAATTAATTACCAAAAAATATTATATAGTTATCGAAACAATTACCATTAATCAATTACTGTTTTCAAAATTAATTCTGATATTTGTTTAACTTGCAAATGTTTCCATATTATTATTACAACAGTCATCTTACGTACACACATTATTTACTTGACATTCCGCAATGCACACAAATAAATTCACTATATTTTATTTACAAACTCTTGTTATTAACTGTTCAGTTTTTTCGCACTTCATTGTCCCAATCTGCCATGTCAATAACCATTAAACACAATGTTTATACTGTCTTTTATTGTTTTAATAGTTTACCCTCCATCGTCCCAAATAAGTCTTGTTTTTATATAATATCGTTCACTTTTATCACCACACAAATGACTGTTTTGTGTGTTGTAACCATACAAGCTAAACTCATTCAACTTATTCAAATACTCATTAAACCGGTCTACATTAGGTATTTTTGTTAGTTCTCCATCAATAAATTCATTCACTATCGGGTTAATTATTTTTACCAAATCATTGTAATCACTGTTACTCAAATATACTTTTAAACTTTCCTTCCATTCACCATACTTTCTATTTAAGTTATATAATTCTGTTACTTTCTCCACATACACTTCTCTGTCTAACTCTCTCTCATCACAATACCAAATCATACTTTCAACATCATTATTAGAAACAGAGGGTACAAATTCAATTAAACCTTTCCTGACTTCTCCAGGAAAAACAAAAAACTTCAAAAAACAATTATTTGTAGCACACTTGTCTGCATAATATATACGTGAAGGTCTTCCTTCACCCCCCATTCTACCTCGTAAAAAATTTACCCCCCGTTTCATACCCATAATATAACTCTCTTTCCACTCTCTCTCCAACTCATTAACACACATTAACATCTCATCACATTCTACAAACTCCTCAGTACTCTCAGATATTACATTATTACTCTCATTATTTTCAACAACATCATTATTATTTATTAATCCTTTACCCAATACAACATTACCATTACAACTTTCGTTTGTATTATTCTTACTCTGTTCTACTTTATTCAAACTATTTCTTGTCATTTCATCGGCATTTTCAAGACATACATTCTTGTCTTGTATATTATTTATCAACTCATCAAATTTTACATTTATATTCTGCTGCAATTGAACATTCTGGTCTTTAATTTCTTTAAAATTAATCTCGTTTTGAATATTCTGCTGTTCGCATTTTATTTTCTGTTCATTAAAACCATTAGTTAATTGATCTAATTTACAGTCCATCTTTTGTAAGAAACTCATTATATTCATTTCCTCAGCTTGTTTACTTTTATTGGTTGAAACGGGGGTCAACTGAATCCCCGAATCAACATCTGTTTCGCTTACTTGTGTTTGCGACGCAATCGGAGTTGAATGAACGATTATATTACCGCCGACAGCTGTTTCTGTAACAGCTCCCGACCCCCCCGTCAGCATACCACTTTCATTCAGCGATTGCGACTCAAGGTCACTTTCACTCATAATTGAATCTATTACTATATTTTTCTCTGTGTTCACCGACATTTTTATTTGATCTATTTTTTTTTTTCTTAAGTAATACTGCCAATGATTGGTCTTTTTTCCAAAACTGATGTTTTAACATATACAAAATCAATTTTGCTTTCGCAACCGTACTTCGCTATGTACCGTCAGATGTAAGCCGGCGCAATATAACCCCTTTTCAGTTATATTACATCCTGGTAATTCACGGCACCAATTGTAACTGTATTAATTTTGGTAATTGTTATTTATTCAAATTAAAACTCCCACTTACCTTTCATCTTTGATCTGGCCGGATCGCGTAGTGTGGACAAACCCATTTCGTTCGACGAACTCTGACAGTACATAAACGAATTAAGGCCTTGAAAGAATTTAACTCTCAATTTTATGGAAGAGAAATTATATTTTTTATTAATCAGAAATATTGAATTTATAGATCTTGGTTGTACATGTGGTGCAACTCTGGCATAATAGAACTTATGAACTATGTCTTACCTTAGGTACCATTTATAAAGCACAAACACAATTATCACACAAACAGCCCAGCATTGCTCACTCACGCTCACAAACCCAAAAAATTTATCCCTTAGCATTTATATAATGATGATAAATTCCCCCCTACGCCGGCCACGCGGTCTTCGCACACACGCATTGTTCGGTTACACTGCTTTTATTGTCCGAAAGAAAATAAAACTCTTAATCAAGGTCCCCTCGATGGATTGACCGCGGTCACATGCCAATTTGCTGTATTTACACTTTTTTTACTGATAAATTAAAAACTTTTATGACGAGCCTACTTTGGCAGTCCCGGTACCGGTGAGTTCAGTTAGTAGACTGGGCAATGTGCTGCTTTTAGCGGGAGGAAGTGCGTACTCACTGCCAACATGTTTTAGTCGCCGTTCATGCTCAAGTTGTTGCGACATATTCCGTTTATACATGGAATATAAGAGTTATATTCGGGATACCAGAGGACGATATTGGCATCTGCTATATTGACGTCACTAGCAGTGGGCGTGGTTTAACGGCGTTTCCTGTAGCTGGTTGTTTGGAGCTACTAACTTTTCGTCCCAGCGCCATGTTTTGCCTCGACTTTGGTGTTTTCAAAGCGTCACTAACGCCTTGAAACGTTACGTGCGGGCGTTGCCACACATACACAAGTTCTTAGAATGTCGGGGTGTTGCAAATTCTTTAACCGAATGACACAATACAGTAACTGCGTCTCGCCTTTGTCTCAACACTGTTCAGCTTACCATGAGTTCTATTGTAATCGAATTAACAGTTGCCGCATAATAAAATTTCACAATATTTTTATAAAACTCCCGCACAAAATGAAATAAATAAAAAGGTAAATACCCCATACTGTAAAAAATAAAAGGACCAAAAATTGACACGTTACAATAGGGTATATAAAGAAGAGCGGCTTATTACCGTTAGACACTTTTTACATTCATCCGGAGCGGCAGGTGCGCTCGTCTCATCAAAATTTCTACTAACTGATAGCTTCATTGTAATAGTGCATCGATGGAATCATTTCGGCAACAACAAAAAGTGACTACAAGATATTCTACAAAGAACCAGTGCATCTAAGTGCAGTATTATTTTATTTAATGCGGGAAAATAACGAACAGAAGAAATAATTAAATAATATCATATAAGGTCCTTTTTAGTCAGAAGCGGACCAATGTTCTCTGTTCATGTGCGTGTGTAGTGAATAACAATGGTCATTACAATCCGACCATTGATGTGTTTAATTGAATTTTAATCGAAAGATTAAAAACACAAAGGTAACAGGGTGACAATTTATTCTATTACACCGAGTGCAATAACCTATATGTTTTGATAAACAAATCTGTACTGACGCATAACACTGAAACATTTTCTGTATTACACCATGTCTGAATTTATTTAATGGATTTGTCAATCCTATTTAAGCTGGATGTTAGTCATAAGTGATCTCACCATATAACTTTGTAAATCATAAATCAAGCGTGACGAACGCCTAACCTATAAAATAGGTTTTATTTTTATATTA
Source organism: Magicicada septendecula (assembly GCA_034769895.1). Classification (NCBI taxonomy): domain Eukaryota; kingdom Metazoa; phylum Arthropoda; class Insecta; order Hemiptera; family Cicadidae; genus Magicicada; species Magicicada septendecula. Next base: position 1,033,107,061 of record CM068367.1, on the reverse strand, counting down.
GTAAACTAAAAGGCATTACTAGTCGATATTATATCAGAAAATAATTAGCTATTGTGTAGGCATGAGCATTCTTTTTTGTGTTTCAAAGAACTTACGCCTGAGATATAAATAATATTAATGTTCAAAGTAAAGAGTATCTGGACTTAACCAGAATTATTGTGTATGCTCTGAGCCAGTTGTATAGGGTATGTAACAAAATATTTGCAATTGTACATCAGTGTATTCTTTTAATTATATTTGTTTGAATTCACTATCAAGAGTACAAATAAAACCCCATTATTAGCAGCATAACTTGACTTAATTTATTTCTAAAAAACAGATAAATAATTCATTCAGAAGAATCAAAACAACTTTCAGTTGCGATTAAATATTGTTGAATTGCATTGCCATAAGGGCAATAAACACGATTTTAACTTTTTAAAATTATTATTTGATTCTATTAATGGGTTTTCCACGGGATTTTCCCAAAATAAACCTGTGTGGCGCCCATTATTAAACAAGGTAACCTAACCTTGTAGATAAAGTGAGTTGGTTTTGTAAACCGTCTTGGCAGCTTATTGATTTATTGAATTTCTGAACTTCCAGAAAACACGAACAGGTACGTGGAAGTGTATTTTATTAATTCTGTTGTCCAGACATTACTAGACTTTACGTACTTAGACGACTATCAACCTGGAGGAGGAGTTTCGCTGCTAGTATCAGCAAGACGGTCACCACCATCAAGCGACCAGCTAGTACACTTTATTTTTAAATTTAAGCAACGTTAGTGTTTAAATAATATTAATGCAATTATTTTATTTTTTATCTAAAGGAATTCTTTTCAGGCAATTATAACTTTGCAACTGTAAACACACTTTTAATAACATCTAATGCTACATTTTAATTACTTTATAAAATTAGTGATTTTCAATTTTCAAACACTACGACCTTTAATATTTCAAATAATATTTTAAAGATAAACACTAAAGATTTTTATTACGTTACAATATGTTTAATAAAGTCTCTACTTTATATGCAGTAATTTTATTTTGTGATAATTGGTAAATATTATTTGCGTAATTATAGTGTGATAATTTTAATGGATAATATAATAATTGCTGGTCGGTAAATGAATGTAACCGTAGCGTCGATCTTGAAGTGGAACTCCTCTTCTTGGTTAAATGTCGTCCGTGTAAGTACCGTCAAGTATTGTCTGGACAAATAATTTAACATAAAAGACACTTTCACATACCTGGTAGTAGTACTTGAAGTTCTGACGTTCACTTATCCAGAATAAACTGTCAAGATTCTCTTATGACCAGCTTATACTTTAAAAACAAGGTTATACAACTCCTTGCATGTAATGTGGGCGCCACATGGGTTTACTTTATGAAAGGTTCCCATGAAAAAAAAAGAATTGCTAAATTTTAAAATTGTAGGTGTTCACTTTATATCTCGTTTAAATGCTTAGGGCATTTAAAATAATTCAGATATAGTATTGTAATATTTCTGCTCAAAGTTATCTCAATGTACTCTATACTGAGTATTGCTTATCTAAATGAAATAATTGGAACCAAAGTTTATACTGTATAACATTATGGGTTTATTCTACCCTTTAAAATCCACTCAAAAAATAAAAAATACAATTATTACATTAATACAATCTGGATGGTAAGTTGCCCATCTACTATCTGGCCTAGCTCAATTTAGAACAATATAAAACTCTTATAATTATTAACAAATTCTAACTTTATTTTATTATTTACCTCACGGGTAGGTTCTTGGAAATACAAATAGAATGCTATTAATTGCGTTGACAGACATTACTGTGATGATAATTCATATTTGGCCTCTTTTAAAAAAACTCGCAATTATTTTTGAGGTTAGCGATCGTTTCGTATGCTTATATCCTAACAAATATTATAATGCTTAACTCTAACACAAATGTTCTTACATTGGATTATTTAATCCTCTAAATAAATTGATACGGTGTTTGTTATTAAAAGTTTGGTTGTCTTTGCATCAGTACAATAGTGTTGATAATTATGATCAGTGAAAACAGATAAACAATAAAATTGGTCACTGTATTACCTTACTTCTTTTTAATCGTATAGATTAAATATCGGTATGGAGAACCATACATGACTTCCATATTCTAAGATTTATATTTAAAATCATTTTCGAAATGAAATATTACCATAGAAACTACTTCTTTCTACTTACTGCTTCAGCCTTAACCACAGTACTGTGGTCACTAACGTATACCAACTCACGTTATCGCACTCGATTTTCACTGATGATGGAAGTCGATGACATTGCCGAAACGTCTGGTTTTGTAGAAAACATTGGACTACGGCCAAATATCCCGGGAAGGAATTTTAACAAAAACTATTTCTTTGTTGCCGTTAACGTTGTACACATATATATCAGTGGTAAAGTTACATGGAGGCAATTGAGGCAATGCCTACCCTAAAAAATTCTGTAGAATAAAAATTATAAATACGTATGAACTACATAACGTAAAGATTATACATTGTTACTGCGACTGTCAAATTTATTAAACCGAAACGTGCTTTATTGAGCGACCGCTAGATGGTGACAGGTGAGATTCGGCATAGCTCGTTTAAAGCGAATGAGGCAACCTGAACTTGCCTCAGCGTTTTTTGTATACATCGTATGTAAGCAATGTAGTGGTGAGATAGGGAAGTGAAGGGAGGGGGGATTGTCCCGCGCTGTACACAGAGCGTTGAGGCATGCCTCACTTCTGTGGTCCAGACAGTTAAGTTAAAGCGCCTGTGTTTTTTCTAAGTGTGTTTATTTTATGCGGTTATTAAAAGTGTCACTGTTATTCTGCTGAACTAACAGATGAGCAAGATTGTTATTTGAATTATTTGTAACATTAAACATATATATAGAAACTAATCAAGTTTAAAAATTTGAAGTTCAATCAGTTGTATTATTGTGTATGACTAATACAAGAATTGTTCAATAGAAACACGTATAGAGCTGTAAAGCATTTTTTATTCAACGATTTTAAAAGAAGTCTCCAATAACATTAAGACATGAGTTCCACTGTTGCGCTAACCTGTAGACTCCCTGCTAGTAAAATTCTTACGGCTGTTTGTGGAACCATTCGGTTACAGCAAACTCTACCTCAGCGTCCGATTTGAACCACCGTCCTTTTAGTGATTCCTTAAAAAAAATTTAAGATAAGATTTTTGCCTACCCATTCATTAACTACTACCTTCGCCACTGATATATATAAAAAATATGCATAAAATTAATGGCTTGTATAAGTTAATGATTGATCTCCATTAAGTAGTGCTCAAGTTTCCAAAGTTTTAATATTATGATGTCCGTAATTAAAACATCAGAGCAGGTATAGTGTGTATGAGGGTACACCATGGACAAAAATTTTCAACATTTCCTATTGAGCGTTGCTTAGAGTAAAGCTGCGAATCTACAGTGTACGTTTCACAGAACAAACACGCGAAAAAGAAGGAGCGCTCCGAAGTCACTCATGGACCCTCAGCATCTTGCAGAGGGTTCATTCCCTAAAGACGAAAAGTCTGTCTATGAATCGTTCCTCTGTAAACACGTGCAGTTACACTGCCCAGCGATCCACAGGAAGCAAATCGCTATCCACGCTTGACACTTTTTCGGCTTGCACGCGTTATGTTGGTATGGGTTTCAGCACTTACCATTTAAAAAGCGTGCAAATGTAAGAAACTAAACATGAGTGAGGCCAGAAATAACGCGAATTGTATGTGTGTGTCTTCCCTGCCTTTTTATTGCGGTAGTCGTAATAATAAAATGGAAACGTAAACATTACATAACTGAGATATGCTTGCCTGACACGAATGATATAGATGTTTGTAACAAAATTTTCTGTTTGTACATTTTGAGTGTAAATTAATCCATTATACTATTAACTCATACATGATTTACATTAAAAATATCGGTATGGAGAACCATACATGACTTCCATATTCTAAGATTTATATTTAAAATCATTTTCGAAATGAAATATTACCATAGAAACTACTTCTTTCTACTTACTGCTTCAGCCTTAACCACAGTACTGTGGTCACTAACGTATACCACCTCACGTTATCGCACTCGATTTTCACTGATGATAGAAGTCGATGGCACTGCCGAAACGTCTGGTTTTGTAGAAAACATTGGACTACGGCCAAATATCCCGGGAAGGAATTTTAACAAAAACTACTTCTTTGTTGCCGATAACGTTGTACACATATATATAACAAATATGCATAAAATTAATGGCTTGTATAAGTTAATGATTGATCTCCATTAAGTAGTGCTCAAGTTTCCAAAGTTTTAATATTATGATGTCCGTAATTAAAACATCAGAGCAGGTATAGTGTGTATGAGGGTACACCGTGGACAAAAATTTTCAACATTTCCTATTGAGCGTTGCTTAGAGTAAAGCTGCGAATCTACAGTGTACGTTTCACAGAACAAACACGCGAAAAAGAAGGAGCGCTCCGAAGTCACTCATGGACCCTCAGCATCTTGCAGAGGGTTCATTCCCTAAAGATGAAAAGTCTGTCTATGAATCGTTCCTCTGTAAACACGTGCAGTTACACTGCCCAGCGATCCACAGGAAGCAAATCGCTATCCACGCTTGACACTTTTTCGGCTTGCACGCGTTATGTTGGTATGGGTTTCGGCACTTTCCATTTAAAAAGCGTGCAAATGTAAGAAAATAAACATGAATGAGGCCAGAAATAACACGAATTGTGTGTGTGTGTGTGTGTGTGTGTGTGTGTGTGTGTGTGTGTGTGTGTGTATGTGTATGTGTGTGTGTCTTCCCTGCCTTTTTACTGCGGTAGTCGTAATAATAAAATGGAAACGTAAACAGTACATAACTGAGATACGCTTGCCTGCCAAGCGCGATATATTTTCTCTTATACATAATTTACATTAAAATGAAAAATTATTTTGAAATTATCTGAAATTCATCTTTGACTAGTTCATTGACAGACGGATGCGAAGGCGCATTGTCAATCAGCAAAACCGCCTTGTTGGGAAGGCCACAGTTCTTCAAATATTTTTTTACTGATGGCACAAAATTCTCAAAAAACCATTGTTTGAAAATGTCACTAACCATCCAAGCACTTTTTTGTGAGCTGTAAACGACAGGCAATGAGCCTCGTTTCACATTTTTCAATGCACGGTTGTTTTTAGACTTCCCTATTATAAGGAGAGGAATTTTGTGCTTTCCTGACGCATTACTGCAAGACATTATGGTGAGGTGGTCTTTGCCTTTTTTATACCCTTTCGCTGAATCTCCTAATTTTGAGGCTAGCGTTTTACTCTGCAACATCCGGTAAAATAAACCGGATTCATCGGCATTGTAAACTTGATCTGCAGTCAGTTCTTCCTTTTTAATAAAGTCTTCAAACTCTTTTTTAAATTTTTCTGCCGCTTCAACATCACCTGACAAGCTTTCTCCAGTGATCGTAAGTTGACGCACTCCATGCCTTTTTTCCATCTGTCCAACCACCCCGGCTAGCTGTAAAACTCGGGTCTCCATGGGGCAACTGTTTGTTCAAACTCAATGCTTTCTGTTGGATGATGGGTCCAGAACCACGTTCTCTTTCAGCACAAAACCAGACAAACAATGCTTCATCCAGAGTTTCTAGTTTAGCAGTTTTTGCTTTACACCGATTATCCAAACTGTCCTTAGAAATCATTTTGAAACAAAAGTCGTCAATGCGTTTTCTGTTCTTTTTCCAATCAGATACGGTCGATGTTCCTACTCCAAACTCAGCAGCAATGTTCTTTAACGATTCTGCCTTATCAATTCTTGTCAATGCTTCCATCCTTTTTTTCATAGTCACAACAATGTTTTTACATTTCGTCGCCATCACGAACAACGCGCTACGAAACAGCACAACGATACTGTACCTCAACAGTGACACTAGGACAACACGCGAACACTACCGAGATTGCAGCGCAACTGAGGAATGTTGTTTCTAGGTCGATGTCAAGTGCGAGGCGTGGGGAGGGGAAGGAGAGGGTTGGCAGGTGGGGTGAGTGCAATGAACTCGCCCGCTGGCAAGTGAATTCGAGTAATGTACCTACTGAGAATAGCGATTTATCATCTGTAAAACAAGTCTTCATTTAGTACGCTAAACAACATAATTTTTTTTTTCCAAAACTGGTCCGGGTTATCCGGACGTCCGGGTTAACGAGGTTCTACTGTACTTCCATTCCTTAAGGAATATGGAAGTAATAAAAAATTATAATTTTATTGCCTGGTAACAAAATTATTTTATTTTCAACAAATACCATTGTTTGAAAAAGTTTAAATGAATTTTCAAGTACTTTACTCTTGTTAAAACGTAAAAGGTTGCAGGTAGACTACCCCTTCCCCTTAACCGATCTTCACCAAAATCAAAAGGCCGTGTGTCCTCTACAAGTCACTGACGTATGCAAAAAATTATTTGATTCTGTTTGAATTTGCGGCAGTTATCGTTTGCCATAGAAAATACGCTTGATAAAAAACGTTGCAGGTAAACTACCCCTTTCCCTTAACCGATCTTCACCAAAAACAATATTTCTTGAGAACTCTACAATTTAGGGCTGTATGCAAATAATCTTTTGATTCTGTTTGAATTTGCGGCTGTTATCGTTTGCCATAGGAAATACCCTTGTTAAAACATAAAAAGTTACAGGTAAACTACCCCTTTCCCTTAACCGATCTTCACCAAAAACAATAGGTCTTGAGAACTCTACAATACAGGGCTGTAAGCGAAACATTATTTTATTCTGTTTGAATTTGCGGCTGTTATCGTTTGCCAAAAAAAAAAAATTCCCTTGATAAAAAAAACCGTTGCAGGTAAACTACCCCTTTCCCTCAACCGATCTTCACCAAAAACAATAGGTCGTGAGTACTCTACAAATCAGGGCTGTATGCAAAAAATTATTTGATTCTGTTTGAATTTGCGGCAGTTATCGTTTGCCATAGAAAAAAAATCTACACACAGACAGACACACAGACACACAGACAGACACACAGATACACACACAGACACTTTTCTGAAAACGACTTTTTTTCATGTTTTGAGTGTAGTACAATCAGAATCTGCAATAATCTCGAACACGATTTTTTTTGTTATCACCATACTTCCATTTCCTTAAGGAATATGGAAGTAAAAATTACACACTTCAGTGATCGGATTATAATGATCACTGGCTAACTGCACTTTATTCGCACTTGGAACGAGAAATATACCCGCTTCTTAATAAAACTGTGTTGGTTACCTTACAGGTTAAAATGCTTTCGCTCATTCCGAGCACACGCACTAATTAAAAATATTCACTTATTACTTGTCGATGCACTTTCCGTGTGATGAATCGCTGTACTGTTGACTATTTTGATAAATTTTGAAGTATTTACTACTATTATATTGTATTAAGTCATTAAAATGTATGATACTGATGAGCGGCAACTTGATGGTTCGAGGTGGAGGTAGCGAATCTAACGAATTTCTCAGCGTCTCTGGTTATATACCCCCTCCTCTTCATCGCGTTTAGGGACAAAAGTCACTAAGTAAACTCTTTTTTGATTGGCACAGATAACCGTTATGATGACGTATTGTTTTTATTAACCGCCACCGGCGCTCTCCCTGTACTCGACTGTCGTTGTTGTCCGTATTCCTATGACAATTTCTTAATTTTGATAAAAAATGATGCTAACGCTCACTATGCACTTATTATAATTCCGATCTCGAGGTTATTATCACCAAATTAAAGTTTAGTTTGATTTACCAAGCTCTTTAATTTGATATGGCTTAATTCCGGTTTTAACCTCGCTTTCTCTGACAATACATACAAATAATGTTTTGAAACATTGTTTCTCATTGTCGTCTGCTAATAATGCACAATGCGACCATTTCCTATCTTTTTACATTTTGTTATTTACACTGTGTTCTCTTTAGAACGTTATTATTTGAATACTAATACATACATGATTACCATTAAAAGATATTTATAGCTAAACAATATTAAATCTTAATATAATGATGATAATACGTTATTATAAAAATTCCTTATCCTCTAAATACATTTTGTCTGGCCTACTCAATTTAAAGGTATACAATAATAATTGAGTGGTGGTATTTCACATCTCGTTTAATTATATTTATTGTTCAGTAAATTTAATGTTCATTAGGAGTCCTGTTTCCCTATTAACTTACTGACATAAATTCGTTTAGGCATGGTCTAGACACATTCATAGCACCATGTTTATTCCTTAATTATTATTACTAATTAAATTTCGTTTAATCAGGAAGTTGTTCATACATATAAGACTTCCTTTTATAACTATTTTTATACAATAATGTTACATCTGGGCTTGTAAAGCTAGTTTTTATATATATTGTGGCTATAGCTAGTCTAGTCATAGGCTTTGTTATTTATTTGTCATGGTTCTTCTAATTTCAGCCAAAATGCTGTTATTGTTATTACTTTATTTCAGTCATTAGTTAGTTAGTTTTACTTTTACATAACTACACATTAATGTCATGAACTGGCTCGTTTGACAGCTTATTGTGAACTTTGCATGTCCATTAGTTAAAGTCAGTCATTGTGTTTGTTGTAGTGTCATGCAGTGTATTCATCACTGCTTCTTGGGATCCTTCCTCTTCTTTCTTCTTTGCTGGTCCTTCTCTTCTTTGCTACATTCATTACAAATGATTCACTTCTATAACTTTAGTGTAATTATTTACCCTTCTGGTGTGTGTCTTGGTTATGTAACATTTTGTGGTGTTACATATACTCCCCTCTCAAAATTGATAATTTTAGAAAATTCTATAGTTTTAAGAAATTATCACTTTATTTTGTTTCATCATACTATTACTGCTTCTTTCTGCATTAAGTTCAATAGTCTGTTGGTGTGTTGCACTAGACTGAGTTCTTTGCTAGTATTATTTTTAGCTTACTAGTACTTTTTAAGGTTTTTATACTCTTAGTCATTTAGTTATAACATATCTTAGTTCTTAAATTAACAATTTCCTGTTTTACAATAACACATTTTTCTTTACATTAAACACATCTTGATTCTTGTGACAAACTCTTTTGTTCTTTCATTTTACCTCACAGTGTTTGATATAATCCTTGACATATTACAATTCAATTCCCTAACATTTATAGTGGGTTCGGAATCAGAGTGGCTCTATTTGGCTTCCATTCTCTGCCGTTCCTCAGCTACACATCCTCAGAATCAGAGGAATCTTCATTTCTGTCTGGGACAATAAAAAGTTGCACATAACAACAGTTGCACTATCACAACACATAAAATATAACATATCATTTATTTTTTCAATAAGACATCATATTCAATATCACATTCAAGGTATTAGAGGTTTCATTATTATCACTGTTCATGCTTTAACATTTTATCTAACATACTTCTCTTCACAGGTCATCATTTTATTTATAACTTGACATATTGGCTATATTATTGATCAGCCTGGTTGCTATCTTCGATACTAGTTTGTAAGTTGTTTTGGTTATCTCAATGTTTTTAAATTACACACTTAAATTTATCACTATATAATTATGCAGTTGATCTTTAAATTCTTCTTTAGTTCACCATAGTTCACTCTTAACACTGTTTATACACTGGGTTTTTTAACACTTTGTTCGTTATCATCCTTGATTATCAAGGGTTTACAATACTCATTTGATAAACATTTGGTTGTATACAATATGATAAACATTTTTGGTATATACAATTTGATAAACATTTTTCTTTATCATTTAATTACTATTCTCATTCCTTGTTATAGCCTTCTTCTGTATTACTCGCTTTGTTGTTTTTCTTCTCTGCTCCTTCAAGTGATAGATGTTTACCACTTATTCTGGATGTTTAATTTCATTTGTTGAAATTAATATTGAAGGATGAAGCACATTGTGTTTGATTTGTTTGTATTGGCCTTTTATTCACATTTATCTTTATTAACTCAACTCTTTTTTGGTGGTTGCTCCTCATATTATTATTTTCATCATTCTCATTCCTTGTTAAATCCTTCTGCTGTATTACTCGCTTTGGTGGTTTGCTCCTCTGCTCCTTCAAGTGATAGTTGTTTACCACTTATTCTGGATGTTTAATTTCATTTGTTGAAATTAATGTTGAAGGATGAAGCATTATAGTATATTAAGTTCGCTATTATAGTATGTTACGTTCATTCAATAGTATAATATGTTCATTCAATAGTATATCAGGGGGTCTTTGTGCTTTCACCATTCTATTGGGCTCATTATGGGTCAATTACATTTTCATGGATTCACTTTTGATTTCTGCCTATGGTATGACATATCTGGGTACTGTACACGTTATGGCATTCTACATCTCATGATAAGTCTCATTATACATAATATTTTTTCAAGGATGCTTGGTTATATGTACCCTTGACCTTCTTACTTATTGGATCAGAAATTTCATAAGTATTGTTCTGATTGTTCTTTGTTATTGTATAAGGGCCTGTATACAGTACTAGTAGTTTCTTAGTGATACCCTCCATGGTACTGGGTAATTCTCTATTTTTTAGTAGTATTTGGTCACCTACATGGTACTGTATGATTTTTGATGGTACCTGGTGTTGATACTTTCTTTTTCTTTGTGCTAATTTCTCAACAATCTTGTTATGGAAATGGATTCTGTCGAATTGGTATTCCTGGCTTTGTGGAAACTGAATAATGTCACAAATTTCTCGTGGTGGAGGTTTCTCAAACATGGCATTATAAGGTGTGGTTTCTATTGATTGGTGGTGAGCTAGATTGATAAAGTCTTCTGTTGCTGAGATATACTCACTCCACTTCCTTTGCTGGTTGGAACAATAGGTTCTGAGAATTCTTCCAACTTCTCTCAGCACTCTTTCGGACGGGTTACTGCTGGGATGGTACACTGAGGTTTTATACGTTTTCACCCCATGGTCCAGCAGTGTGTCCCCCCATCTTCGGCCCTTGAATTGGGTACCATGATCCGTTATTATTGTTTTCGGACACCCCACTTCAGGTATATAACTTTGTATAATTATATTAAGTATCTTACTTGTAGTGGCACGATTTATTGGATACAACATCGTGAATTTTATGTAATGGTCGAAAATTATTATGAGGTATTTATATTGACGTCGACCTCTACTTCTAGGGAATGGACCGCAGATGTCTACAAAAACTTTTTCTAACTTGTTTGATGAAGTTATAGGTATCATTAGTCCATCTTTCCTTTCGTTGGTGCATTTCACCAGTTGGCATATGTGGCAACTCCTGATATAATTACGTACTCTTCTGTTGATGTCCTTAATATACAGGTGTTCTTCCAGTGCTCTTACCACTTTAACTGCTCCCATGTGTCCATAACGAATGTGATAATCCGTTATGATATCTGTTTCTAATGTTTTGGGTATCACCAATTTCCAGGTATTGTTATGGTATTTGGTCTTAATGAGTAATAAATTGTTGTGTATACAATAGTATTGTATTACTCTATTGTCTTGTGCACTTAGTCTCTGATAGATTTGTATTAATTTGCTGTCTTGCTTTTGGTGTTGCTCTATTTCTTTAACTATTTCTTCTAAGTCTGACCGACTCTTAAGGATGTGATAGACCTTTGCAATTGTTTCCTTCTCTCCTTCATAGGTCTGGTTGGTTATATTGATGCGTGACAATACGTCTGCTGCTATATTCTTTTTTCCTGGAATGTATTCCCAACTGATGTTATATTCTTGTAAGACCAGGGTCGATCTTGCTAAACGACCGTGGCTTAATTTACAGTTTTTTAGGAAGGATATGGACTTGTGGTCTGTCCGTACTGTTATTGAATATCCTAAGATATAGGTTCGGAATTTTCCGCAGGCAAATACAACACTTAATAGCTCTTTTTTTGTCACGTAATTCCGTTCGGATTTGTTTAGTGTTCTACTGGCGAAGCTTATAACCAGATGGTTCCCATCTTCATCCTCTTGGTACAGTGTAGAACCTAAGCTGATGTTACTTGCATCACAGTTGAGGTAAAAAGGTTTATTGAAGTCTGGGTGATGTATGTAGCATCACTGTCTCTAGGAATTTGGTTTTGATTTGTTGGAACACTGTGTCTTGAGTTGGTCCCCATGTCCATTTGTCCTTTGAAGATAATTGTGGAGATAATTTTGTAGTTAATTCCGAATAGTTATTTTGGAATTTGCGATAATAATTGCACAGGCCTAAAAAAGACTAATTGTTTTTTGTTTCTTGGGGTGGGGAATTGTATAGATTCTATTTTTTCCTTAGATGGTGTTATTCCCAGCTCGGTTAATTGGAAGCCTAGAAATTGTACTTCTTTGGCTATGAGTTGTGATTTTTCAAGTTTCAACATGATGTTGTTTTCAGATAATTTGTTCAACACATGGTTTATTCTATGACAATGTTCTTCCCAGTTTGTAGATGTTATGAGTAGATCATGTACATAAACGGTAGTGAACTGGAGCGCTTCTTGGCCTAATACTTGGTCCATACACTGAATAAATATTGCTACAGAGTTCACTAATCCGAAGGGCAATCGTTTGAAATGGTAGTTGCGCCCTTCGAAAATAAAGGCTACATATTTCCGGCTGTGGGGGTGCAGTTCCACCTGCCAGTAGCCGCAGACGGTGTCCCATGAACTAATAAATTGTATGCCATGAAACTTCTTTAAAATTTCCTCTATTTCGCCAGGAGATGTTCGGTTTAATCTCCCTAGCATCTAGGCAAAGTCTCACCTTCCCGTTCTTCTTTTTTATAGCTACAATAGGGCTAGTATAAGGTGACTGACTGCACTCAATGATATCGTCTTTCAATAATTGATTAATCTCAGTCCTAACTGCTTCTTTTAAAGAATAAGCAATTGGGTATGACTTCCGATTAAAATTTATGGGTTCTTTAAATCTGAACTCACATTGATAGTTTTTTACTTTCCCAGGAATGTCTGAGAATACATGCCGGTATCTGTTGTATATTCTGACCAACATTTCAGTTTGGTCTGGGCTTGGTGAACGGTCTCTTGTGGTTGACTTGAATCGTCGGATTTCTTGGATTTTTTCATCCCACAAACTGTCATTTTTTGGTTGATACTCAACTTCGTTAATAGGTGTTTGATACCTAGGATTTCTTACTTCTCTGATGTGGAAAATGGTTCGGTCTTGAGGAGATTCCTTACTCCCAATAATCTCAGCCGTCCATTCCAAATCTGGCGTACTTAGAGTTATTTTTGCTCTACTCAGGTCGATAACTGCTGAATATTTCCGCAGGATGTCGCAGCCAATTAAATTGTGAAATGGTAATCCAGTAGCTACCAGAAATATCATTGGGATCTTGACTCCATGACTGGTCACTTCAAGACTGACCTGTTTTTTGACAGTTTTATTCTGTCGTCCAGTCGCTCCCACTAATATTATATTATTAATCGGTAGGGTTGGTATTACCGATTTGCCTTCTTCCTGGATGCGGTTGAGTTCCGTGCTATCCATTAACGAGACATTTGCGCCCGTGTCGATCATCAATGTGGTGGCCACTCCGTTTATTTTGGCAGTCACATATGCTATGTCATTGTTGCACTGATGGTGATCAATTTCTTCCTCTTCCAGCAGTTCTTGTCTGATATTTTTTAAATAGTGACTTCTTATTATTGTTATCATTTTATTTGAAGTCGTTTCGTAATTGCACCCAATAGAATGGTTCAGCGAGGGGTCTATGTGGTTTCTCACTGCGGCGATGCGTTTAAAGAGAGTTCACTCTCTTCATCGCGTCTGTCTGGTGTGTTTACCTGGTTCCTCTCTTCCATATCGGGCCGTCCTCCATGGTGATTCTGGTCGTTGTTTGGCATGAAATGAACTTGTGGCCGATAATCGTTGTTGTGGCTGTCGCCTTCGATACTCCTACTCCTCCGTTGTCCGCCTCTTGCATTTCTCCTGTCTTCGCGCTGGTACTCCTCGTCATCGTGTCCGTTGAAACTACGGCACTGTGGATAGTACCGCCTCCTTCCCTGTTCATTGTTGGCCTGGACATAGTTGGATCTTCGGTATTGCTGCGGTTGGTTGTTTCCACCCTGGTTCTGGGTCGGTTGGGATTGTTGTTATGATTTTCCGGCCGTCTCGTATTATTATTATTATTATTATTATTACCAGCGTAATTATTATTATTACCCTGATTATTTGGCCGATAACTATTCTCGTTATTTTGGTTCACAATATTATGATTATAATTGTTAAAATTACTTCGGTAATTCCGGAAGTTAGTGTTGTTATTATTTGGGTTACCACTTCTGTCATGGAAGTTCTTATTCCTCTTGCGGCTCCTTCTATAGTAGCCCTCGTGTTCACTATCCTCCAGCAGAGCTGCCATGGCTTGGACCATTTTGATTTGTCCCCATTGACGTGATCTGGCTACTCCCTCCTCATAATGATAAGCGAGCTTCGTGACCAGGCACTCCTCTGGTATCCTCGGTTCGAGGTTTCGCGCCAGACATACCTTACCAAGGAAGTAAGAAGTTGGAGTGATTCCTCGACTGGCGTCATATTTGCCGTGACAGATATCGTCCCTTACTATGTTCTGCGTAGACTCCGACCAGTATTTGGCCCTGAACAGTGTCTTGAATTCCTCGTAACTCTGGACCTCGTGGCGTGTTGCACACCAATTATCGTTGATTTCTTTGAAGTATTCATCCATCAAACTGCGTATTACTGTCCATCTGCTTTCCCGGATTCTGGTCAGGTTTTCATCCACTCGTTCTAGAAATTCGATAGGGTTTTTCTTGTAATTTTTAAAGTTGATAACATCACGGTTATCCATTGGCAGGTAGTGACCCTGTGCTGGTCGATTACGAATGATTTCGATTTCTTCGCGCATTTGTAGAATCTCCCGTTGACGTAGTTCCTCTATTTTTTCTTTATTGGTAACAGTCAGGGTTCTTATGGTGTTCACTGATGCGTCTATTTCTTCACATCTTTCTCCGACGTCCGTTCTCACTCGTTTGATCTCGTCCTGGCTCATCTTCTTTAGAGACTCGATTCGGGCTTCATTGATTTCTTCTATATTGTTGATTCGTCCATCAACCTCTTCTCTAGTACGTTGTAAATCTTGGCTGTGTTGTTCACACCTCTCGTGTACTTCCGCAATCTCTCTTCTGACTACTGTTATCTCCATGTCTATTTTTGTGTTTATTTTCTCGTTATTCTCCTCCATCTTCTAGCTGACGTCGTCCATTTTCTTATTTAACAATTCCATATTCTTCTGATTATCTTCCTTCAATGACTCGATATTTTTATTATTATCGTCAAATTTTTTATTTAATCTCTCTTTCAATGACTCAATATTTTTATTATTATCGTCTAATTTTTTATTTAACGACTCATTACTTCTGTTAAAGGTTTCTTCCATCTTCTTCTGGTTATCTTCCATTATCGCCCTCATCATCTCCAAAAGGTTTGCGTTCCCTGTTTGTGTGACTCTCTCTGTTTGTCTGGGCTGCTCGGGTTCTGTATGAGGCATTCTTTCTTGTCGGGTTTCCAAGGTATTATTGGTTGAAACTTCTATTTCGGTTGTTGGTTGCGTCTCCCGTACCTCCATATTTGCTTCGGCGTTCGCTTGTGCACCTTCTCCTTGACTGGCCTTGTACCTAGTATCGTGTCTGTGTGTGTGAGGCATGATAGTTCTATTGTATTCGCCGGGCTAATTTAATATTAAAATTTATTAATTTAATATTTTTAAAGCCGCACTCTGTTGGTCGCCAACTTGTAGTAGCACGATTATTGGGGTGTTTCTGCCACACGTTGGATGCGTCAATTTGTAGTAAAACGTTTATCCGGTGTGTTTATTCTTTTAAATACTGGTTACAAAAAATGTTAATATGTTTAATAAAGTCTCTACTTTATATGCAGTAATTTTCTTTTGTGATAATTGGTAAATATTATTTGTGTAATTATAGTGTGATAATTTTAATGGATAATATAATAATTGCTGGTCGGTAAATGAATGTAACCGTAGCGTCGATCTTGAAGTGGAACTCCTCTTCTTGGTTAAATGTCGTCCGTGTAAGTACCGTCAAGTATTGTCTGGACAAATAATTTAACATAAAAGACACTTTCACATACCTGGTAGTAGTACTTAAAGTTCTGACGTTCACTTATCCAGAATAAACTGTCAAGATTCTCTTATGACCAGCTTATACTTTAAAAACAAGGCTATACAACTCCTTGCATGTAATGTGGGCGCCACATGGGTTTACTTTATGAAAGGTTCCCATAAAAAAAAAACGAATTGCTAAATTTTAAAATTGTAGGTGTTCACTTTATATCTCGTTTAAATGCTTAGGGCATTTAAAATAATTCAGATATAGTATTGTAATATTTCTGCTCAAAGTTATCTCAATGTACTCTATACCGAGTATTGCTTATCTAAATGAAATAATTGGAACCAAAGTTTATACTGTATAACATTACGGGTTTATTCTACCCTTTAAAATCCACTCAAAAAATACAAAATACAATTATTACATTAATACAATCTGGATGGTAAGTTGCCCATCTACTATCTGGCCTAGCTCAATTTAGAACAATATAAAACTCTTATAATTTTTAACAAATTCTAATTTTATTTTATTATTTACCTCACGGGTAGGTTCTTGGAAATACAAATAGAATGCTATTAATTGCGTTGACAGACATTACTGTGATGATAATTCATATTTGGCCTCTTTTAAAAAAACTCGCAATTATTTTTGAGGTTAGTGATCGTTTCGTATGCTTATATCCTAACAAATATTATAATGCTTAACTCTAACACAAATGTTCTTACATTGGATTATTTAATCCTCTAAATAAATTGATAGGGTGTTTGTTATTAAAAGTTTGGTTGTCTTTGCGTCAGTACAATAGTGTTGATAATTATGATCAGTGAAAACAGATAAACAATAAAATTGGTCACTGTATTACCTTACTTCTTTTTAATCGTATAGATTAAAAATTACACACTTCAGTGATCGGATTATAATGATCACTGGCTAACTGCACTTTATTCGCACTTGGAACGAGAAATATACCCTCTTCTTAATAAAACTGGATTGGTTACCTTACAGGTTAAAATGCTTTCGCTCGTTCCGAGCACACGCACTAATTAAAAATATTCACTTATTACTTGTCGATGCACTTTCCGTGTGATGAATCGCTGTACTGTTGACTATTTTGATACATTTTGAAGTATTTACTACTATTATATTGTATTAAGTCATTAAAATGTATGATACTGACGAGCAGCAACTAGATGGCTCGAGGTGGAGGTAGCGAATCTAACGAATTTCTCAGCGTCTCTGGTTATATACCCTCCTCTTCATCGCGTTTAGGGACAAAAGTCGCTAAGTAAACTCTTTTTTGATTGGCACAGATAACCGTTACGATGACGTATTGTTTTTATTAACCGCCACCGGCGCTCTCGCTGTACTCGACTGTAGTTGTTGTCCGTATTCCTATGACAAATTCTTAATTTTGATAAAAAATGATGCTAACACTCACTATGCACTTATTATAATTCCGATCTCGAGGTTATTATCACCAAATTAAAGTTTAGTCTCTGCTCTTTAATTTGATATGGCTTAATGCCGGTTTTAACCTCGCTTTCTCTGACAATACTTACAAATAATGTTTTGAAACATGGTTTCTCATTGTCGTCTGCTAATAATGCACAATGCGACCATTTCCTATCTTTTTACATTTTGTTATTTACAGTGTGTTCTCTTTAGAACGTTATTATTTGAATACTAATACATACATGATTACCATTAAAAGATATTTATAGCTAAACAATATTAAATCTTAATATAATGATGATAATACGTTATTATAAAAATTCCTTATCCTCTAAATACATTTTGTCTGGCGTACTCAATTTAAAGGTATACAATAATAATTGAGTGGTGGTATTTCACATCTCGTTAATTATATTTATTGTTCAGTAAATTTAATGTTCATTAGGAGTCCTGTTTCCCTATTAACTTACTGACATAAATTTGTTTAGGCATGGTCTAAACACATTCATAGCACCATGTTTATTCCTTAATTATTATTACTAATTACATTTCGTTTAATCAGGAAGTTGTTCATACATATAAGACTTCCTTTTATAACTATTTTTATACAATAATGTTACGTCTGGGCTTGTAAAGCTAGTTTTTATATATATTGTGGCTATAGCTAGTCTAGTCATAGGCTTTGTTATTTATTTGTCATGGTTCTTCTAATTTCAGCCAAAATGCTGTTATTGTTATTACTTTATTTCAGTCATTAGTTAGTTAGTTTTACTTTTACATGACTCTACACATTAATGTCATGAACTGGCTCGCTTGACAGCTTATTGTGAACTTTGCATGTCCATTAGTTAAAGTCAGTCATTGTGTTTGTTGTAGTGTCATGCAGTGTATTCATCACTGCTTCTTGGGATCCTTCCTCTTCTTTCTTCTTTGCTGGTCCTTCTCTTCTTTGCTACATTCATTACAAATGATTCACTTCTATAACTTTAGTGTAATTATTTACCCTTCTGGTGTGTGTCTTGGTTATGTAACATTTTGTGGTGTTACAATATGTAAAGCTGTTTTTATATAATTATCGTTTTTTTAAAGCTGTAAGTAAAGTACAGTAATGCGCAATTAATATGCATCTGTGAATTTTGAAACACACACACACACACACACACACACACACACACACACACACACACACACACACACACACACACACACACACACACACACACACACACACACACACACACACACACACACACACACACACACACACACACACACACACACACACACACACACACACACACACACACACACACACACACACACACACACACACACACACACACACACACACACACACACACACACACACACACACACACACACACACACACACACACACACACACACAGTCGAACTTCCATATAATGAAGTGTCACGGGACACCGAAAAAAGTTCGTTATAAAACGAGTAAAATGTATGTCTTATTTTATTGATGAATACACAATCGATAAAATAAAAGAATTTAATGACAAATTGAATTGTGCTTGAACACAAGTGAAATTAAAAATAACTTTCCAGCGAAATATGTTAATTATAAAACTGGAATGTATTTAGATAACGTAATCACATTTTATACAGTATTTTCTAATAAACCATGAAAGTAATGAAAACACAAATTTAAGAGATAACGAAATTAAAAACTAGGCTATTAGATACTGTTCTTAGTTTGAAAAAGAATGTTATCTTAGCTTACTTATTTTTTTGAAAAGATCATTCTATTTTCAATGAATGATTCAAGTTTATTGAATGACAAAAACATCTCATCTGGTACATTTTCCTGCTGACATAATCCGTTTCTTATCGTGTTAAACGCATTCAATAAATCATCGGTCGTAACCTTGGAACCAGCTTTTTCTTCTTCGTCTTCTTCTCTTCATTTTCTTCGAAATCTTCACTTCTATTACTACTTTACGATGTTTCAGCTTTTGTTTCATTAACTTTAGTGATAATCTCATCATCATCTGGAAACGCTGCTACTTCAACCTTCTCATCGACTTGAAGATAGCCGCCTAGTTGAACATCTTTACATAAATTAGAACAGTTTTCTAACTACCCCCAGGCGTATTTAACAATCTCAGGAATCTCGTCTACATCTGTTTCCGAGTCTGCTACATTTTTATTTTCACGTTCCGTTTTAAAGCCTGCTTTTTTGAAGCATCGTGTTATTGTTTCACCCGTGACGTCCTGAGACCATGCTTTTGAAACAGCTTCAACGCATTCTTTTAACAAAATTAATTTACTGGGGTTAAATGGTTTATTTTCATCGATGGCCTTCAAAACGTTTGCAAGAATTCGCTTGCGATAATGGACTTTCAAATTTTTAATAATCCCCTGGTCCATAGGCTGAAGTTTTGTGGTCATGGAGGGGGGGCACAAACTTAACATTTTTACATTTCTCGGAAACAGTTTGTGGGTGCGCAGAGCAGTTATTAACAAACAATAAAATTTTTCGTTTTTGTTTAATCATTTCATGGTTGAGTTTCATTAAAAATTTTGTGTAGATTTCAGGAGTCATCCAGGCTTTCCAGTTAAAATCGTAATCTGTTTCCAAAGACTTAAACTCCTGGGAAACAATGTGGCTGTTGAGTTTTCCCAGTAACCAGGAGTTTTAACTTTTCACTTTCGCTGTGACCATAACAGTCACCACTCTTTACTATGCTTCCTGCCAAAAAATTTGTGTACTTGGAAAGCAAGGGTTTCATCAGGAAGACATTTAAAATATAGGTTTGGAGAACCATACATGACTTCCATGTTCTAAGATTTATATTTAAAACCATTTTCAAAATGCGATATTTCGATAGAAACTACTTCTTTCTTCAGCCTTAACCACAGTACTGTGGTCACTAACGTATACCACCTCACGGTAGCGCACTCGATTTTCACTGATGATGGCAGTCGATAGCACTGCCAAAATGTCTGGTTTTGTACAAAACATTTGACCACGGCTAAACAGCCCGGGAAGGAATTTTAACAACAAACTACTTCTTTGTTGTGGATAACGTAGTACACATAACATATAAATAAAAATTATCCCCTCCCACTTCAACTATTATTTTCATTTACAGAAAATTACCCCACCCCCTTCAACTAGCCTCTTCATTTATAGATATTCCATCGACGTTTCTACAGTGGATTATTATGATCTTCTTATCACGATACTTTATTTATCAAAATTAAGTACTTTACTCTTGCTAAAACATAAAATGTTGCAGGTAAACTACCCTTTCCCCGTAACCGATCTTCACCACAATCAATAGGCCTTGAGTTTCTACAATTCAGGAACGTACAAAAAAAATTTGATTCTGTTTGAATGTGCGGCAGTTATTGTTCGTCATAGAAAAAATTACCCTTGTTATCACATAAAACGTTGCAGGTAAACTACCTCACCAAAAGTGAGCACGTTAACTGATCTTCACCAAAATCAACAGGCCTTGAGTACTATACAGTTCAGGGATGCATGCAAAAAATTATTTGATTCTGTTTGAATGTGCGGCAGTTATCGTTCGTCATAGAAACAATTACTCTTGTTAAAACATAAAACGTGGCTGGTAAACAACCCCTTTCCCTTAACCGATCTTCACCAAAATCAATAGACCTTCATTCCTTTACAATTCAGGAACTTACAAAAAAAAATATTTGATTATGTTTGAATGTGCGGCAGTTATCGTTCGTCATAGAAAAAATTACCGTTGTTAAAACAAAATGTTGCAGGTAAACTACCCCTTTCCCTTAACCGATCTTCACCAAAATGAACAGACCTTGAGTACTTAACAATTCAGGAACGCATGCAAAAAAATATTTGATTCTGTTTGAATGTGCGGCAGTTATCATTCGTCATAAGAAAAATTACCCTTGTTAAAACATAAAATGTTGCAGGTAAACTACCCCTTTATCTTAACCGATCTTCACCAAATCAAAAGACCTTGAGTTCTCTATAATTCAGGGATGTATGAAAAAAATTATTTGATTCTGTTTGAATTTATAGCAGTTATCGTTCATCATAGAAAAACTTACCCTTGTTAAAACATAAAACGTTGCAGGTAAACTACCCCTTTCCCTTAACCGATCTTCACCAAAAACAATAGGTCTTGAGAACTCTACAATTCAGGGGTGCATGCAAAAAATTATTTGATTCTGTTTGAATTTATAGCAGTTATCGTTCATCATAGAAAAACTTACCCTTGTTAAAACATAAAACGTTGCAGGTAAACTACCCCTTTCCCTTAACCGATCTTCACCAAAAACAATAGGTCTTGAGAACTCTACAATTCAGGGGTGCATGCAAAAAATTATTTGATTCTGTTTGAATTTGCGGCTGTTATCGTTTGCCATAGAAAAAAAATCTACAGACACAGAAGACACACAGACACTTTTTGAAAATTGACTTTTCTTCATGTTTTGAGGGTAGTACAATCAGAATCAGCTGTTATCTCGAACACAATTTTTTTCGCCATCACCATACTTCCATTTCATTATGGAACATGGAAGTAAGAACAGGTCGGTCTCATCGGCGTTAAAAATATCGCCGTTGTTGTATTTCTGCAATAATTGCGGCAAGACATTTTGTTTCCAAAACACAGTGGTCTTCTTTAACGTCAGCACTCTCACTGCTGACACATTTTTGAGAAATGTCATGACGGGATTTAAACTTATCCAACCACCCCGTACTGGCTTGAAAATCAGGATAGTTTTACATTTTAGCAAATTTTAAAGCTTTCTCTTTTATTAATGCTCTCGATCCAGGAATATTTTTTTCACGGACCACAGTAAACAATTTAAGAACTGCTTCATGTAAATCTTCTTAAACACATGTTTTAAAACGTTTTCGATTCGTATTTAACTGTTCAGCTTGTTTTTCGATTGATTCATGATTCTTTAAAATGGTCGATAAAGAATTTGGTGGCATACTGAAACGTAATGCAATTTCTCTTTTCTTTGAAATTTTTCTTTGATACTTAAAACCTTGCGTTTGGCATTATTGAAGTCCCGCTATTCTGCCTGATGAGCACTGACAATATCACAAAAATGATTGACAACTACTGTATACAGTAAATCACTTGAACTCACTAAATCAGAGAACCACACTAAGACAAAGACGAACTCAGAGTGATTTAAACTGCGGAGCAGTAACAGACAGGGGTGATGGGAGAACTGAACGCGAACGTGTAGACGAGTGGGTGGGATCACATTACATTCCACAGTTCAGTAATAGGTGAAGTTATTCAAAGATTTTATTAAATATCAACACACTATAGTTGATTATCAGACGGACGGAGGTAAAATAAAACGGAAATGAATTATAGTCTCAGGCCAGATTTTTTTATTAACCTAGCTAGAAGAAAGTTCGTTAAATAGAAAACTAACTTCGTTAAGTAGGGACATTTTAACATGTTGAGTGCTTTGAAAATTGTATCATGTTTTGTACTGATTTGTATTTGTTCAGGTATTAGTTTGTTTTGTGTTTGTATATTTGTAAATTTTCCCAAATGTTCATGTGGTATGTGTTTTATTAGTGTCATGTTGGTTATGTCTGGGAATTCATGTCCCATGTTTATTGCATGTGTGGCCAAATTAGATTGAGATATTTCTGTTTTTTTTTTTTTTTTTTTTTTTTTTTTTTGTCAGGTGTAACATTTATTGCAATCTTGGCATTCAATTTTGTATATACCATTGGTTGTTGTATTATCATTGTTGTGTGGGTTATTTAGTTTTTTGTAAATTATTTTTATCAGCTTTGTATGCTATTTTAATGTCTCTGTTTTTAAATAGTTTTGTTAGTTTTGCCATTTTATTATTTATGTATGTGAATGTGGCCCATTTTTTATTGTTGTTATTATTTATGTGTTGTTCATATTGATTGATTCTTAATTGTTCAGTTTTTATTTTTTAATTTTGTTTGATTTTGTTTTCTGTTTTGTTTACATTGTTTTTGTTGTATCAATTTTCATAAACAATTTGGTATATTATATTTCTTTCTTTGTCTGTTTCCTGTTTGTTTAGGGGTATTTTGTACATCCTGTTAAATAGTGAATAGAATGCTTCCATTTTATGTTGTGGTGGGTGGTCAGAATGGTTAGATATAATGATGTTAGTGGAAGTTGGTTTTGTATATATTGCATATTGTAGATGGTTATTGTTTCTTGTGATTGTTGTGTCTAAATAGTTGATTTCATTGTGTTTTTCTTTTTCTTCTATGAATTGTATTTTTGGATGTATGTTATTGATTAGTTTTAATATGTTATCTGCATTTATATTTTTGTTATTTGATACATACAGCCTGTTATCTACATATCTGATCCATATGCCATGTGGATCAAATAAATTTATAATATTTTGTATTTTGGTATCTATGTGTTGTAAGAATATTTCTGCTATTATGCTAGATAATGGAGATCCCATTGGCAAATCTTCTTGTTGTTGATAAATTTTGCTATTGAATTCAAAGTAATTTTGTTTTAGTATTAGTTGGAGGCTATTTTTTCCCAATATGAACATTTTAGAAAACTTACAAATATATAAACACAAAACACAAACTAATACCTGAAGAAATACAAATCAATACAAAACATGATACAATTTTCAAAGTACTCAACATCGAAAATACACAAAATACTAATATATACACCACAATCACACACAATAATAACAATTTAAAAAACCAAAAACCAATGGGAAACCATAACAACAGCCAACGAGCACACAGGTACTCCACAAGATTCAAAATTAGAACGGCTGATGATGGGATCACTAAGGATCCCGAAACATGTTCCAAATAAGGGAAAAATAACATCTTGAGGTAAAGTAAATATAAATTATAAATATTATACATATAATATACATATATACGTACATACATATAATGTATAATATGTATATATTGTAACGTGTCGCTGGTACTAGCTTGGAGTCTTACAATTTCGGGTTTATAGTTAATTCAGCCCCAATGTTGGGTTCGCCATTCTGTAACGTAACGTCGTTCTGATGTGTGTGAAGTCCGTCTTTTGACAGTCTCGGAGCGGTCAGAGTACCTTTTCGCGATCGTCACTTATGAATTATAATTATTAATGTTTAAATAAATCAGATGGTAAGTTTACCCAAACGAAACAGAAATCGAGCGTGTGTGATTTGGTAGAGATTAAGGAAGTTGTTTAATCTTAGTTGGAAGAGAGAGTAAGAACAATTTGGTTACACCCAGAGTATAAAATTTCTTATTTTCAAATATTCGCTGTTCATAAGATCAGCTGATTTTGACATCAGCCTCCAAATGTTAGGTTAACCAAACGCCACTGTTCAGTAATACTCCCCGGTGGATAGTCCTCTTCTTGGCTTACTAAAAATCTACAACAACTACCCTCTACAATAAAGAATACACATTTTATTATTTAACATAAAATATTAAGAGTATTTATTTGTATAATATTGATTTACTCTTCTTCCAGTATACAAATATTATAATCGATCTTTTCAGTCAATAATACATTGTATCGATTCAGTTAGGTAAACATTGAATTATCATAAAATCTATTTTTCAATGATTTTATAATTTTATCTTTAATTAGACATTAATCAACATATAATTCATTTTACTTCCATATTCCTTAAGGAAATGGAAGTATGGTGATGGCAAAAAAAATCGTGTTCGGGATTATTGCAGATTCTGATTGTACTACACTCAAAACATGAAAAAAAGTCGTTTTCCGAAAAGTGTGTGTGTGTGTGTGTGTGTGTGTGTGTGTGTGTGTAGATTTTTTTTCTATGGCAAACGATAACTGCCGCAAATTCAAACAGAATCAAATAATTTTTTGCATACAGCCCTGATTTGTAGAGTACTCACGACCTATTGTTTTTGGTGAAGATCGGTTGAGGGAAAGGGGTAGTTTACCTGCAACGGTTTTTTTTTATCAAGGGAAATTTTTTTTGTTTGGCAAACGATAACAGCCGCAAATTCAAACAGAATCAAATAATGTTTCGCATACAGCCCTGAATTGTAGAGTTCTCAAGACCTATTGCTTTTGGTGAAGATCGGTTAAGGGAAAGGGGTAGTTTACCTGTAACGTTTTATGTTTTAACAAGGGTATTTCCTATGGCAAACGATAACAGCCGCAAATTCAAACAGAATCAAAAGATTATTTGCATACAGCCCTAAATTGCAGAGTTCTCAAGACCTATTGTTTTTGGTGAAGATCGGTTAAGGGAAAGGGGTAGTTTACCTGCAACGTTTTTTTATCAAGGGTATTTTCTATGGCAAACGATAACAGCCGCAAATTCAAACAGAATCAAATAATTTTTTGCATACAGCCGTGATTTGTAGATTACTCAAGACCTATTGTTTTTGGTGAAGATCGGTTGAGGGGAAGGGGTAGTTTACCTGCAACGTTTTTTATCAAGCGTATTTTCTATGGCAAACGATAACTGCCGCAAATTCAAACAGAATCAAATAATTTTTTGCATACGTCACTGAATTGTAGAGGACTCAAGGCCTTTTGATTTTGGTGAAGATCGGTTAAGGGGAAGGGGTAGTTCACCTGCAACCTTTTACGTTTTAACAAGAGTAAAGTACTTGAAAATTCATTTAAACTTTTACAAACAATGGTAATTGTTAAAAATAAAATAATTTTGTTGCCAGGCAATAAAATTATAATTTTTTCATTTTAATGTAAATCTGTACATAGTATAAAGTAAAGTCGGTCCGTTTTCTCTCTGTGTTTGAAATCGCTAATCTCAGGAAGTACTGAACGGATTTTATTCCAAGTTTTTGCCAATAGATAGAGTGTCTATCGAGGAACATTTATGTGTATAATTAATACATATATGTTGTACATTAGCTTAGCTATCACGGTTTATGTCAAGTAAGTGGTATAGTTTACATCTTATATATAAAAATGAATGTTTCTTTGTTTGTCCCGTATGCGTTCCTATACCATTCATCCGATTGCGATGAAACTTTGGTGAGTTGTTGTGCGCACGTCCGCGAAGGTTTCTTCCACATCTCCTCCTAAATCACTGTACCGATTTCAACCAAACTTGGCACAAATATTTTACGCAACGGGAGAACCAACATAGGATAGGTGTTTTTTCGATGGGGTCCTTTTGGGGGTTCTTTGGGGTCTTCCACATCGCCTCCTAAACCACTGGACCGATTTCAACCAAACTTGGCACAAATATTTTACGCAAAGGGAGAACCAACATAGGACAAGTGTTTTTTTCGATACAATCCTTTGGGGTCTTCCACGTCTCCACCTAAACCATTGGACCGATTTCAACCAAACTTGGCACAAATATTTTACGCAACGGGAGAACCAACATAGGACAGGTGTTTTTTTCGATACGATCCTCTGGGGGGTCCTTTGCAGTCTTAAAAAACTATTAGATCTGGTTACTATGGCAACCCAATAGAATAGATTCTGTTCTAAATATATTATCGCATTAAATTGAAGACCACGCGAACGAAGTTGTGGGCAACAGCTATTTATTTTTAAGAAGCCTACTTTAATTAAACTTTATTAATTAAACTAACATTTTCATTACGTGAAACTCCGTAGCGAAGCACGGGTATTCTTCTAGTCATGTATAAGAGAAAATATATTGTGCGTGGCAGGCAAGCATATCTCAGTTATGCACTGTTTACGTTTCCATTTTATTATTATCACTACCGCAATAAAAAGGCAGGGAACACACACACACACACACACACACACACACACACACACACACACACACACACACACACACACACACACACACACACACACACACACACACACACACACACACACAATTCGCATTATTTATGGCCTCATTCATGTTTATTTTCTTACATTTGCACAGTTTTTAAATGGAAAGTGCCGAACCCATACCAACATAACGCATGCAAGCCGAAAAAGTGTCCAGCGTGGATAGCGATTTGCTTCCTGTGGATCGCTGGGCAGTGTAACTGCACGTGTTTACAGAGGAACTATTCATAGACAGACTTTTCGTCTTTAGGGAATGAACCCTCTGCAAGATGCTGAGGGTCCATGAGTGACTTCGGAGTGCTCCTTCTTTTCCGCGTGTTTGTTCTGTGAAACATACACTGATTCGCAGATTTATTCTAAGAAACGCTCAATAGGAAATGTTGAAAATTTTTGTCCACGGTGAACCCTCATACACACTAAACCTGCTCTGATGTTTTAATTACGGACATCACAATATTAAAACTTTGGAAACTTGAGCACTACTTAATGGAGATCAATCATTAACTTATACAAGCCACTAATTTTATGCATATTTTTTATATATATTGTAACGTAACATAGTTGAGGTCCCCCAACGTTACATAAAAATTGAATGAAACATGGTCAAGGACCATACCCTTGATACTCTATCAAACTAATTGATATTTAATTCAATTTAATTTAACCTAAGGGAACTTAAACACTTTCTAAATAATCTCTTCGGGCGCCATCTTGTTACCAACTGTAATAAGAAAATTAATATATGAGGGTTCTTTTTAGGCGAACAGGAGATCAGATTGGTTGCTTAAACAAACAAAGAAACTTTATACGTTTACACATTAATTAAAATTTATTAACATTTCTCAAATCAAAAAGAAACGCACATAAAATAAATTTGAAAGAAAGAAACTTTTAATGTAAAGAAAAAAAAACTTTTAGTGTAAAAAAAGAATAAAACAACATTGAAATATTATATAAACCTTATATGAATCAAGATATTAAATTAAAATAATCTTTTAAAGAAAACGCAAACCAGACTTCTTAATATAGTTACATTCTCCCGTATACACGCAACACACATACCAAGTTATTTTAGAGATCTCATTTTAATTTATGTATAGATATTTTAGGCTGCCATTTCTTTTTAAAATTAAAAGGTTTTACAATTTTGAAAATTTCTTGGGTTTTACCCCATATCGGTTACTTATCTGGCCATTCTTTAGCGATTCGACCCAGTCCAGACTCCTCACGTAATTCCGTCCACTCCGCACAATTCTATTGCTTATAATTTTGTATATATCACCAAAAACTGTCACTGCATTTTACTTCATGACTATTGAAAGTTATTAATTTGAATTTAAGATCACATTTTATCGTATGCGGGCGCGTCGGCGAACACACAATAACTTCGCCCGAAAACCGGCGAGAGCCGGGCAGACGCGACAGTTTATTTTGCGTCTGGTCCGCTGAGATGTTAATTTCCGACTGACTTTGTTCTGTTGTGTCACAATGTTGCTGGCGTGACACACCCAGGATAGGCTCTGACGAACCGATGACACACAGTTGTTATGTAAGTTGCTGACGCAACACATCGCCTGATGTCTGGTTGTGTAACGTGTTTACTGTTACATAACGTGTTTACGTTTTTCGTGTTCGTCATTGTCCTTGAACTGACTTTGGTACAGTTTGCCGGTTATTAAAACTGTTTATATGAATATTGTCTAATAACTTTGTTTTCAACGCCTCAAGCAGTGTTGCCGTTGTTGGGATCGCTTCCACATAACAAATTTACCCAAGTCTATAATTTCTGTCCCTATCACTCGACAAGTTAATTATTATTTATGAACAAAAAAAATACAAATTCTGTCATTACCCCAGGTATGCCCAAAAATGCCCCGCTACAATACCCCCTCAATGAGATATTTTATGCCGAAGCATAAAAAATCTCATTGACACATTCATATTTGCTAAAGGGATCAGCCAGGATATGTCGCCACAACCCCCTGTATGGTTTACACAAAAGAATAATCAACTCACCCTTGGTCCGGTGACTGTGACCGCATCTGCATGACAATACTGGACTTCTCTCTCTCGAGATCCCAACACCGTAGAGTCAGACAGATACTCCACGCCCCTGCTCTGACACGCAGGCCAGCTCAGGTCCGCCGCCACAGCACCACCAAACACTGAAACAACAAATCAAAATATTAAATAGTGGCCTTATACAACACCATATCCCCAACTGATCTGTTCCCCCCTAGCGGTGCTGGTTTGCGCTAAGAAGCACTGGTTTCGTTTTTCATTTATCGCTAACCTGTATATATCAGAATACCTAACATAACTTAACATAAGAAAACACAGTACATTAATAATTCATTTTAAAATAAACAACTTACAATTAAAATGTTACACACTTTATATCATTAAATTGGCATATAAAATCAAAAAATTACTTTTAAACTTGATTTACTCTTATTAATTCGTTTCTCAAAATTACAAAAATTATTTTATTATTATTATTTTTTTTTTCAATTATGGCCATCATTATTCCATTTCATTACTTTGGGTGATTCTACGTTATTCATTATAATTTACTTTATCCACTTGGCATTTACTCATAATCTTACCCCTTTTATTACTCTAACGTTCCCTTACAAAATCTCTAACTAGTATGACACCCCTCTATCAAAATTTTACTAACCCTTCTCTACCTCTAACTACTTACTACTTTAACTCCAATCGCCACCTTCTACTCTTATATAAAAAAAATACTCTCTAACCCTTTGTACATAGGATACGTGTTTCCCCCCCCAAAAAAGCTCAATTCCCGTTCTCTGGCCCCTGGATTTTTACCTAAGGCGGCCCCTTCCCACTAAAACTATACCAAATCCCGTCCCAACCCTTATGTTGCGGACTCCCACATTACACTACCACTACTACAAAATTGCCATCCCCAAAAAATCTCAATCTCATAACCTCACTACAATTACAACAAATTAACATCAACAAATAAACAACAATATATCACTCAAATCTCTACATAAAATCTCCATAACTACTGTGTCTCCACTTATACTTCTCAAAATTCTATAACATATACTAACTCAAAACAACATTGCATTATTTTCATCTCTCATTCTCTTTAACTTTTACTTCGATTTGAACAGATCTATATGTCCCACAAAATTCAACTTGAATTGACTCAAACATTTTATTCAACTAATTACTATCACCCATTTCTATCTTTTACAACCTATTGAAAATTTTACCTATCACCACTATTTTTCATTTTATTTTTAAATCTATAAACATATTGAAAACATATTATCATATTTTTATTAATTCTTATTCCTAACATACTAAATGCAATCAACACAATAAGACATAATAACACAATATAAGAAGTATTTAGTGCATCTATTTTTTAAATTCAAACAAAATTATTGAGTAGCAAATCATCATTATTAATTAAAATATATCAAATTTTTAATACGTTATCCCCTTGGATAACCTCCCAGCCACACACACTTGTATAATACATTACATAACATAATACACAAATATACATTGAACAAACAATTCTCTTTTAACTAATTTATCTAAAAATTTATAAACATTATTTAAAATTTTTCATTAACTGTTTTTATTTATCATCATTATTGACTTATCCTGTGTTGCAATCAGATTTTCAAAAATTCTAAATTTATTATTAACACATATTTTTAATCATTATGTTCCACAAAATTCCACAAAATAAACCATTTAACATTTATTTATTTATTCATGATTATTAAATTAAAATCTCATCACACAATTTAAATTCCTTATAAAATTCAAACACATAACATTCAATCACAATATCTAAACATCTCAACTTATCTAATTCAATTGATTATTAAAATTGAATATTCATTTGATTATTAAAATAACATATTTCAATTATTATCAACATTCTATAAATCATTTATTATTGTCATTTATTAAATAATAAAATAATAATTATTTTATTATTTAATTGGAATGCCAAAATATTAATAATATTATTATTATTAACACAACATCTACACATTACTTTTCTAACATTTCACAATACACACAAATGAATTCAATATTATTTACAAAATATGCGTCAAAACTGTTCAAGTGTATCTCACTTCAGATGTCCAAATCAGCAAGGTCATTACCAAAAATTTACAATATTTAAAAATGTCCCAACACTGATCTTTATTTCACCCACCATCGTCATATATATATCTAGTGTATTTGTAACATTCATCATTTTTATCAACACACAAATTATGATAATCATTACTATCATAATAATCTATCAACTCTATTTCATCCATTGTACCACTATAAATCTTGTTACCATAGGTTAGGATTGTCCAGTCTATATCAGTGTTATTTGTTAACGTCAGGTAAATTATTTTCTCATTTTTGTATTCCTCAACTACTACGTCAGGTAAGTCATTATAGTCAGGTAAGATATTATCAAAATTATTCTCTGTCTCTCTTTCAACAGGTACGTATTTCACATGATTCATCATCACCCCTTTTATTAATTTTCTCAATTCATTATACTTTCTTTCTAACTTATATATTTCTATTTCATTCTCAACATATAACTCTCTTTCTTCATAGCACCACATCACACTCTCACAATTATTTCGGACAGAGGGTACAACATTATACAACATTACTTCATTTAACAATAAGGGTCTCTTGCCCTGAAAAAACAACATTAAATCATCATCATCATTATAAACAATAAGGGGAAAATTTGCCCTCTGTCCCCATTCAATTACTACATTATTTTTCCACTCTCTTTCTATTTCATAAACACTCATTAACATTTCATTATCACATTCTAAAACTTCATCAGTACTCTTTGTTATTATATTTTCATCATTTGCTTCTACATTATTTTCACCCCCACTATACTCTCAAAATTGTCTACTATTTCGTCATTTTTACATTTTGTCTTACTTAAAACATTGTCACCTAATTTCTCGAACTTCTGTTCTAACTTATTTAAACTGTTTCTTATTATTTCGTTAGTGCTTTCTAAATGTTTATTCATTTCTTGTATTTCATGTTTCAACTCCTCAAAACTATTCTTTTGAATATCGAACTTTTCATTGATACTACTTTTGAACTCTTGCATATCGTTTTTCTGTTCATTAAAAAGCAATTTCATCATCTTAATCATATCATTATCTTCAGCCGTTTTATTCGCGACTGGTGTTGAGTGAACACCTTCATGCATGATTTGAGATTCAGTTATGCTTATCTGGCTTTCATCTACACTGTCAGTGACGCCGACAGTTTCATGATTGTCTGCCATTTTTCTTAAAAAAATTTTTTATATATATATCTTCATATAATCTTATTATACGTAACATATACTTATTGAAAAATATTCTACTCACCCATATTAAACATAACCTCTTACGTCTAATTTACGTATGCATAAAATTTTCTTTTCTACTTCAAACAATCATTCTGCTCTCCTAAGTAGGCCTATATTTATATAATTATATTATATAAATCGTCCCTACGTTCGGAAGCCATTGATACTCTATCAAACTAATTGATATTTAATTCAATTTAATTTAACCTAAGGGAACTTAAACACTTTCTAAATAATCTCTTCGGGCGCCATCTTGTTACCAACTGTAATAAGAAAATTAATATATGAGGGTTCTTTTTAGGCGAACAGGAGATCAGATTGGTTGCTTAAACAAACAAAGAAACTTTATACGTTTACACATTAATTAAAATTTATTAACATTTCTCAAATCAAAAAGAAACGCACATAAAATAAATTTGAAAGAAAGAAACTTTTAATGTAAAGAAAAAAAAACTTTTAGTGTAAAAAAAGAATAAAACAACATTGAAATATTATATAAACCTTATATGAATCAAGATATTAAATTAAAATAATCTTTTAAAGAAAACGCAAACCAGACTTCTTAATATAGTTACATTCTCCCGTATACACGCAACACACATACCAAGTTATTTTAGAGATCTCATTTTAATTTATGTATAGATATTTTAGGCTGCCATTTCTTTTTAAAATTAAAAGGTTTTACAATTTTGAAAATTTCTTGGGTTTTACCCCATATCGGTTACTTATCTGGCCATTCTTTAGCGATTCGACCCAGTCCAGACTCCTCACGTAATTCCGTCCACTCCGCACAATTCTATTGCTTATAATTTTGTATATATCACCAAAAACTGTCACTGCATTTTACTTCATGACTATTGAAAGTTATTAATTTGAATTTAAGATCACATTTTATCGTATGCGGGCGCGTCGGCGAACACACAATAACTTCGCCCGAAAACCGGCGAGAGCCGGGCAGACGCGACAGTTTATTTTGCGTCTGGTCCGCTGAGATGTTAATTTCCGACTGACTTTGTTCTGTTGTGTCACAATGTTGCTGGCGTGACACACCCAGGATAGGCTCTGACGAACCGATGACACACAGTTGTTATGTAAGTTGCTGACGCAACACATCGCCTGATGTCTGGTTGTGTAACGTGTTTACTGTTACATAACGTGTTTACGTTTTTCGTGTTCGTCATTGTCCTTGAACTGACTTTGGTACAGTTTGCCGGTTATTAAAACTGTTTATATGAATATTGTCTAATAACTTTGTTTTCAACGCCTCAAGCAGTGTTGCCGTTGTTGGGATCGCTTCCACATAACAAATTTACCCAAGTCTATAATTTCTGTCCCTATCACTCGACAAGTTAATTATTATTTATGAACAAAAAAAATACAAATTCTGTCATTACCCCAGGTATGCCCAAAAATGCCCCGCTACACCCTGAATTAAGGCTGCTCAGTAGTTAATGTGTCTGAGAAGTACCTCAAGTCAAAAAGAGGCAATGACTAATGTTAAATATATAAAAAACCAGACCAATGAATAGTTAAATATAATAACATGCTTGTGTTTGTACTGTAACATGTTAAGGTCTACGGAGTATTTATGTTGTATTTTGAGTATGCTAAAAATGAACTAATGTTGTTTAATAGTAATACTTCATCAAAGATTATGGTTGTGTTTATGTTAAATTTGTCTTTATACAATCAAGTATAGTTACCAGTGTTAGGCATTATACTAAGTTCTAAGTATTGTATAAAGTTGAATAATACTGTTGTTTTAATTAATGTTGAAAACTGGGCCAGGAGGGTGACCAGTGTTTCATGTTTAACAAGTAGTTCTGACAATTATATTATAAATTAATGAAGCGTTCCAGAACCAGCTAACTAATGTAATAAAGTAGCTACCAGTAAATTAAAATTAATGTAATTAACCATTTAACCAATAATTAATTGTACAGTAGGTCAGGTAAAAGAAAATTAAGTTAAAAAATACAAATAATGTTATAACGGTTGTAAGAAAATCTATAGGCCTAAATTCCATATTAGTGAAAGGAAATTAATACCTTTTTAAGAAACCCAGTCCAACGAAAATCTGGTAAAACATTTACTGTTTAAGAAGGAAGGTTAGGGGAGAATTTTAGGTGATTTAATATTAATCCAAGCATGGAGTATTTTATTGGAAAAGAGTAGTAATATTCTATAATGCTGGCTCAAGGATATATAGAAAACGTGGTTGTTAAGGCAACTGAAATGTACAGAAGTTGTTGATTTGAATTTATTCGTTCTGATTGTTACAAGCTATTAGGTTGAGATGGACCGATATATTTAAAAAATATGAATAATAAAATTGGAAGAAATATGAGTCAAAATTGAAAAACCCTTTTTGAAAAATCATTGTGATTTAATGCTAATGAGTAATAAAAATTAAATAACCTTCCAAATTGTAAATGAATACAGTTAAAAAGAATTGAAAGCCTCTCACCTCATTCACCAAATAATTCCGCTGGATTCGGTATTAAACCAATTCCTTCTATAAACCGAAGATCAGTAAAAAGAATTAAAACCTGAACTAACGGAATTATTGAAAATACCAGAAGACTCAGTTTGGCAGAGATAACCTTCACTGGCAGCAGAAGAAGCTGGGATCCTAATTCCATTTCACCGGGACCGAGAATTGTTAAGATCATAAAAGAAGAACAGAAGCCCGAAGATTTCCTGAGGGTTTACCAGTACACGTCACCATCAATTTTATTGAAAACCAGAGCATTTTCACTGGATGAAGATGAGATAAGCTGAATTTTGGCAACTGTTTACAAACATCCACCGCCAGTCGAAGTTTTCGTCAGCTTGGTAAAAAAAAAAAAACAACCTATTTTTAATTTCATTATATTTAGAATAAATAATTTTGTTTTGTAAATTGAGCAACCTTAATTATGCATTTTACCTGGCCTTACTAATGGTTCCAAGAACTTTACGAACGCTGGGATAAGAATTATTTATTATTATTTTCATGCGTATATGTTTATAGAATTTGAGTAATTAATAATCGATATGTTTCTGTATGATCGACTTGATCGTATTATTATTTTTTTGAGATAACGTGGACTGTGAATTAATAGAGAGAATAAATAAAGTATCTTTATTGTATGAGATAACGTTTGAAGTTATTGCAGAATAAATACTATATGTAGTGGTCGGAATAATTTACAAAAAGGTTGATTCAAACTCAATGAATAACTAACCTATAAGTACGCTTATTACAAGTAACAGCGCTCGACGTTTGCAGCTGGTGGGACGGGAGATTGCTGAACTAGCTGGTGTTTAATACAAAATTTGAATGGGATTTTCTAACATCGAGTGATTAGGGTTGACACAAATACCCCTTACATTCAGTCAATACTCCATACATATCGCTAATAGTACACAAACACTGAAAACTAAGTTAAATCTATAGAGTAGTATGATTATAAATTCAAGGAACATAATTATAATTTTGTTTGCTTAATAATCTATTTTCTGAAGGTCTCATCGGTCACAACCGAAAGATATATTTATTAATAACACATTAATTAAACCAGGTAACAACATTTTAATTGTTACGAATTGCCACCTGCAACGTATTACTTGGCGTTTGATACACAGGAGTCTCCTATAACTAATTACACCCATAGACAAGATTTCTTTACAATTTGACGCTTCCGGCGTGCAGCATATAATATAATATACGTCCTCACATAATTAACAAGTAGTTCTTTACAAAATTGGCTTACAACAGTGGGGCTTGAATAAGACGGACGTTTCGCTAGTACCTAACATATTTATTTCATAACAAATTGTCGCCCAATGTGGGGCATCATCATCTCCTAATAACACCCTCAATATTCTATAACAAATTGCTGCCTACAACAGTGGGGCATAATCGTCTTCTATTAACACCATAAATAAAGAGTTTATTACAAATTGGCGCTCAACGAGTGGGCTTTAGTTAAGTAAAAAAATCATATTATTTGTTACTTAACTTGAGCAGGCAACCATTAGAGGCACAGGAATGCATACGAGAGGTGTTACGAAAGGAATGGAGAAGGAACAAGAAACAGAGAAGATAGGACGGAAGAAGAAACGGAGGCAGGTACAGATATTGAAATGGAACAACAGGCGAGCAATACAGAGGATGCCCAAGGGGACCAACCAGATAAAGAGGAAGCCAGAGCAGGATTAAATTGGGAAAAATTAATGGAATTAATGAGTAGCATGAAGGAGGATAATAAACAAACTAATGAGAGTTTAAAACAAACTAATGAGAGTTTAAGACAAATTAAAGAGGATAATAAAGAAAATTCAGAAAAGTTGGAAAATAAAATAGACAGTATCAAAGAAGATAATAGACAAACTAATGAAAAAATAGACAGTATTAAGGAAAGTACTAGTGAACTCTTAAGGCAAACCATAAATGAAAATAATGAACAATTGAAGGCCGATTTTAGACAAATCATTGAAAGGCTGGAAAATAAAATAGACAGTATTAATGAAAACTCAAAAAAACAGAAAGAAATTTTGAGTGAGAATTTAATCAAACAAATGAATGAAAAGTTTGACAGGAATGACGAGAATTTGAGACAGATTCAATACGATAACAAACTAATGAACGAAAAACTTGAGGAAAACAATAAACGAATGAAAGCAGATCTTGAGAAAATCAATGAGGATAATCTTATACGAATCGATGAGAGAATTGAGCATTCTAACAAGGAATTAAGGGAAAATGTTGATAAACAGAATGAAGTGTTAAGACAAGCTCTCAATAAGAAAATCGAGGACACTAGTGAGGCAATCAGCCAGAGGGTAGGTAAAAACGACGGCGAAAGAAAACAGGAGATAGCTGAAACAAATAGAAAACTGAGAGTGACCAATGAAGCTGTTACACGAAATAGGGCGGAACTAGAGGCCAAGATAGGCCATATAGAAGAAGAAAACCGGATTCAAATGGAATCAATACGAG
Source organism: Magicicada septendecula (assembly GCA_034769895.1). NCBI lineage: Eukaryota > Metazoa > Arthropoda > Insecta > Hemiptera > Cicadidae > Magicicada > Magicicada septendecula. The sequence continues at coordinate 1,033,069,343 of CM068367.1, read as the reverse complement.
CAGATTGCGGAAACCAGCATCGAAATTTAGATACGGTCATGAACGAAGTACAGGAGCAAGGACAACGTAACCAGGATAGAATCGAGAACCTACAACGGTCAGTTGACAACCGATCGATCACTGTTCCATATACACAACATATAGACGACCGGGAGACCATCAACTTTAAGTCATACAGGAGAAACCCAATGGAATTCTTGGAACGGGTCGGCGAACAACTAATGAGAATTGGTGAAAACAGGTGGCCAATAATTCGTCTTTACTTAGACGAACATTTCAAAGAAACTTATGATAACTGGTGGACAGCCACCAGGCACGACATCCGAAGCTACGAAGAATTAAAAATAGCTTTTAAAGCCAGGTACTGGTCAGACGCCACCCAGAACGTAGTAAGGGAGAGCATCAGCTATGGAAGGTATGACGCCAGCAGGGGAACAATACTTACCGTCTACTTCCTGGGAAAAGTATGTTTGGCAAGACACCTTGAACCAAAAATCCCGGAGGAAATTCTCGTCACCAGGTTAGCATACCACTATGATAACGGGATATCAATAGCACGATCGGGTGGACAAATAAAAACGATACAGGCCATGTCAACGCTATTGGAAGAGCACGAGCGTGAGGTACATTATCGAAGGAGTCGGCAGAGAAACGACCGGTACGGGAGCAGGGATTTCCCAGACTACAACAATAGAAACAATAACCATAACAGTCATGAGACGAATAACCGGACGAACTATAATGGCAGGCCAGGTAATTATGGTAATGAGGCGTACCAACGGCAAAATAACAACAACAGCCCAAGGAACAACGGAAACAATTACGGGAATAGACAGAATATTCCGAACAACCAATATAACCGGTCGTATAACCCAAGTTACCAGAATCAGAACACCAAAATTATCACAACCGAAATTATGATAACAGTAACCGTAACCCGAACAACCAAAACCAAAACTACAGGAGAGTTAATTATGTGGGGGCGTACGATAACTATAACGGGAGGACATACTACCAAGGACGTCGGAGTTTTAATAGGGACACCGACTGGAACCAGGATAATAATAACGATAGAAGAGATATTAGGACTAATGGAGGCAGAAGTCGGAGTCAGGAGGACTACCGCCGGGTTAATTACGAAGAAGACCGTCAACGGCCGGAACCCAGGTCAACGGGAAATGAAATAAATCAAATGGACCAAACCGGCAGAGGAGACGAAGAATCCGAACCGCTTTTAAACCCCACACGGCAGTGAAAACACCAGCAGGACCCTCACTGAACCACTCTATCGGGTTTAACGACATAAGAAATCACAGTAAAAATAATAAGTGTATCACAATAATTTGTAGTAACTACTTGAAAAATTTAAGGGACGAGTTGTTGGAAGAAGAAGAAGGAAATCCAAGAAAAAACAATAACGAAATAATTTACATAACGGCAGGGATCAACAGTGTACAAACCAAAATTATGATAGACACTGGGGCTAACGTGTCGCTAATCGACGTGATAGAACTAAACAAAATACTTGAAGAAGGGAAGAAGCACATACTTACGTTACCAATAAGCAACATTGTACTGATAGGAGCGACGGGACGCCAAAATAGAACGGTCCGGAAACAAGCAAGGTTGGAATTAATGAGTAACAATAAAACAATCCCAATGACTTTTCTAGTAGCCAGTGGCTTACCATTTAACATGTTAATCGGTTGTGACATGCTGAAACAATACTCAGCTATCATTGACATGAACAGGTCAAAATTATTTTTAAAAATCAATCAAACAGAATGGACGGCTGACTTAGTTAACAGCGACAGCATGACCCCAACCCGAGTAACATATCATATACAGAGAAGTTTAAATCAACGAGAACAATCAAAGTAATAATATCTTTTACGAGTTGGACGATGAGCAATTGTGGCATGACAAAATTAACGAGATCCGTAATTTTAAATGTGGAATAACTGACGTGCAAAGGGAACAGTTAATTGAAGTGTACAATAGATATCGCCATGTATTTTCAAATATACCAGGCAAGGTAAGAGGTTACCAGTGCAAAATAGAGTTTTGAGAACCCGTAAACTTCAACAAAAAATCATACCCAGTCGCTTACTCACTGAAGGAAGCTGTGAGGGCAGAAATTGATAGATTAATAGACGAGGACATCATTGAACCCAGTTACTCCCCGTATACCAGCCCTATCCTCGCTGTCCCAAAGAAAAGTGGCCAAGTAAGAATTTGCTTAGACGCAAGGGAAATCAATAAAGTAATAGTGAATGACCGAACATCCCCGGGGGAAATCGAGGAAATACTTAAAAAGTTTCATGGGCTCAAGTACATCAGCACGTGGGATACCGTCTGTGGATATTGGCAAGTCGAACTCCATCCAGAGAGCCGCAAGTACATGGCATTCATTTTCGAAGGCCGTAATTATCAGTTTAAACGGTTGCCATTTGGACTGGTTAATTCAGTAGCCGTGTTTGTAAAAATCATGGATCAAATCCTCGGACAGGAAACGCTCCAGTATACAACAGTCTATGTGGACGATATTTTGATAACTTCGACCAATTGGAATGACCATTGCCAACGAGTAGAACAAGTGCTAGAAAGACTGTCAGAGAACCATATTACATTGAAGCTGGAGAAATCAAAGTTGATAGCGAGTGAAGTGAAATTTTTAGGGTTTAACTTGTCGGAGCAGGGAATCACCCCATCCCAAGAAAAAATTGAGTCAATTCAAAAATTCCCAAAACCAAGGAACAGAAAGCAGCTCCAATCGTTCCTCGGCATATGTAATTATTATCGAAAATTTCAAGAACTTTATTCGGAACTAACATCAAGATTTGTACGCCAATTATCATCCAAGGACAAGTGGACGTGGGGAGAAGAGCAAGATGCCACGCTTGAACTAATTAAAACTAAATTTTTGGAGTCAGTGATGTTGCACCACCCCAATTTCAATAAACAATTTTTTATGAATTGTGACGCCAGTGATGTCAGTTTGGGATCTGTTCTTTATCAGGAGGATGATGAAGGAAATCATCAAGTGATCAGTTTCGCTAGTCGAGTCCTGAATAGTTGTGAAAAAAACTATAATGTAACAGAGAAAGAGCTCTTGAGTGTCGTATTTTCCTGTAACAAGTTCAGGACCTACATTTTAGGATACAAGACGACCGTCAGAACTGATCACAAGTCAATTTCATTTTTAAAAAGTTGTAAGTTGAATCATGGAAGATTGACCAGGTGGAGCCTGACACTACAAGAGTATAACCTAAATTGGGAATACATCCCTGGAAAAGGGAACGTCATTGCAGATACATTATCACGAATCAATATCAGGGACCAAACGTTTGAGGGGGAAAAAGAAACCATAATCAGACTATACCATATCATCAGTACTAGATCTGATCTGGCTAATATCATAACAGAACTCGAACAACGGCAGAAACAGGACCCCAGATTGAGCAAAATTTTTGACAGACTTGGAGAACAAGACGACCGCATAACACAATTCTACTGCGAACACCAACAAATACTATTCATTAAGACACATTACAAACTTAACACATGGAAAATTGTTATACCACAAACTATAGAAAAGGACATCATAATGGATTACCATGTCAGGTATGGCCACATGGGGGCATTGAAGGTAGTCAAAGCACTCCAGGAATGAAGTGCCTCATCAGGGATGCCAACAGAAAGGTGCGAAACCAGATTAAACATTGTCACATATGCCAGCTCGTAAAAGTTAACAATCATAAGAAAGAAGGCACAATGATGCCAATAACATCATCAAATAGATTGGAGAAAGTATTTGTCGATATTTGCGGCCCATTCCCGCGAAGTGGAGGGAGGCACCAGTACAAATATTTTATAATCCTATTCGACCATTATACCAGATTCACGAAACTATACCCGATCAACCGGGCGACGACACAAAAGATATTAAACATTATTTGTCAAAATTATATCAGTGAGGTAGGAGCTCCGAAATCCATTATTACTGACCACGGAACACAATTCAAGGGGAACAGGTGGAAAGACACTCTACGGGAGAAGGGAATCAAGACGTATAAAACATCTGTATACCACCCGAGCAGCAACCCGGCAGAACGAGTATTAAGGGAAGTAGGTAGGATCCTACGCACGTATTGCTTTAACCAACAGAGAAAGTGGGCCGAGTACCTACCAGCCGCAGAGGATTTCATAAACTTATCACACCATCAATTTATCGAAATGACCCCCTATACAGCAATGTTTCAGAAACCACCACCCAGAGAGATAGCGGAATTAATACAATTCCCTAGCGGGGATGAATATAAATTTAACAGTGTAAGATTTTATGAGAATATACTAGAATGAACCGAGAGAACGAGAAGAAAATATCAGCAATTCCAACCAAAACCGGAGCGATACTTAGTGGGAGACAAGATACTGTTGAAGAATCGAGAATTGCCCAGCACAATGGAAGGCATCGCTAAGAAGTTGTTACTATTGTACACTGGACCGTATACTGTAAGCAAAGATAACGGAAATAATACTTACGAAATATTGGATCCCCATACACTAAAGAAGAAGGGTACATACAACCAATCATCGATTAAGCGATACTATGAAATGGTTGATAACAAAATAACTACAACAATGATAACTAGGACAGAAAAATATGAGAGAAAAAAAAATGTATATAAACCTTATACAGACAAGATGATTTAATAAAAAACCCAAAATTCTAAAGAAACTGTAAGAACAACTTACTCAATAATTATTCAGAAACAGTATAATTTAAAATAAAGAGAATAAATAACCCAAAATTCTAAAGAAACTGTAAGAACAACTTACTCAATAATTATTCAGAAACAGTATAATTTAAAATGAAGAGAATAAATACCCCAAAAATTCAAAAAAATGAAGTAAGCTCAACTTACGAACAAGTATCTAAGAAAACAATTTATGAGGTATATAAGAAAGAGAATTTTGAAGATTAAAAAAAAAAAACAACCAAATTCGAAAAATAAGTAAGAACACCTTACTATATAATTTAGAAGAAATTACTTTAAACTAATATAAAAAAAAAAAAATAATAACACTGATTCAACCTAATAAAAATCATCAAAACCAAAAAAACAAAATGAGTTTATCTGATGTAATATAATAGTGAGAAATGTAATTTAGAATGTAAAAGGAATAATAATGATTGTGCCAGAAGAATATAACTACATGATGTAATGTATAGTACTAACCAAAATCTCATAACCAGCTGTATTGATCGTAAAGGAATATGAGCCAATGAAGATAAGAGAATGAAGAAGCCAAAATGGTACTGTCAAAACGACCACAAGAAAAGAAAAAAAATATATTTAAGAATTATCTGTAAAAAAGCTAATTAATAAATGTCAATAAAATAGCCAAGTATTGGAGAGGAGAAGTGTATAATAGAAGGAAGAATTAATATGAAGAAATAATATGATCTGAGTTAAAGTACAGTGAATAATCCCTAGAATATGATTATTATTTATTATTTTATTGAAGGTCACATGATGACTACCTTACGAGGTTTATTAATGAAGATTGACTGTAGAATATTCCAGCAATCATTTAACTGGGCAGAGATGATATTCCTCTGATCCCAGAAAGTATGTAACGGACGACGGTAATTGGTTAGCCAATAGAGCACCACCGATTCGATTCCAGTTATAATGTTAGGGAGGTTTAGGAAAATTAAATATTAGAGGGAAAACTCACAAATAAATATAGAGAATTAAATAAAACCAGATCCAAAATGTATAAGTAATAAAGAATGTCACAAGAATGATTATAGAAATAAGATTTGAACTTGGAAAATAATTGATTTTAAGAAGGAACGAAGAAATGATATTAATACAACGGATAATTCTGAAATATAAAAGTACTATGAATAGGAAACCAATTGGCCAGATACAAGTTGTGCGTTTATTTCTTGCTAAACTTTGTTTATACAAAATAAACTTATTTTGAAGGGGGGTGTTATGTAACGTAACATAGTTGAGGTCCCCCAACGTTACATAAAAATTGAATGAAACATGGTCAAGGACCGTACCCTGAATTAAGGCTGCTCAGTAGTTAATGTGTCTGAGAAGTACCTCAAGTCAAAAAGAGGCAATGACTAATGTTAAATATATAAAAAACCAGACCAATGAATAGTTAAATATAATAACATGCTTGTGTTTGTACTGTAACATGTTAAGGTCTACAGAGTATTTATGTTGTATTTTGAGTATGCTAAAAATGAACTAATGTTGCTTAATAGTAATACTTCATCAAAGATTATGGTTGTGTTTATGTTAAATTTGTCTTTATACAATCAAGTATAGTTACCAGTGTTAGGCATTATACTAAGTTCTAAGTATTGTATAAAGTTGAATAATACTGTTGTTTTAATTAATATTGATAAACTGGGCCAGGAGGGTGACCAGTGTTTCATGTTTAACAAGTAGTTCTGACAATTATATTATAAATTAATGAAGAGTTCCAGAACCAGCTAACTAATGTAATAAAGTAGCTACCAGTAAATTAAAATTAATGTAATTAACCATTTAACCAATAATTAATTGTACAGTAGGTCAGGTAAAAGAAAATTAAGTTAAAAAAACCAAATAATGTTATAACGGTTGTAAGAAAATCTATAGGCCTAAATTCCATATTAGTGAAAGGAAATTAATACCTTTTTAAGAAACCCAGTCCAACGAAAATCTGGTAAAACATTTACTGTTTAAGAAGGAAGGTTAGGGGAGAATTTTAGGTGATTTAATATTAATCCAAGCATGGAGTATTTTATTGGAAAAGAGTAGTAATATTCTATAATGCCGGCTCAAGGATATATAGAAAACGTGGTTGTTAAGGCAACTGAAATGTACAGAAGTTGTTGATTTGAATTTATTCGTTCTGATTGTTACAAGCTATTAGGTTGAGATGGACCGATATATTTAAAAAATATGAATAATAAAATTGGAAGAAATATGAGTCAAAATTGAAAAACCCTTTTTGAAAAATCATTGTAATTTAATGCTAATGAGTAATAAAAATTAAATAACCTTCCAAATTGTAAATGAATACAGTTAAAAAGAATTGAAAGCCTCTCACCTCATTCACCAAATAATTCCGCTGGATTCAGTATTAAACCAATTCCTTCTATAAACCGAAGATCAGTAAAAAGAATTAAAACCTGAACTAACGGAATTATTGAAAATACCAGAAGACTGTTTGGCAGAGATAACCTTCACTGGCAGCAGAAGAAGCTGGGATCCTAATTCCATTTCACCGGGACCGAGAATTGTTAAGATCATAAAAGAAGAACAGAAGCCCGAAGATTTCCTGAGGGTTTACCAGTACACGTCACCATCAATTTTATTGAAAACCAGAGCATTTTCACTGGATGAAGACGAGATAAGCTGAATTTTGGCAACTGTTTACAAACATCCACCGCCAGTCGAAGTTTTCGTCAGCTTGGTAAAAAAAAACCAACCTATTTTTAATTTCATTATATTTAGAATAAATAATTTTGTTTTGTAAATTCAGCAACCTTAATTATGCATTTTACCTGGCCTTACTAATGGTTCCAAGAACTTTACGAACGCTGGGATAAGAATTATTTATTATTATTTTCATGCGTATATGTTTATAGAATTTGAGTAATTAATAATCGATATGTTTCTGTATGATCGACTTGATCGTATTATTATTTTTTTGAGATAACGTGGACTGTGAATTAATAGAGAGAATAAATAAAGTATCTTTATTGTATGAGATAACGTTTGAAGTTATTGCAGAATAAATACTATATGTAGTGGTCGGAATAATTTACAAAAAGGTTGATTCAAACTCAATGAATAACTAACCTATAAGTACGCTTATTACAAGTAACAGCGCTCGACGTTTGCAGCTGGTGGGACGGGAGATTGCTGAACTAGCTGGTGTTTAATACAAAATTTGAATGGGATTTTCTAACATCGAGTGATTAGGGTTGACACAAATACCCCTTACATTCAGTCAATACTCCATACATATCGCTAATAGTACACAAACACTGAAAACTAAGTTAAATCTATAGAGTAGTATGATTATAAATTCAAGGAACATAATTATAATTTTGTTTGCTTAATAATCTATTTTCTGAAGGTCTCATCGGTCACAACCGAAAGATATATTTATTAATAACACATTAATTAAACCAGGTAACAACATTTTAATTGTTACGAATTGCCACCTGCAACGTATTACTTGGCGTTTGATACACAGGAGTCTCCTATAACTAATTACACCCATAGACAAGATTTCTTTACAATTTGACGCTTCCGGCGTGCAGCATATAATATAATATACGTCCTCACATAATTAACAAGTAGTTCTTTACAAAATTGGCTTACAACAGTGGGGCTTGAATAAGACGGACGTTTCGCTAGTACCTAACATATTTATTTCATAACAATATGTGTACAACGTTATCGGCAACAAAGAAGTAGTTTTTGTTAAAATTCCTTCCCAGGATATTTGGCCGTAGTCCAATGTTTCTACAAAACCAGACGTTTCGGCAATGCCATTGACTTCCATCATCAGTGAAAATCGAGTGCGATAACGTGAGGTGGTATATGTTAGTGACCACAGTACTGTGGTTAAGGCTGAAGCAGTGAGTAGAAAGAAGTAGTTTCTATGGTAATATTTCATTTCGAAAATGATTTTAAAAATAAATCTTAGAATATGGAAGTCATGTATGGTTCTCCATACCGATATTTATTTATTTCCCCAGGGTTAAGGGTAAGTTCTTTGTGTTATGAGATGGTCAGAAATGGATAATTATATACTACGCTTTACAAGATAAAAATAATCAATTTCGAATTTTTTTTGTTTATTTTCGTAGTACGTAGTTCCGGATTTGTCCACAAGAGTGCAGATTATTTCTTTATTAGACACATGAAATCATTTAAGAAATTTCTGAACTGCACAACGATTTGATATGAGGTTTTCTTGGTTAATTATTAAAAGAAACGTTTATATTACCTCTTTCCTCGAAGTTCTTACTTGCGTGGAGCTGTTTATAGTGTGGTAGTTCTAGTTGTTTTGTAATTTCATTGAATGTCTTTCAGATACAATCTCGCTAAAACTCGAAGTGCAGTTCTGCTAGGCCAGATCTTGGAATGTTTCTTTCACTTTGTTATTGGGTAAAGCAAGTTATATTTGATATCTGAAGGAGTTTAAACATAAGGTGGATACTGTGAGTTAATTTTGTTCCAATTTTGTACCGTTTTCGAACGTTTTAAAATGTTTTTTAATACAATTTTGGTGTCATCACTTTTCTCAACCGAACGGTTTCCAATATTTTAAAATTTAAACAATATGTTGTTATCCTGTTACTCTTAGTAACCCATAATTTCTATATCATTTTTTATTGGTGCTTCTATTTACTTTTGAGTATATAGGCTGTTTTTAATTATTATAAATTTATTTCTTATTTATAGAAAAATGATTCTTTTTAACTTTGGTTTATTTTCCAATTTGATTTATATAAAGGTTTTTTGTTTATTTTCTTATAACTTTAGATATAAGTCTTTAATATTATTATTGACTTTAATTGAATTTATATATTATTTATTAATTTCTTATAGTATCCTTACACTGCACTATTTTCTTCTGCCATTTTCCTCATACAGTATTATTTTATTTTTTATTATCATCTTATATTTAACTCTTTTATTTTTTAACCCTGGGTTATCTTATATTCAAACATAATTATTTTATTAAATATAAAATTAAACCTAGGTACTAAATTTTAGTTGCCTACACAATACAAATCATACAATAATTAAACAAAATACATAAATGGTTAGTAGCATCACAGTCTACTATTATATTCAATAATCCCTACATCTACAGCACAAGTCTGTAAGATGCTCCCTTCACAGTCACTTATTTACGCACTGGGTACACTATAACTCACTTGTTACACTGTATATCACTTAAATATAGTTTATAATGTTTGGCGATATAAAGTAATTTAGAGCTAGTTATATTTTACCCATTTCTGACCTTTATGGTAGTATAATTAAGTTATCATTTTTTGGGACTGGGTTATGTAACGTTACATAAAGCCCCCCCACTAGAACAAATTTATTTTTGTTTTACTTGTTTACCAAAATAAATTTTTGATTGCTTCAATTTTCATAACATTCCTGGTTTTATATCTTCATAATATCTTCCTTCATTTCAGACTGGTTATATACTGACTGGTATTTCAGACTGGTGGTAATTGCTGTTTTCTTACTCAACTCTCTCTCTCTCTTGGAGGCAAATTCATCAATTATTTATTTCTCTGGGTAGTGGTACTTCCACATTTTACTTGATAAGGACTGGTCACACTAATCATAAAAAACTTGTTTTAACACTCATTTCTATTTACTTCTATAAATTCGCTTTATCAATTAAGCTTCGGTCTGCTATCTTCCTTCTATTTTCTTCATCTATACTTCTGGAATCTAATATCACTCTTTTCAGCTATTTTATAATTATTATCCCTTAAATATTCAATTTCCCTAACATTTTTCCCTATCCTGTGCGGTGGTACCAGTCGGGTGGCCACTTTTGGGTCCATAACTCCGCTGTCCATCCTTACACCTTCTGAGACCAGGGGAACATCATCCCTGCTCAGGAAAATTATTGCCGGAACATTTCTACGGTCAATTCATCAAAATAAAAAACTTATAAGTAGTCGATTAGCGACTAATACTAAACACTTTTGGGAGTCTTCATACTGTAGCTGTTTGCATTTAAATTTATATTTCTTCTTCTTCTTGATTCCTTCTTCTTTTCCATTAACTAATAGCATATAACATTATTGATAGGCTTTATTTAAAAATCCTTTTGACTTTCCTTCTTGTGACATATTTCTCCGTATCATTTCTTCTTATATAATCTTCAATTCCGAGAAATTCTAATTATTGTTGTATTAATTATCATCCTTCTTCAGTTTCATTGGAGTCACTAAATTATTCTTTATTCTTCTTATCTGAGCACATTACCATCAATTGTTTTTATTTATTTATATATTCTTCTGTTTGTTACCATAAAAATATTATTTTTTCTTATTATTTCATTTTAAATCAATTCTTTATAAATATTATTTAATAATCTGTTCATATTTTTTGTTAAATCAAATGGTTTCAAAATATCTTAAGTAAGTTGTACTTGCGTACTTTTTATTAAATCATATTGTTTCTGAATAATTATTGAGTAAGTTGTTCTTACAGTTTTTTTGGACTTTTGGGGTTTTAGTCTTTTTCTCAATATTTCATTTAACATTAGTTTAACCATTTTCGGTATCATTCACAACATGGATTGATCCACTCTTATATTTTTCCCGTAGATTCTGTTGATTAAACTTGTCAATAAAATTCGCTTTGGATTGCCCCATTGCGGTCACTACCATACATTTCAATATTATCGTATGTATATAGTCTCTCATCTTTATTACTGAGACCAGGATTAGTACCTTGGTTTTTCCCACGGTCAACTCGTTTGTCCACCTTTCTTTGTTGCTGTTCATCTTGTCTCCTCGAATCCCTCTCATCAGCCATTATATAATTTACTTGGGCTTGATTAGTTCCCTGATTGTCACTTGGTGGATCTCCCGAGGGTATGTCCCTATTTCTATCCCCACTTCTGGACCTCCTATATTCATCATGATCATTCCATTGTTGTCTGTTGTAGTTGTTTCTCTCATCTCGTCTATCATAAGTTTGTCTCTGGTTAAAATACGGACGTTTTCCTTGGTAACGATTACTGTAATAATTGTTGTTGGCACTGACATAATTTACTCTTGGTCGATTATCTCTAGGTGGTTCATTTTTCCGCTCCTCTGTATTCCCTGACCTCCATCTACTCCTCCTGTAATAAGATTCTTGCTCATAATTCTCCAGTAGCGTTTCCATGCCTCCAATAGTTTTTATTTGTCCACTTAATCGGGCGCTTATAATCTTCTCCTCGAAGTGATACGCAATTTTGGTCACTAAACACTCTTCAGGGATCTTTGGGTCTAAATATTTTGCCACACACACCTTCCCCAAAAAATAAGCAGTAGGTGTTTGTCCTATATTGCGGTCATACCTACCATGACAGATATCGTCTCTAATAATGTTTTGCACTGACTCCGACCAGTACTTAAGTTTGAACATTGTTTTGAAACTCCCATAATCACACACCTCGTTCCGGATTACAGTCCACCAATTATCGTTAATGTTTTTGAAAGATTCGTCTAATATACCTTTGATCATGTTCCATCGGTTCTCCTTTGACCGATTCAAAATTTCGTCTACTCTCCCTAAAAATTCCAGTGGGTTTCTGCGATAATCCCGAAAGTTTACACTTTCCCTACTATCTTGGATAACATGATGATTGTTGCATGTAGATCTAGAACTTATTCTATCTACATCCCCTTGTAAGTTTGTTTGTATTTGTTGCAAATTATCTAATTTCTCTGCTTGGATATGGCACTGATTCTTAACATTCTCTACCGTTTCGTGAAAATCTGTGAATTTACAGTTTAGACTGCTTTTGATACTATCTAACTGGTCATTGTTTTCTTGGCGTATGGCCATTGTACGAACTTGATTACTTTGTTCCTCCCTTTCCATTCGTGCATAGATTCCTGTTTTGATTTGTTCCATCTTCTCTTCAGTTTTATCTAATCTTTGATTGATTTCTATTAATTTCTTCTCTGCCTCTTCCTTATATTCATCTACTCTTTGGCTGAGTGTATTACTGACTATTTCAATTTTCTCATGAATTTGTTTTATATTTTTGTTATTTTCTTCAAATTTGGTATTCATATCTTCCCTTTGACCGTGAATTATTTCTCTCAACTCATGGTTTTGTTCATTCATGGTTTCTCTGATATTTCCATGAACGGTCTCAATTTTTTCGTTTAGTTGTTTGACTAAACTTTCTTGAATACTATCTATTTTGTCATTGGTTTGTCTGTTTTGTTCCTCCTGTTTCTTAAAATTTTCCTTATTTTCCTCATTGGTTTGCTTCAAGTTTTCCTCCCGTTTCCTAAAGTTCTCCTTATTTTCCTCCTTGGTTTGCTTTGAGTTTTCCTCCTGTTTTCTAAAATTTTCATCTATTTTATTAAATTTCTCGCTCAAGGTTTCATTTTGTTTCCTTGAGTTTTCATCTATTTTGTCATTTGTTTGTTTATTGCTTTCCTTAATGCTATCCATTTTCTCCATCATTAGCCTCATCATTTCTTGCCAATCTGGTTCTCTTCTGGCTTCCGCTTTATCTGGTTGGTCCCCTTGGGCATCTTCTTCAACTCTTTCCTTTTCCATGTTTGTGACTACTTCGGATTCTTCTTTATCACCCATTGGTTGTTCCATTTCACTGTCCGTGACTATTTCTATCTCTCGTTCCTGTCCACCTTCTTCCTTCTCCTTTTCTTCTGCCCTCTTCTTCGATCTGCCTCTGGTATTATGCATTTCTTGTTTTCTCATAACTGCCAACGATAATTAGGTTTTTTGGTATATTAATTTATTGAATATCTCAAAATTCTTTTCTAATTACAGCCCTTTTACGTTGAGCGCCATTTTGTAACGTGTCGCTGGTACTAGCTTGGAGTCTTACAATTTCGGGTTTATAGTTAATTCAGCCCCAATGTTGGGTTCGCCATTCTGTAATGTAACGTCGTTGTGATGTGTGTGAAGTCCGTCTTTTGACAGTCTCGGAGCGGTCAGAGTACCTTTTCGCGATCGTCACTAATGAATTATAATTATTAATGTTTAAATAAATCAGATGGTAAGTTTACCCAAACGAAACAGAAATCGAGCGTGTGTGATTTGGTAGAGATTAAGGAAGTTGTTTAATCTTAGTTGGAAGAGAGAGTAAGAACAATTTGGTTACACCCAGAGTATAAAATTTCTTATTTTCAAATATTCGCTGTTCATAAGATCAGCTGATTTTGACATCAACCTCCAAATGTTAGGTTAACCAAACGCCACTGTTCAGTAATACTCCCCGGTGGATAGTCCTCTTCTTGGCATACTAAAAATCTACAACAATTACCCTCTACAATAAAGAATACACATTTTATTATTTAACATAAAATATTAAGAGTATTTATTTGTATAATATTGATTTACTCTTCTTCCAGTATACAAATATTATAATCGATCTTTTCAGTCAATAATACATTGTATCGATTCAGTTAGGTAAACATTGAATTATCATAAAATTATTTTTCAATGATTTTATAATTTTATCTTTAATTAGACATTAATCAACATATAATTCATTTTATTTATTTCCCCAGGGTTAAGGGTAAGTTCTTTGTGTTATGAGATGGTCAGAAATGGATAATTATATACTACGCTTTACAAGATAAAAATAATCAATTTCGAATTTTTTTTGTTTATTTTCGTAGTACGTAGTTCCGGATTTGTCCACAAGAGTGCAGATTATTTCTTTATTAGACACATGAAATCATTTAAGAAATTTCTGAACTGCACAACGATTTGATATGAGGTTTTCTTGGTTAATTATTAAAAGAAACGTTTATATTACCTCTTTCCTCGAAGTTCTTACTTGCGTGGAGCTGTTTATAGTGTGGTAGTTCTAGTTGTTTTGTAATTTCATTGAATGTCTTTCAGATACAATCTCGCTAAAACTCGAAGTGCGGTTCGGCTAGGCCAGATCTTGGAATGTTTCTTTCACTTTGTTATTGGGTAAAGCAAGTTATATTTGATATCTGAAGGAGTTTAAACATAAGGTGGATACTGTGAGTTAATTTTGTTCCAATTTTGTACCGTTTTCGAACGTTTTAAAATGTTTTTTAATACAATTTTGGTGTCATCACTTTTCTCAACCGAACGGTTTCCAATATTTTAAAATTTAAACAATATGTTGTTATCCTGTTACTCTTAGTAACCCATAATTTCTATATCATTTTTTATTGGTGCTTCTATTTACTTTTGAGTATATAGGCTGTTTTTAATTATTATAAATTTACTTCTTATTTATAGAAAAATAATTCTTTTTAACTTTGGTTTATTTTCCAATTTGATTTATATAAAGTTTTTTTGTTTATTTTCTTATAACTTTAGATATAAGTCTTTAATATTATTATTGACTTTAATTGAATTTATATATTATTTATTAATTTCTTATAGTATCCTTACACTGCACTATTTTCTTCTGCCATTTTCCTCATACAGTATTATTTTATTTTTTATTATCATCTTATATTTAACTCTTTTATTTTTTAACCCTGGGTTATCTTATATTCAAACATAATTATTTTATTAAATATAAAATTAAACCTAGGTACTAAATTTTAGTTGCCTACACAATACAAATCATACAATAATTAAACAAAATACATAAATGGTTAGTAGCATCACAGTCTACTATTATAATCAATAATCCCTACATCTACAGCACAAGTCTGTAAGATGCTCCCTTCACAGTCACTTATTTACGCACTGGGTACACTATAACTCACTTGTTACACTGTATATCACTTAAATATAGTTTATAATGTTTGGTGATATAAAGCAATTTAGAGCTAGTTATATTTTACCCATTTCTGACCTTTATGGTAGTATAATTAAGTTATCATTTTTTGGGACTGGGTTATGTAACGTTACAATATATATTATATAATTATAATATAATATTTTACATGTATAATTATATTATATATATTGTAATATAAAAATATTACAAATATATTTTTTAAATATATTATTGTTGTGATACTAATCACAAGATTAGTCTCCTTATAGCCCCACTGTTGGGCTAGCCAATTTGTAATATAATCGTTACAAATATATAATAATATAATGATATAATGATAGCAATTGTGATGCTAATAAATGTTGTCTGAATCTCGGTGTTGAACTCGCCGACGATACAGCTCCACTTTGGATTCACCAATTGGTAATTATTCCCAATTTACAAAGAATAAATTAAATATAAATAATGTATGATAATAAAGTGTGATTTGTTGATAATAAAAATTTTGTAAGTTATAAAATTTTACTTACATATATATTTTTTTGTTTAATTGATTAATTCAATTAATTAATAAATAATTAATTAATTGTGTGTGTGCTTTAATTACTTCCAATTAAATAGGTATGAATTTGTAATTCAAAACTATTTGTTTCTTTTAATAATTTAATAGTGTAGTTAGATCTGTTGATTTTCTCTGCTGACTTTGCTCTTCTTCTTCCTCTCAGATATTTATTTTATCACTGTAAATTATTTTTTTAGAAGAAAAAATAGCTAACATTCACTATACAAATAAATACAAACTCTTATAACAGAATAATGATGTTCATTTATTGACATTTAAAATTATGCGCCATTCAGGCTGCGCATGGCACAGGCATTGGTTGATATCTGCTCCAGTCGGTAGCGAACAAGACAAAATATATTTTTACAAGAATTATTAATTAGGATTCTTTTAGCGAGTCGAAATGGTCAGAGGGCAAGGAACAAGATACAGTCTTACATATATTTTTTAAACTAAATTATTATGGCTGAAAAAACAATATTATTATGTAAATTGTCAATTATGAAAAGTAATATCGAACCATTCGTCGAAATGACGTCACTTGCTTCCAGCAGGCTGTGTACTTAGCTCGTTCGGAAATAAAAGATGGCCACCATAACCTCGATTTTCTCTGCTATGCACTACTGGAACTGGTTGAGCTTCTCCCACAGAAATAAATGCGTATTCCCTTCTCTGCGAAGTTGTGTTTGTCCAGGAATATAGTGTAGAGTGTCCTCTCTTCTCCTGCGATGTCGTTTCGTGATGGGTTACTAGTGAAGTGTCCGGTGTTCAAATATGTGTATTCGTGTTCTGCTGATATGGTTCAAAATCTTCTCAAAATGGCCGTTGATTTCTTGTGCTTGTGTTAGATGGTGTTATTACTGTTGTTCGGAATTAGTGAGGTGTTATTTATTATCGGTTAGTGTTATTTTTATTTTAGTTAACCTCTGTTACACTTTTCAAAGCTACACTCACGGTTTTACACAAAATTATACTTTTTCGGTCTTCTGTTAATAACTTCTCAACTAGTCGTATTAACGATTAACAATAGACTAAACTCTGAACGTCGTCGTTTTAGGGTAATTTGTGATATGTCTTTTTCCTCTTTCCATTGTTTATATATAAAAGTACATGTCTTAGATTTGGTTCATCATCTAAATATACATAATAAGTTTTCTTATTTTTTACTGTATTTCATTTATTTCTTAATTTTACAAAAATCTAATTATTCAGCAATATTGATTAATTAATTTTACATAATTGGATATATAGCTGGGTTTGTTTCAAGTTCATTTAAGCCTAAAAATTACAATTTTTTATAATTATTGTAGGCCTCATATTTTGTACAAATTTAGTGTTTAAATGGTTTATAATTGTTTTTTCTGATAATATTTCCATGGAATAATATTAATAACTCTGTGATTATCTTTTGTTGTTAATAATTTTGTTGTTAAAACACTTCAATATGGATTAATTTACTGTTTAGTCTGATTTGATTACCATTATAGGCCTAGTATTATTTATTTCCAAAAGAAGTTAATTTTCTTTCCTTTGTCATTCCATTCGTTATTAATTGTATCTGTACTAATTACATTTTCAATTTCTGTGTTGTATGGACTGAATTCTATCCACTATTATGTAGTTTGATTCTCTGATAGATAGTTTTGGTTTACATTACTGGTCTGTTTTTTTTTTTTTAGAGTGGTGTATTAGCTAATCTGCTTTGTACCTTTCATATGATTTACAGTTTTAAATAAAATTATAATATTCCTATTTCCTACTTGCCTCTCTGCCTTACAAACTTGAAAATTAGATAACATGATTTTAAATACAACAGAATATTTTATATCTACTAACTTTTTGTTTATATCACTTAAACATAACAAAAACATCTTATGCCTATTATTTTTTTATACATAGAGAATTATAATGGAAACATCTTATTATCAGCAATATTATCAATCATTGGCTGTCCTTGGATTTTATGTTTCCTTTTATCACAAACCTAATCCTATTAAAACATCTTATTCCTAATAACACTTTCAGTTATTAACTGTCTCTTTTAATTACTATAACTGTCTTGGTAACACAATGAAATAAAAACATCTTATAACTAATGACACCTTCAGTTATTAACTGTCTCTTGTGTTCACTATAACTATTTTGATAACACAATAAAAATAAAAACGTCTTATACCTATTACAATCTTATATTACTTAATTTTTTAAAACACTTTTATTATTAAAATTAACCTTAGTCATTAGACTGTCTTTTATTTTTTATATAGTATTTCTCTACACTGATGGTAGTCTTTTTAATGGATTTTTATTTCTTACACTATCCTTTATTATAGTGTGTCACTTATTATTGTCTACACTAATGGTAGTCTTTTAAATAATTTTTTACATATTATACTTATATCTAGTTTACAATTCGGTTTTCTTTGGATTGTATCTTGTAACTTGAGTTACTGGGTCTAAATATATTGGTTTTAATTTAGTTCAATGGTATGTATTCCATTTATTAACATTTTTTGGAATAGCTCTTCTTGTTTCTAGGCTCTTTGTAGGAATCTTGACATATTTTGTCCTTTCTTCGTTATTATATTAGTAAATTTCTTGTCTTGTGGTTTCTCTGCTTCTTGACCTTATAAATTTCCATTATTAATATTGTTTTCACCTTTTTATCTCCTTTTTCTTGTCTTTCCTATTTACTGCTTCCCCAGTCTACTGGGTATACAGCTGGTTTATTGGGTTTTTACATAGTAAGTTATTTTGACCAATAGTTTTCTTTGTTATTTTTTATTCTTATTAACATTTTATTGACTTAATATACAGTTTCTTTTGCTTAACCTTTAAACAATTCATTCTTCTCACTCACTATGGACCTTTTCTGTTTATTTATGTTGCCTTAAGTTAAAATTTTAACGTGATAATTTTGTTATGCTACATATGCTCTCCTGTAAAAGTGATTAGTTCAGATCCTACTCTTAGTATGGATGAAATAATTACTACTAATTCTTTTTATTTACCATATTTTCTTCGTGATTACATGTTTTCACTTTATATACCTTCCTTTTCCACCGTTGCTTCCTCTCAGATGATGTGTATCTCCTTCATTAGTTTCTTTCTTCATTAATAAGTGATCCTCAATCTTGTGTATAACATTATCATTTTATATCCTTTCTTATTTGGTGCTTCCTCACCAGTATGTTTACTCCCTAACATTCCCTAACATAATGATTGGAACAGTTCAGAGTGGCACTTTTGGCTTCAATCCCTGCTGTCCAATACTTCAATTAATTGAGTCCAGAGGTATTATCATCTCTGCTCAAAATATAAGACTGATGGCATTTTTTACATCCAGTCATAAAAATAAAAAATCAGTAAAAGTAGTCTCTTTTGATTAAAATAAACATCTTTAGATTCTTCATTTCATAATACTTTATATCAATTAATACTTTTATACACTTGACTCTTCTTCTCTATTAAAGCTTATTCCATATTATGTGGTTTAGGTATGTGGTATAATATACATTTCATCATTTCATCATGTTTACATAGTAATTAGCATTTATATTTATTTTTTCTACCATCTGGTATCCAATGAGTTATTTTATTGCTCATGGCATAACATTAATTAATTCTTTATCACTTATCACTGTAACAGTGGTTATTGCAACAACATTATAATTAATAGTACCAGGGTTTTTGGTTTCTGGTCTTAATATTTGGTCTTTGCTTAGTTGGTCCTTCTTCATTGTTCCATCTTTATCAAATTATTTTCTTTGTGAGTTTGGTTAAGTTGTTTCGATTAAGTCATATGATATTCTGGTTTCTTTTCTCTTTTTCATTTGAAATTCTGTATCATTTTTGTCTTACTTACATAATTTATAATAGTGGTCATTGTTAGCATAGTCACTATTATCATACAAACTATAGTATGGTTTTTTACAGTTGTGATTGTTTATTGAGTTTTTTTTTTACACTGGTTTTTATGAGGATTTGTTACCTTCCTTCTTCTAACATTTTTAACATTTGTTAATATATTGTTCGGGTAACATTAAATTATCCAATTGTTTAACATTGGTTGTTCCTTTGTTTATTGGAACCTGTTCTTTTTGTTTTGGGTCTCTGGAGAGTTTGAGAGAGAGTTTTTACATTTTTACTCCATTACCTTCAAATTCTTTTATGTAAGAGTTCACCCAAATTATGAGTGTGATTTGTTCTTACTCTTATAGAATTTTGTATCTGTTTCTTACAAAATCTCTTTTCGTATTTAAGAGTTATTTCTCATCATTCGTATGAGTAATGATATGAGCTTACTATTTTTTAACTTTAGATATTTTTATTCAACTAACTTCTTTCTTATTCATAGTAGTTTTTCAAATATTTTGGTGTAAGTTGTACTTACTAATGTTTTGAATTTTGAACATTTTTTATTCATCAAAATTCTTTTCGTTTATTCATAATTCTTCGAATGTTTGGTGTAAGTTGTACTTATTAATTTTTGAATTTGGAAATTTTTTTATCCATCAAAATTCTTTTCGTTTATTCATAATTCTTCGAATGTTTGGTGTAAGTTGTACTTACTAATTTTTGAATTTGGAAATTTTTTTATCCATCAAAATTCTTTTCGTTTATTCATAATTCTTCGAATGTTTGGTGTAAGTTGTACTTACTAATTTTTTGAATTTTGAAATTTTTTTTTTATCTCTAAATATTTTTTAATTGATAATTGATTATAAGTTCCTTTTACTTTATTTGAAATGATATCCTTTAATACATACGTATTGTTATTATTGTTTTTAATAATCAGGTATGGGCCGGTATACAGCAGTAAGAACTTTTTGGTAATGCCTTCCAAAGTACTGGGTAATTCCCTGTTTTTTAGCAGTACCTTTTCTCCGACTTCATAGCTTATTATTTTCTTAATCGCCTTTTGATACTTGTTCTTGCGCCTTTCCTGGTCTTGTGCCAATTTATTGTAGAATCTGATTCGATTGAACTTGTATTCTTGACTCATGGGGAACTCTATTATGTCTAGTATTTCTCTTGGAGGCGGTTTTTCATACATTGCCGTGTATGGCGTGGTACCTATAGCAGGGTGATATGACAAATTAAGGAATTCTTCAGTAGCTAATAAATATTCTTGCCACTTCCTTTTTCGATTATAGCAATAAGTCCGTAATATTCTTCCGACTTCTCGCAGTACCCTCTCTGCTGGATTGCTGCTGGGGTGGTAGACAGATGTCTTGTATGTCTTAATGCCCAACGTATTTAGGGTGTTTCTCCACCTCCAACCCTTAAATTGCGTTCCATGGTCTGTGATAATGGATGCCGGGCTCCCTATCTCTAGAATGTAATGATTTGTTATTATTCCTAGAGTCTTCAAAGTGGTGGCTCTGTTCACAGGGTACAGTTTTGTGAATTTTGTGAAGTGATCCATCATGATAATAATGTATTTGTATCGATGGCGTCCGCCACTGCGGGGAAATGGACCACAGATGTCCAGAAAGACCTTTTCCAGTTTGGCTTGTGAGGTAATTGGTATCATCGTACCCTCTTTTCTCTCATTGTTGGTTTTCACCAATTGACATATCAAACAGGTTTTAAGGTAGTTTCTCGTCTTTCTATTTATACTTTTTATATGACAATTCTCTTCTATCGCCTTGATCACCTTCATAGCTCCCATGTGACCGTATCGTAGATGATAGTCCAGGATGATATCCTTTTCGATTGTAGTAGGGATCATGATCTTCCATATCTCTTCATCAAGGGATGTTTTGATGAATAATATTTTGTTATGTACACAATAAAATTTGGTTATTGCGTCATCTTGGTTGGAGAGACGAAGTTTAATGTGGTTTAACTTCGGGTTGGACTGCTGGTGTTTGCTGATGTCCTGCACTATCTTTTCTAAATCGGATCTGTCCTTAATAATATTATAGATTTTCAAGATGCTCTCCTTTTCGCCTTCGAATCTTTGTTCTTCCAGATTTACTCTCGACAACACGTCGGCTACTACATTTTTACTTCCAGGAACATACTCCCACTGTA
This sequence comes from Magicicada septendecula, assembly GCA_034769895.1. Taxonomy (NCBI): domain Eukaryota; kingdom Metazoa; phylum Arthropoda; class Insecta; order Hemiptera; family Cicadidae; genus Magicicada; species Magicicada septendecula. The sequence goes on along the minus strand of CM068367.1, from coordinate 1,033,047,208 downwards.
TATCGTATTCCTGCAGGGCAAGTACCCATCTGGTCAATCTACCATGGCTTAACTTGCATCTTCTCAGAAATGATATAGATTTGTGATCTGTTCGAACGGTCACTGGATATCTGAGGATATACGTCTGAAACTTCCCACAGGCAAAGACTACACTTAGCAGTTCCTTTTCCGTCACGTTATAGTTCTTTTCACACTGGTTAAGGGTTCTACTAGCAAAGCTCACTACTAGATGGTTTCCACCTTTGTCTTCTTGGTACAGTGTTGGTCCCAAGCTAATGTTACTATAGTTTAGAAAGAAGGGTCGGTTAAAATCTGGATGGTTGAGCATTACTGCTTCTAAGAACTTCTTCTTAATTGATTTGAAGGTTTCGTCTTGTTCTTGACCCCATCGCCATTTATTCTTGGACGATAACTGGTACTGAAACCGGGCCGTCAGTTCGGAATAATTATTTTGGAACTTCCTATAGTAGTTACACAGGCCTAAAAATGATTGTAGTTGCCTTCTGTTTTTTGGTATAGGGAATCGTTGTATGGCGTCTACCTTTTCTGTTGATGGTGTTATTCCTTGACTGTTTAACTGGAAACCCAAGAATTGTACTTCTTTAGCTATAAGCTTGGACTTGTCTAGTTGAAGGGTAACATTATTTTCAGCCAACTTCTTCAAGACATGCTCCACACGGTAACAGTGTTCTTCCCAATTGGTTGATGTTATTAGGAGATCATCAACATAGACAGTCGTGAATTGGAGCGCTTCTGGTCTGAGTATATGATCCATACAGGCGACAAAAACAGCTACTGAATTCACCAACCCGAAGGGCAACCTCTTAAACTGATAGTTGCGCCCTTCGAAGATGAACGCCATGTATTGCCGGCTTGTTGGGTGCAACTCCACCTGACAATACCCGCAAACGGTATCCCACGTGGTAATGAACTTCGTTCCGTGAAATCTCTTCAATATCTCATCAATTTCGCCAGGTGAGGTACGATCGTTAATAATCATTTTATTTATCTCACGTGCGTCAAGGCAAAGCCTTACCTTCCCATTTTTCTTTTGTATAGCCACAATTGGGCTAGTGTATGGCGATTGACTGCTCTCGATAATATCTTTACTGATCATATTTTGGATCTCTGTGCATACGGCTTCCTTCAAAGATTGTGCTATGGGATATGACTTTCGATTAAATTCTACCGGTTCTCTGAATCGTATGGAACATTGGTAGTTCCGGATCTTTCCAGGTTCGTCCGAAAATACAGCTCGATATTTTTCATATATGTCGACTAATTGATTCAGCTGGTTTTCCTCTAATTGCTCGGTAGTATTATGGCACTGGAAGTTACGTATCTCCTGAATCTTTTGTTGCCATAGGTCATCCTCCGAATCCTGATGTACTGGCTTGTTGTTTGTCGAGTAGTTTGACAAGTAATTCACCTTATTTTTGTGGTCGAGAAGTTGTCTGGAGTCTAACATCTTGTTGTTAGTTAAATTGGCTACCCAGGTCGAACCTTCAGAAAAGAGTGATACCTTTCCTCGGCACAAGTCGATAATTGCTGAGTTTCTGCGCAATATGTCACATCCTATCATGATGTTGAAAGGTAATCCGGTTGCAACAAGAAATATCATATCCACACTAATGCCCTGACTGTTGACACTTAGGGATACCTGTTTTCTTATGGTCTTGTCTGTCGGCCGGTAGCTCCTACAAGTACAATATTGTTACGACGGTCTACTCGATCGTCGTAGGTACAGTGGAAAAAAAATAAGTACAAGACACCAATTAAGTCACTAATCACACCTTTAATTGTTATAGTAAAACAGTTCGTAATTAACAACACAGTGTCTACAACAAATCAAATGAAATGTTCGTACGCAATAAAATGTCCACTAATATTAAAACTCAACTGTATTACAATTATACCGTCGGAATACAAAACGCAACACTTCACTAATAACTACTTGAACGTACACCGTAATAACCCGAACCGCTCTGTAAAATATATCGCACTAATACTCTCGAACCGCACAGTCAAAAATCTCGCATTGAACTGAAAACTAATGCCGCGATGCGATGTATTTATAGCTACGTTCACACACCAGAAGCTTCCAAACTGCGTCTTATCTCTCGCGAACTACGTAATTACTGCGGCCTTGACACAGTCCGAGCGCCTGAGCGGAGCCTGGCATAGTCGAGAAAATTCTCGCAAAGTGCGTCTGTAGCACGTACACCACACGCTTACATCGATATCTTTCTGGCGCATTCGATAAACACGTAGATTGTTCTGTGCTGTCGTAGCATTGCCCCCCTCCTTAAGCCTGTTCGTCCCGAACTGGCAAAGCATCTCTAAATTTGTATTTAGCCAGGCGATCTAGGTGGACGACCTTGAACTTTCGCTGTCCTTCCTGTTGAATCCGATAAACAACATCGTTAATCCTTTTTTTTACAGTGTAGGGTCCTTCCCAGTTAGACTGAAGCTTAGGTGAGCGACCACGACGGCGCTTTGGATTGAACAACCAGACCTGATCTCCTTCTTGGAAACCCACACTATTGCTGCGAATGTCATACCGAGTTTTCATTTTATCACTGGCAATCTTGAACCGTCCTCTTACCAAGCGATTCATTTCTCGCAGTTGGTTTTCTAATTGCGAGGAATAGTTCTTTGGCTCTTGGTACTGAGTCTCAGGTGATCCAAACATCAAGTCCCCAGGAAGACGAATCTCCCGCCCAAACACCAATTTTGCTGGAGTCATGCCGGTTGTGTCATGTACTGATGATCTATACGCCATAAGGAATAGTGGTATACGTTGGTCCCAGTCTGTTTGGTTCTCATCAACAACTTTCGAAAGATGCTGCTCAAGTGTCCTGTTGAATCTCTCAACCATCCTGTCCGACTGAGGATGCAGAAGCGTTGTCCTGGTCTTTCGAATGCCAAGTAGACGGCATAATTCTTTAAACACTCCTGATTCGAAATTTCTCCCTTGATCCGTATGGATTTCCATAGGGGCTCCATAACGGCAACAGAAGTTGTGAACTAACTGCTTTGCCACAGTGGTAACCTCCTGATTTGGAATTGCGTAGGCTTCCACCCACTTAGTAAAGTAGTCACCTACAACATTATGTACCGGTTTCCATCGTCAGTAACTGGGAATGGTCCAGCAATGTCTATGGCAATTCTCTCGAAAGGTTGTCCAACGTTATACTGTCTCATTTTTCCCCTGCTTCTGGTTTGTGGGCCCTTGCTTGCAGCACATATTTCACACGTCCGAACCCATTCCTCTACGTTGTGGTGAAGATGAAGCCAATAGAATCGCTTCCGTATTTTGTCAAGGGTTTTGTTAACGCCAAGATGGCCTCCAGATGTTCCATCATGCATCTCCTTCAAAACAGACTGCACTTTACTTCGGGGAACTATCAACTGCATGACCACGTCTCGTCCATCTGCACTTTCCCAAGCCCTTTTCAGCAATCCGTTTTCTAAGGTGAGAGATTCCCATTGTGCCCAGTAGCCCTTCAGCACTTCGGAACCATGGCAGATATCTTGCCAGTCCGGGCGGCGACCTTCCTCTTTTGCTGTCAAGATCGGTCCAATGTCTTCATCAGTCATCTGTTCTTGTCGACAGTCTTGTGTTGTCCAGCCATCAGCCAGGAAATCTACAGTGATGGCTTGAACATGTTCACTTGAGTTTTGTTCTTCCTTTCTGTGGCAATGTCGGCAGTCTTCCGGGCATGGTCTTCGTGATAAGCCATCTGCATTACCGTGCAGGCGCCCCCGCCGATGTTGTACCTTGAAGTTGTACTCTTGCAGACGTTCAAGCCACCTTGCCAACTGTCCTTCCGGATTTTTAAATCTCAAGAGCCATGCAAGTGCAGCATGTCGGTACGTAGTGAAAACTCTCTCCCATAGAGGTATTTATGGAAGTGCTCCAAAGCTCTGACAATTGCCAACAACTCTCTTCTTGTAACACAATAATTTCTCTCTGGTTTAGAAAGCGTCTTGCTGTAATACGCTATTACTCGTTCTTCACCGTTCTGCACTTGAGACAAAACTGCTCCCAGACCAGTATTGCTTGCGTCTGTGTCTACGATGTACTTCCCTTCGGAAGCTGGAAAAGCGAGAATTGGCTGCGAACATAATGCAATCTTCAACGTTCTAAATGCTTGTTCACACTCTCTCGACCATTGGAAGTTTCGTTTATTTTCCGTTAGCTCATGTAGTGGTTTAGCAATAGTAGCGAAGCCTTTCACAAAACGTCGGTAATATGAGCATAACCCCAGGAAACTCCGAACTTCGTGTTTATTCTTCGGAACTGGCCAGTCTCTTACGGTGTCTACTTTATTAGGATCCATGCTAACGCCTGCTGCTGAAACCAGATGGCCCAAATACTGTACTTCCTTCTGGAATAGAGAACACTTCTTCGGGCTCAGCTTCAGTTGTGCACCGTGAATTCTAGTTAGAACTTCCTTAAGGTTTTCCAAATGATCTTCGACAGTCTTCCCGATCACTATGACATCGTCTAAGTAAACAAGGCAAGTTTTCCACGTCAGGCCTCGGAGTATCAGGTCCATCAATCTCTCAAATGTTGCCGGTGCATTACAGAGTCCAAATGGCATGACGTTAAATTGGAATAAGCCACTTGGGGTCGAGAAAGCGGTCTTTTCCTTGTCTTCTTGATGAAGACCCACTTGCCAATATCCACTCTTTAGGTCCAATGTGGAAAACCACTGTGCTCCGGACAACGTGTCGAGTGTATCGTCAACGCGAGGTAATGGATAGCAGTCTTTCTTTGTAACATCATTTAACCTCCGGTAGTCTACGCAGAAACGCAATCCACCATCCTTCTTCGCTACCAGCACTACAGGGGAAGACCAAGCACTTGACGAAGGTTCAATTACTCCCTCTGTCAACATGTCCTGTACTAACCGAGACATCTCCTCTTGTTTAGATAATGGAGGCCTTCGAGGAGGTTGGCGTATCGGTGTTGTGTCCCCAGTATTGATGCGATGTTGCACAAGAGAGGTTCTTCCCAGCGACTGTCCCCAAACTGCAAAACAATCTTTGAATTCGTGTAAAAACTGTCCGAGTTCTTTTACCTCACCACTTGAGAGGTCGTTAGAAGATCTGTTCAATAATTCTTGCAGTTCCTCTGGCAAATTAGAAGTATCCGAAGAACTGGGTCTTCGTTGCGTTATTCCGGCTACCCAGGCCACAGGAGTCAATTTGCCTAGGAGCGTATTGCTTTGTAAAGTGATAGCTTGATCCAAAATATTCACCACTCTAATAGGTACATTTCCGGTTTCGTCAGGTTTTACTAAACTTCTGGCAATTAGTATGCCCGGTGTGCTGACTACCTGGGGTTCGAATATAGAGCACTGATTGCCCCTAGTATCTACCGCAGTTCTAACCATGATGATCTTTTCGGAGTTTGGCGGAACAGTTACGGCCACTTGGTTTATGACGTCCATCGATTTTTCTGCTGTCGTCATTGTTGATAGCATTACCTCTTCGCCTCCGATTCTCAAGACATTGTTTTTGAAGTCGACTATAAATCCATATGCGTTCATAACGTCCACACCAAGAATTGCTTCATCCACAATGTCTGCAACAAGTACTTGATGATTAAACTCAAGTCTACCGAGGTGTAGGTGTATCTCCACTTTTCCATACACTTTTACAGGCCGTCCAGTAGCTGTTCGCAAGCTGCAAGAGCACCAGATTGGCTTGAGATCTTTCACCACGTCGGGGCGCACAATAGAAACTGTTGCGCCTGTGTCAACTGTAATCGAGGTTGGCCTTTCTTGAACAAATCCGGTAACTACCAAGCTCCCGGTGTTTTTCTGAAGTGTAGAAATTGCGTATTCTCTAGGGGCTTCGTTCCTCCAGTTAGTCAGCACACGCCCCGTTGCACCGACTATTGCTCGTTTCCCTGCTGCTGAATTCTAACCCGACAATCTCGTTGTAGATGTCCAGGTTTCCCACATCGATAACACTTCGGTCTTCCATCTTTTCTTATTTTATTCTGTGGCGCCGACCGTCGAGTCTCTGTTCCTTGTTCTTCTTCCTCATCGTCTGTGCCGTCGCGATCTTTTAGCTCGCGCACTTTATGACTTGTCCAACCAGACGCTGATTTGGCGGCCTCAAATAGCAAAGCATGTACCAGGGCGTCCGCACTGTTCTGGTGTCTTGCCATTCGTAACACTTGCTGTAGTTCGTTATCTCGGACACCGGCAGTAAATGTCTGCATCGCAAAACGCGTTCGAAAATCTTCTGGCGCTTCAGGATAGGCCAGTCTAATTAGTCTGTCGATACTTGCTTCAAACTCTTGAAGACTTTCCCCAGAATGCTGTCGCCTTGCTCTCAACTGGGTGCAGTACACATCTCGCAAATGTTTATCACCATACCGTAATTCCAGAGCTTTTATCAACTCGGCATAGGTGTTCTGGCTGTCAGGTGGCACTTTCTGTAGTAGTTCTGCCGCGGGTCCTTTTAATGCAAGAACAAGTGAAACAGCCTTGTCTTTTTCTGTCCAATTATTTGCGCATGCAGCAGCTTCAAATTGGCGGAGGTACGATGCCCAGTGAGTGCTTCCGTCAAAGGTTGGAGATTTGACATGAACTGTCCCTACTGCAGGCAAAGTGACTTTCTCTGTTGACTTATTTTCTGTCTTGATCACTGGTACAGTCTGTTCAGAAATTTGTTTTGGTTGAATCTTCATGCACTGTTCAACTTCAGTTTTAATTTGTTCTCTTATGTTTGCCATTGAGTTTTCTACTGCAGATATTTTATTTGACACAGATTCTTCTATAACAGTTATTTTTGTAGACATCGATTCCTCCACAGTCAAGACAGATTTTTCTACTTCAGCTATTTTTAATGTCATTGATTCTTGTACCTCCGATATTTTAGTTACTTGCTTATTAAGCTCACCTCGTAGGAGACCCAACTCTGCAGCGGTTTGTTCTTGTGTCTGCTTTTGCTGCTGTATTAACTCCTTGATGTCATCTGCTTCCTGCTTCCGTTCCTCTGCCTCCTGCTTGCGTTTTTCATCCTGTCGTGTTTCTGTTTCTTCCGCCTCCTGTCTGCGTCTTTCCTCTGTCTGTAACAACAGCGCCTGGAAATTTTCCATCATCTGACTGGCATCCATTGTTTTTCGATTAATTACGAATTACACTCGTCTTGTACAAAGTTTCCACTGTTAACCGTTCTATCCCACTTCTGACACCACTGTTATGACGGTCTACTCGATCGTCGTAGGTACAGTGGAAACAAAATAAGTACAAGACACAAATTAAGTCACTAATCACACCTTTAATTGTTATAGTAAAACAGTTCGTAATTAACAACACAGTGTCTACAACAAATCAAATGAAATGTTCGTACGCAATAAAATGTCCACTAATATTAAAACTCAACTGTATTACAATTATACCGTCGGAATACAAAACGCAACACTTCACTAATAACTACTTGAACATACACCGTAATAACCCGAACCGCTCTGTAAAATATATCGCACTAATACTCTCGAACCGCACAGTCAAAAATCTCGCATTGAACTGAAAACTAAGGCCGCGACGCGATGTATTTATAGCTATGTTCACACACCAGAAGCTTCCAAACTGCGTCTTATCTCTCGCGAACTACGTAATTACTGCGGCCTTGACACAGTCCGAGCGCCCGAGCGGAGCCTGGCATAGTCGAGAAAATTCTCGCAAAGTGCGTCTGTAGCACGTACACCACACGCTTACATCGATATCTTTCTGGCGCATTCGATAAACGCGTAGATTGTTCTGTGCTGTCATAGCAATATTATTAATAGGTAGTACCGGTAAGTTTTTGTGTCATTCCTGCTGTATCCGGTCCAACTCATTACGATTTATTATAGAGACATTGGCTCCAGTGTCTATCATTATAGGAACAGAAATACCCTCAATTTCTGCAATTATATATATTATTTCATTGTCATTATTATTAATGTTAATTTCGTTTTCTTCTAGCAAGTCCTTACGGATATCTTTCAAATAATTACTGTATATTATTGTAAAATTTTTTCTTTCTTTCTTTGATTTTATTTCTTGGTCAAACCCAGCAGATTGGAGCAGTAAAGAGTTATTGGAGTTTATTACTGCCTCCGTTCGTTTAAATGTTCCGCATCACTACGGATTAGGCCGTTGGAAGCATCAACTTGGAGTCCTGAAACTGCTTCGTTTGGTTCCGCACGATCGTCCTGTTGGGCTTCCGTTACAGGTAGTCTTCGTTGATTGTCCAGGCTGGAACTGCGTCTGGGCTCGTACTCTCTGTAACGATTATTTCCCTGACTTCCTTGAAAGGTCTCGTACTCATAATATCGGCTCCTTCGTTGAGGCTGGTACCTCCTCTGTCCACTGCCTTCCGCTCTGATGTAGTTAATATGGGGTCGATATGTCCTGTAATTATTGTTATTACCTCCATTCGGGTAATTTCTGTTATAATTACTATGATAATTGTTATTAGAGGGGTTGGGGTTCCTCTGACCATTTGGAACATAATTACGGTTATTATTATAATAACCGTTGTTGTTTTGTGGACGGTTATTATTATTATTATTGTTGTTGCCCTCATTATTATTAATTCGAGGAACATGATTATTATTACTACTGTTATTAAATCTAGGTACATTATTGTTATTACGGGTGTTATGATTGTATTCGGCATTATTCCGTTTTGCGGAATTATAATTATTGTTGTTGCCCACATTCTGCCGATTATTATTATTCGAATTATTGGTGTTACTTCTTGGTTCCGGCCTTTCATATCTCCTGCGACTTTGGCGGTAGTAATCCTCATGCTCATACATTTCTAAGAGCTCGGTCATTGCTTGTACAGTCTTTATTTGACTGTTTCTTCTAGCTCTTGTTATATCTTCCTCATAATGGTATGAGAGCTTGCTGACCAGGCATTCTTCCGGTATTCTGGGCTCTAGATGTTTGGCCACGCACACCTTTCCCAAGAAGTACGCCGTCAGAGTCTGGTTTCCATACGGGTTGTATTTTCCATGACAGATCCCGTCTCTAGCGATATTTTGTGTCGATTCAGACCAATATTTGGCTTTGAATAGCCTTTTGAATTGTTGGTAGTCGGTCACTTCGTCTCTTATCGCCATCCACCAGTTATCTGCTATCTCCTTGAACGATTCGTCAAGTACTTCTTTATTCTCCCTCCAGCGATTGCCTCTGTGTTTGGTGAAGTACTCTTCGATTCTGGCTAGGAACTCCATCGGTTTGTTTTTATAAAATCTGAAGTTAATTCCTTCGCGATTCTCGCTGTTAGGACAACTGGTAATGCTTGTTGGTCGACTATGGAACAGGTCTATATCTGTTTGGTTCTGTCGCACCTGACTGTTGATACTGGTCACAGTAGCTTCAATGCCGTCACATTTTTCTGTGAATCGGTCCTGCACTCGCTCCCAGTCTTCACGTGTTTCTTTTAGTCTTTCCTCCAACGTCTTCCTAGTCGTTTCTTCAATGTTGTTAACCTTAGTATTTATTTCTGTCTTGATACTCTGTACTTCTCGTTCAGTCTGACTCCATCTTTCGTCAGCTCTTGTAATCTTGTGTTCGATTACCGTTATTTCCTCTTCTACCTTCTTGCTGATTGTTTCATTGTTTTCAGCTATCTTCTGGCTCAATTCTTCCTTCAATATTTCCATTCTTCCGTCTAACCGGTTCATGTTATCTTGGTTCGTCTCCTTCAATTCTTCTCTCAATTGTTGATTATTGCTTTCCATTTTCTGACTTGTTTCTTCCATCCTCTTGTTGATTTCTTCCAGTTTTTGGCTTATCTGGGTTAATTCCTCCTTCGACTGTTTATTGTCAGTCTTTATTTCCTCCATTTTCTCCTCAATTTTCTGAATATTTTCTTCCATCTTCTCTTCTATCTTCTTACTGTTTGCTTCCATCTTCTCCTCCATCTTCTTACTGGTATCTCCAATTTTATTACCCAATTCTTCCTTCAATCGCTGGTTATCATTCTTCATTTCCTTATTATTTTCTTCCATCTTCTCCTCCATCATCTTACTATTTTCTTCGATTTTCTTATTGGTATCTCCGATTTTTATACCCAACTCTTCCTTTGTCGTTTTCAATTCTCTGAGTAACATCTCCATCATTTGATCAAATTTTGTATCTTCCTTTGTGGTGGATTTCTTCGGCTGTTCCTCCTGTGGTGCAGGCTTGTTTGGTTCTGCTGGCGGTAATATCGACTCCACATCTTCCACTGGTGTCGCCTCTTTATCCTCCATGTCTACCTCCTGCTCGGCCTCCACAGCCCTTTTTTTTGATATAACCCTCCTGTGCATCTCGCTCCTTCTTCCGACCTATTGACCGCTGCCGAGCTAAAAATAGGAAACTGGACAATCGTCCTTATTTTATAACTCTATTAACTCCTATTTTAGGCCCTTTAGTTGGACGCCAATTTGTAATATATATACTTTATTACAAATATAATTTAAATATATATTATTGTAAATACTAATCACAAGATTAGTCTCCTTAAAGCCCCACTGTTGGGCTAGCCAATTTGTAATATAATCGTTACAAATATATAATAATATAATGATATAATGATAGCAATTGTGATGCTAATAAATGTTGTCTGAATCTCGGTGTTGAACTCGCCGACGATACAGCTCCACTTTGGATTCACCAATTGGTAATTATTCCCAATTTACAAAGAATAAATTAAATATAAATAATGTATGATAATAAAGTGCGATTTGTTGATAATAAAAATTTTGTAAGTTATAAAATTTTACTTACATATATTTTTTTTTGTTTAATTGATTAATTCAATTAATTAATAAATAATTAATTAATTGTGTGTGTGCTTTAATTACTTCCAATTAAATAGGTATGAATTTGTAATTCAAAACTATTTGTTTCTTTTAATAATTTAATAGTGTAGTTAGATCTGTTGATTCTCTCTGCTGACTTTGCTCTTCTTCTTCCTCTCAGATATTTATTTTATCACTGTAAATTATTTTTTTAGAAGAAAAAATAGCTAACATTCACTATACAAATAAATACAAACTCTTATAACAGAATAATGATGTTCATTTATTGACATTTAAAATTATGCGCCATTCAGGCTGCGCATGGCACAGGCATTGGTTGATATCTGCTCCAGTCGGTAGCGAACAAGATTGACAAAATATATTTTACAAGATTAATTAATTAGGATTCTTTTAGCGAGTCGAAATGGTCAGAGGGCAAGGAACAAGGTACAGTCTTACATATATTTTTTAAACTAAATTATTATGGCTGAAAAAACAATATTATTATGTAAATTGACAATTATGAAAAGTAATATCGAACCATTCGTCGAAATGACGTCACTTGCTTCCAGCAGGCTGTGTACTTAGCTCGTTCGGAAATAAAAGATGGCCGCCGTAACCTCGATTTTCTCTGCTATGCACTACTGGAACTGGTTGAGCTTCTCCCACAGAAATAAATGCGTATTCCCTTCTCTGCGAAGTTGTGTTTGTCCAGGAATATAGTGTAGAGTGTCCTCTCTTCTCCTGCGATGTCGTTTCGTGATGGGTTACTAGTGAAGTGTCCGGTGTTCAAATATGTGTATTCGTGTTCTGCTGATATGGTTCAAAATCTTCTCAAAATGGCCGTTGATTTCTTGTGCTTGTGTTAGATGGTGTTATTACTGTTGTTCGGAATTAGTGAGGTGTTATTTATTATCGGTTAGTGTTATTTTTATTTTAGTTAACCTCTGTTACACTTTTCAAAGCTACACTCACGGTTTTACACAAAATTATACTTTTTCGGTCTTCTGTTAATAACTTCTCAACTAGTCGTATTAACGATTAACAATAGACTAAACTCTGAACGTCGTCGTTTTAGGGTAATTTGTGATATGTCTTTTTCCTCTTTCCATTGTTTATATATAAAAGTACATGTCTTAGATTTGGTTCATCATCTAAATATACATAATAAGTTTTCTTATTTTTTACTGTATTTCATTTATTTCTTAATTTTACAAAAATCTAATTATTCAACAATATTGATTAATTAATTTTACATAATTGGACATTGTAACGTGACAGATGTATGCATAATATTGAATGGCAATTGATCATTAGAATAATAAAGTTATAATATTTAAATTTGGAAGAAAGCATTAAGTTTAATATAAATAGATTAATTCATAGCAACTGTGGAAAGAAATCATTATTATTTAAAAAATACAAGTTCAAATAAAATGAGTTACTAGTGATGAGTCATCCAAAACCAGTCTCATAACCAAAGGTTTTCAAGTTATAACCCAGGAAGGTAAGAAAGTGAATAACCAAGCAGTACAGAATATGACCAAACCCACAACGAGGAAGAATAAATAGAATAGAAACCCTAAAATAAGCCAAGATCAACCAATACAGGTGGTGTATTTCTAAAATGAAGAAGAAGATGGAGAAGATCCCAAGAAACCTGATGGCATCAAGAAGAAGATGGAGAAGATACCAGTGCCAGAAGGCAGGAGAAAAGAAGACTGATGAAAGAAGAAGAAGGCAGCATCCTGAAGAAGATGTCATGCTCTTATAAAAGACACCCAAATCCCCATACCCCCAAAATAAATCATTAACCAATAAAAGTATAACGAAATGATAACCACATGTACATAAAATTAAGAGAGAGAAGTGTATAAAGTAAAAGTTGCCAGTGAACTAAGATGAAACAATAATATAGTACCCATGGAACAAATCTCCATTGTAAAACACTAACCAATTTATTATGTTAATAAGACTATACGACCATTTAGCAATAACATAATATAAAAGTGCAAAGTGAACCAGTGATAGTTTTGGGTATTATAGAAAATAAACCTTGTGTTTCATTCTTGGCAATCACAAACATTGAATACAATGAAATATGCAATTTTCAATGACTTGAAATGTGTACTGTGAGAATATGTTACTTATAAGACATAAATCTGTTTAAAATAACATTTTGTTTTATATGCAAAAAGAGAAAAACAGATTTCATAATACTATTTGAACAATTTATACTATTTATTTATTTATGACAGGGTACAATTCCCCAAAGACAATGTGTAAAAGACGGTATGAAAACTGTAGAATCCTACTTATAATAATAGTTAGCAACAAGAATATAGATATAAGGTTTTTATGAATATAGTATAAGGATTTTTAAAAATGTATTAGGTATAAGGCCATTTGTTTGGGTCTGCTATAACTAACATCAGAACTGTAAAAAAAATTACTACTGGTAAATAGTAGGAAGTAATTAAGATGTTAGTTAGTAGAAAAGTTTTTTTTGTGAACCATATTTCCATGTTAGAAATAAGGATTTTGTTGTAAAATGTCTGAAGGTTAAAGACAATCATTTATTTAAAAAATATTCTTTATTTGTTTAACTGTGATTTGTATTGTAACCAATACTAATTGTTATTGTGTAATTTGGAAAAATGTTTAGTTTATAAGTCTATATTTAAAAGTCAGAGAGGGTATCACACATCATATATTGTTTGTAAAATATTTTGTAAGGAAAAATTGTTAAAAAACCTAGGCCAAAAAAAAAAAAAAAAGAAAACCAAACTTCATCAAAACAGAGAAATTACTCATTTAAATGCAAATAAACAAAAGGGGTTTAGACAAAATAAACTTGAGATCAAGCCATATAATTGCACATACCATTTAGAAAGATTTAAATAAATTATATTCAGAATTATAAATAAAAATGAAAATGACTAAACTCAGAAATTTGGACATGGGAGTCATATATTCCAGAATAATGTTTTAGAATACAACTAATTCAACTAATTACAAGAAAATAAGGGAATATAAACCTTTTAATACAATATAAGATTATTAATATTAAATATAACTGATAAAATGGCTGAATTTACATAATAACAGGAAGTAAATTTTGGAGATGTTTTGACTTTTCAGAGAATACAAAATGAAAGCAAGATTACTAATTTTGGACAGAAAACACTATAAAACGGCATTATTTAATCTTAAAATAAGCCGAATGAACTGAAAGATTAATTTAAATAACATCTAGTAAATAAAATTGATAAATAACCAAAGTTTAGGCAATCATATAGTGTATTATTATATATGCACAGGATATGAAATTATATTTGAACAATGTTAAGAATAATATTATATTGGCTAAGAGTTTAATTGAAACTGAAGGAAATAAGATAGTTGATTATTGGTATTTGAACGGTTAACATGACAAGCGTTCTATGACGAATCTAACCTAACTTACAACGGTAATGTCGAGCGAGTGAATAGTACGTTTTTTGTGAAATCGCGAGTGGCTTATAAAATACTTCTAGAACACTCACATTATGTCAGAAACAATCAAGAAAGATTAAATAACACTGAACAATACATATCTACCCCGAAAAACACCACAAAACACCAGAAAACTGTATAATACAATAACCATATTAGTGTCGGAATCGGGAAAAGTGTTTGAACTTATATTTACACAGATACACAAAATACAACCCAGAAACTTTACACAAGGCACTACACAACATTTAAAAAGAGATTTGCAGACACCAGAACAGGAATACTGCCAGAAAATACATTATTCAGAACATAGCAGAATCGAGCGACATTTTGATCAACTGGATGGCGGCCATTTGCTTTTGTCAATCTCAATGCCTTCTCCGTGTTCACGTCAGCTGTTGGTGAAAACAATTATATTATTTTCAAATTTATTATTCAATGTCTGTATCTAGTAATAATTATTAACTTGTTGTAACGTTATACTTTTTAAATATTGGCCCAATTTCTCTGACTTTGATAATAATTGGCTGTTTAAAGAACCCTGTTTGAATTTTATATAATATACTTTGTAACTGTTTCGATATCCTGAGAGTCGATATTATAATCGATAAGAGTCAATATTGCTATTATCTAATAAAATCCTAATACTTTTCACTACTAAATAGTTCTTTATTTCACAAATATTACTAATTACCACTAATATAATTCTAATTAACAATCTACCAGGACTTTACCACCTATAAGTGAATATAACCTACAAAAACGAAAAGGTAAACAAGTATCGATTGGTTTGGAGACAATCTTATGAGTGGTGGTAGTTTATTTAAAAAATACCAGAACTTTAATAAAATTTTTTAGAAGAGTGTTACGCTTTTTAAAACTTCACAGCCCTATATTAATTAATTGATTATAATTAATTAATTAATAAAAAGGAAATTTTTTTTTAATTATATTTTTTTTTTAACATAATTTTTTTTTAAATTTTCTTTAAAACAACAATTTGTGTTTTGAAACTTTTGGTGAAGCTACATATACATTTCTTCAACAACATTACGCTATCTGACAGGTCTTGCTACAATTGAAACTCGATCAGCTGGGAAACTTAAGGAAGTGATTCAGGCCAGTAAGACGTCAAGAGCCACACCAATTAAGAACACACAGACTCAATCTAAGCAAATTAATTGATTTTATTACAAATTGGCTAGCCCAAACAGTGGGGCTTGATTACATCAGAACATCAGAATCATCAGAATTTGTATTTTATTACAAATTGGCGCACAACTTTAGGGGCTTTAATTAGCGATTGGAAGGCCAATACATTCTGCCCAATCACTAGTTGGAGCTAGGCAACAGCTACAAAGCCAGAGAATTTCAAGGGAAAATGCAACGACGTGCAACATCTAAGAAACGGGCGGCGGAGGCCGAAAAAGAATTAGAAATTGAAATGGACAATAAAGAGGCGACGCCAGTGGAGGTGGAAGAGTCATTACCCCCGGTGTTGTCCAAACAAACTGAACAACCGGAGATACCCACGCAAACAGGGGATGTAAATGTCCAGGAAAGACATATAGAAAAATCCAAAGTAACGGAAGAGAATAAAATGGACAGATTCATGGAAATATTTCTACAAAAGATGGAAGACAAATTGGAGCAGAACAACCAGAAAATGGACGAAAATAGTAGGGAATTGAAGGAAGACTTGAGTAAGAAAATGGGAAGCAATAGCCATTCTTTAAAAGAAGATTTGGGAAATAAAATAGAAAAAACAAAAGAAGAATTGAGTGGGATGAACAAGAAGATGGAAGAAAACAGCAAGAAGATGGAAGAAAACAGCAAGAAGATGGGAGAGAGGATGGGAGAAAAGTTAGAAGAATTGAAGAAGGATAACCAGTCCACAAAAGAAGAGTTGACTGGGATGAACAAGAACATGGAAAATTTGAAGGAAGATAACAAGAAGATGGAAGAAGAGATGGGGAAGAAGTTAGAAGAATTGAAGGAAGACAACCAAGCGTTCAAGGAAGAATTCAAGTCAACTAAAGAAGAATTGATTAATAAAATTGAGAACACCAATCAGAAAATCGATTAAACCAGGAAGAAGATAGAGAAGAACAACCGACAATTGAAGGAAGAGTTGAAAGAAGATAACAAGAAGTTGGAAGAGAAGATGGGGGAGAAGTTGGAAGAATTGAGAGAGCACAATCAAATTTTAAGAGAAGAATTAAGAGAGGTCAATCAGGAGAATTTGGACAAACTGGACGAAAGGATGGAATTGTTGCGAGAAGAACTGAATAAAGAAATCAATGTTAACAAAAAAGCGATGAATAAGAAGATGGAAGAAGAAAATATAATGGTCAATCGACAGATTCGAGAGATTGATGGAAAGTGCAACCAGACCGAAAAGGAGGTGCATGAGTTTAAAGAAGTGGTGAACATCAAGTTCACAAATATTGAAGAACATAGTCGTAGGAAGGTAGAAGAACAGAGGTAGGAAAATCAAGAAGAATTCGGAAAAGTACGCAACCAAGTTACAGAATGGTGTAATGATATACAAGAGACCATGGCCAATATCACCGGTCAGGTGCGACAAAGCCGAGAGGAGATGGAAGCGATAAGAAACAAACCGACTCATTTCACCGGATTGCCTGTCAACGAAAGCCGAGAGTGGCTCAACTTCCGGCAATACAAACGCAAGCCGATGAAGTTCCTGGCTAGGGTAGAAGAATATTTGACCAAGCATAAAATTACTCAATGGAGCCATAGCAGGGAGATATTCGATGAGTCTTTCCGAGAAATAACTGATAATTGGTGGATGGCCAACCGGAGTGAAATTCCTGACTACCAACAGTTCCGGAAAATGTTTAAGGCAAAATACTGGTCTGAGACCACCCAGAACTTGATCCGTGACAATATTTGTAATGGAAGATACAGGGCACAATTAGGTAGCAGTATGACGGCATATTTCTTGGGGAAGGTGTGCATGGCAAAACACCTCGAGCCGGCATTTCCAGAAGAATGTTTAGTGAACAAGATATCGTATCACTATGATGAGGACATTATCAGGGCCCGGAGAGGCAGCCAGATCAAGACGATCCAGGCGATGACCGAGTTATTAGAGGGATACGAGAACGAGGAGTATTATCGGCAGAGCAGGAAGAGAAATGAGAGACCAGAAGCAAGGCCGACTACCTACCCCAATAACGGCAATAACCATACAAGTAACCGGAACCAGCCCAGTAATTACGACGGCCCTAACAACCCGCCGCGTAATAACCAGTTTAACGGTAATTTTAACGGCGTGAGGAATAACAACCCCTATCCAAACAATAGAAACAATTTTTACCAACATAATAATGTCCCATACAGTCAGAGAAATCCATATCCCAACAATAATGGTGACAGACCTTACCCACCTAACCGAAATTACTATCATAATAATTTTAGTAATAACAATAATAGCAATAATAATAACCAAGTGTCGCGCCCTAGGGTAAATTTTATAAGAGCAGAAGATCGCGGACCCAGGAGATATTATCAACCGAGGAGGAGCAGCTTCCACGGCGCCGACCGAAGATGGAGGAGTGCGGAACGAGACGGCCCAAGACACGAACAGGGAAGACGAAGTACAAGCCTGGAGGATCTTGGCCGACAACAGAACAGGGCGTTAAACCTCAACCAGGGTACAGAACGTCAGGAAACAAACCGGAGTTTCCCGAACGATGCCTCGGTCAATAATAACATGAACAATGACCAAAATACTTTAAACGAGAGGAGGCAGTAATCAACAACAATGACCCATTACTGCTTATACTTCCTGGGTTAGAAAAGGATGAATTGCGACAAGAAAACCAGCATAAAACATCACTATTATAAGTAACCACTATCTGAAAGACATACGAACTGAACTTTTGGAAGAGAACGAGAAGAGTCTCAGCAACAGTAATAATGAGATAATTTATATAACAACGGAGGTGGAAGGAGTTCCCGCTAAAATAATGATAGACACAGGCGCTAATATTTCAATAATAAACTCCAATGAATTGGAGAGAATCCAGAATAAATGTGGAAAAACCTAACATTTGAAGGAGTAAGAGGAGCTAACCATCAAAGAGCGACATTTAGAAGAGAAGGCATTTATAAGGAAAGAAAAAGAGAAGATCAACTTACAAAAGTATAAATAAAATGGTCCAGTGTAGAGTACAATATATAACCATATGTTGTGGTAAATGATAAGCATAAAAATACATATGAGTTGAGGGAAATCGTTTCAGGAAAAATCAAAGGAGTGTACAATCAAGCTTCTATGAAGAAATATTATGAAGAATGAGTTGGGAGTTTTGAATTGAACTTAAAATTTAAAAAAATTCTAAAATTAGTAAGAACAACTTACAACCTAATAATTAGAAGAAAAAACTTTTTGGAAGAAAGAGAAAGAGAGAGAATTTTGAATTTTGAACTTAATATTAAAAATTTAAAATTAAGTAAGCACAGCTTACTACCACTGAATTATGAGAAAAACATGTTGGAAGAATTAAGAAGAAAGGAATTTTGAATTTAATATACAAAAAATTAAAAAATGAAGTAAGACCAACTTATTATAACTAAGTTTGTGAGAAAACTTTATGGTAAATAATTAAGAAGAATTTGAATTTGGAGAAATACCGAAACATTCAGAAATAATAGTAAGATCACATTACTATAAACAATTCTGAATGAAACAATTCTGGGAATAAATGAATTAAACAGAATTTGAATGTTGATAGAACGTCAGAACTTTGAAACAAGATAAGATCAACATATTACAAGGATTTATGAGAAATATTTTTCAATTAAATAAAAAGAATAGTTTGAATTTTACATTAAAACTAACCAAGTTCCAAAAAAAAAAAATAAAATAAAATAATTATGTGTCAATTATAATTGAATTGAGAAGAAAATAAAGTGATTAATTCAGAAAAGAGAATTAACGTTAATCCAGATTAAATGCTAGATATTCACAATAGCATTTGAAGGAGTAGAGAAGAATAACAAAAAAGAGTGTAATATGCAAGAGAAGAAAAAATTTGGAAGCAAAGAGACTAATTACCTATGAAACGATAATGAAAACAGTTAATTAAGAGCAAAGAAGAACAACTCATACCAAACAGATGGAGAAGATGATTTTGAACAAATGATAATAATAAGACCTATATGAAATGCAAAGAGAAGAAATACCACATGAAATATAATATAAATGAATTAATGTTAATAAATGCGAAGGCGAATTAATAACTTTCTAAGAGAAAGGAAAGAACCAAAATGTTTAAATAAAATGATCAATATAACAACCTGTATATCTAATGTAAAGATACAATGTTAAAAAATTAAATATAATATATTAAGACCATTCAAATAATGAATAAGAAAGACTATATATAAAGACCATGCTAATACTATGAGTAACCAGAAGAAAGTATAAAGAGAATTCAGATGGAGAAGAAAGAGAGTTACACTGTAAACAGTAACCAGAATTATTAAAAGAAAGGTTTTCGACCATAATTAAAATAAATATATCAGACAAGTTAAGAGTTTTGAAAAAATATATATATAATGAGTATAATAATAATTATGAAGATTTATTAAGATAGAAAATGTGAGATAATCTGAGAGACTACGAAGTGAATAATCCAAAGATATTTTTATTAGTCGAAAATGAGACTACTTTTTATTTATTTATTCGATGACTGACTGAAGATAATTCCAGCAGCATTATTTTTTTTGAGCAGGGATGAATATGCCTCTGTACTCAATTTATAGAAGTGGTGTATGGCCAGAAGAGAAGTAGCGTACAGTGCCCCTCTGATCTGCCCCAGCCCACGTGATAGGGAATGTTAGGGAATTAATATCCCAAGGATGCAACACGAAGTTTATAAAGAAAGAAAATGTATTACGATAATAATATATCTCAGAAGACACTAACTATCCGAAAAGGATCGGTAGTAAAACAAATAACCATATATATAAAATTAATTAAACTCTAATATAAAAAAGTCGATATCAAAATGGAGAAGAAAATGAATTATAAGAAATGATGAAATTATCATAAGAAATTATTTCATCCATAAACATGTCTGAAATAATTACTTCTGGAGGAGAGCAATCTGTAATGTGACAGATGTATGCATAATATTGAATGGCAATTGATCATTAGAATAATAAAGTTATAATATTTAAATTTGGAAGAAAGCATTAAGTTTAATATAAATAGATTAATTCATAGCAACTGTGGAAAGAAATCATTATTATTTAAAAAATACAAGTTCAAATAAAATGAGTTACTAGTGATGAGTCATCCAAAACCAGTCTCATAACCAAAGGTTTTCAAGTTATAACCCAGGAAGGTAAGAAAGTGAATAACCAAGCAGTACAGAATATGACCAAACCCACAACGAGGAAGAATAAATAGAATAGAAACCCTAAAATAAGCCAAGATCAACCAATACAGGTGGTGTATTTCTAAAATGAAGAAGAAGATGGAGAAGATCCCAAGAAACCTGATGGCATCAAGAAGAAGATGGAGAAGATACCAGTGCCAGAAGGCAGGAGAAAAGAAGACTGATGAAAGAAGAAGAAGGCAGCATCCTGAAGAAGATGTCATGCTCTTATAAAAGACACCCAAATCCCCATACCCCCAAAATAAATCATTAACCAATAAAAGTATAACGAAATGATAACCACATGTACATAAAATTAAGAGAGAGAAGTGTATAAAGTAAAAGTTGCCAGTGAACTAAGATGAAACAATAATATAGTACCCATGGAACAAATCTCCATTGTAAAACACTAACCAATTTATTATGTTAATAAGACTATACGACCATTTAGCAATAACATAATATAAAAGTGCAAAGTGAACCAGTGATAGTTTTGGGTATTATAGAAAATAAACCTTGTGTTTCATTCTTGGCAATCACAAACATTGAATACAATGAAATATGCAATTTTCAATGACTTGAAATGTGTACTGTGAGAATATGTTACTTATAAGACATAAATCTGTTTAAAATAACATTTTGTTTTATATGCAAAAAGAGAAAAACAGATTTCATAATACTATTTGAACAATTTATACTATTTATTTATTTATGACAGGGTACAATTCCCCAAAGACAATGTGTAAAAGACGGTATGAAAACTGTAGAATCCTACTTATAATAATAGTTAGCAACAAGAATATAGATATAAGGTTTTTATGAATATAGTATAAGGATTTTTAAAAATGTATTAGGTATAAGGCCATTTGTTTGGGTCTGCTATAACTAACATCAGAACTGTAAAAAAAATTACTACTGGTAAATAGTAGGAAGTAATTAAGATGTTAGTTAGTAGAAAAGTTTTTTTTTGTGAACCATATTTCCATGTTAGAAATAAGGATTTTGTTGTAAAATGTCTGAAGGTTAAAGACAATCATTTATTTAAAAAATATTCTTTATTTGTTTAACTGTGATTTGTATTGTAACCAATACTAATTGTTATTGTGTAATTTGGAAAAATGTTTAGTTTATAAGACTATATTTAAAAGTCAGAGAGGGTATCACACATCATATATTGTTTGTAAAATATTTTGTAAGGAAAAATTGTTAAAAAACCTAGGCCAAAAAAAAAAAAAAAAAGAAAACCAAACTTCATCAAAACAGAGAAATTACTCATTTAAATGCAAATAAACAAAAGGGGTTTAGACAAAATAAACTTGAGATCAAGCCATATAATTGCACATACCATTTAGAAAGATTTAAATAAATTATATTCAGAATTATAAATAAAAATGAAAATGACTAAACTCAGAAATTTGGACATGGGAGTCATATATTCCAGAATAATGTTTTAGAATACAACTAATTCAACTAATTACAAGAAAATAAGGGAATATAAACCTTTTAATACAATATAAGATTATTAATATTAAATATAACTGATAAAATGGCTGAATTTACATAATAACAGGAAGTAAATTTTGGAGATGTTTTGACTTTTCAGAGAATACAAAATGAAAGCAAGATTACTAATTTTGGACAGAAAACACTATAAAACGGCATTATTTAATCTTAAAATAAGCCGAATGAACTGAAAGATTAATTTAAATAACATCTAGTAAATAAAATTGATAAATAACCAAAGTTTAGGCAATCATATAGTGTATTATTATATATGCACAGGATATGAAATTATATTTGAACAATGTTAAGAATAATATTATATTGGCTAAGAGTTTAATTGAAACTGAAGGAAATAAGATAGTTGATTATTGGTATTTGAACGGTTAACATGACAAGCGTTCTATGACGAATCTAACCTAACTTACAACGGTAATGTCGAGCGAGTGAATAGTACGTTTTTTGTGAAATCGCGAGTGGCTTATAAAATACTTCTAGAACACTCACATTATGTCAGAAACAATCAAGAAAGATTAAATAACACTGAACAATACATATCTACCCCGAAAAACACCACAAAACACCAGAAAACTGTATAATACAATAACCATATTAGTGTCGGAATCGGGAAAAGTGTTTGAACTTATATTTACACAGATACACAAAATACAACCCAGAAACTTTACACAAGGCACTACACAACATTTAAAAAGAGATTTGCAGACACCAGAACAGGAATACTGCCAGAAAATACATTATTCAGAACATAGCAGAATCGAGCGACATTTTGATCAACTGGATGGCGGCCATTTGCTTTTGTCAATCTCAATGCCTTCTCCGTGTTCACGTCAGCTGTTGGTGAAAACAATTATATTATTTTCAAATTTATTATTCAATGTCTGTATCTAGTAATAATTATTAACTTGTTGTAACGTTATACTTTTTAAATATTGGCCCAATTTCTCTGACTTTGATAATAATTGGCTGTTTAAAGAACCCTGTTTGAATTTTATATAATATACTTTGTAACTGTTTCGATATCCTGAGAGTCGATATTATAATCGATAAGAGTCAATATTGCTATTATCTAATAAAATCCTAATACTTTTCACTACTAAATAGTTCTTTATTTCACAAATATTACTAATTACCACTAATATAATTCTAATTAACAATCTACCAGGACTTTACCACCTATAAGTGAATATAACCTACAAAAACGAAAAGGTAAACAAGTATCGATTGGTTTGGAGACAATCTTATGAGTGGTGGTAGTTTATTTAAAAAATACCAGAACTTTAATAAAATTTTTTAGAAGAGTGTTACGCTTTTTAAAACTTCACAGCCCTATATTAATTAATTGATTATAATTAATTAATTAATAAAAAGGAAATTTTTTTTTAATTATATTTTTTTTTAACATAATTTTTTTTTAAATTTTCTTTAAAACAACAATTTGTGTTTTGAAACTTTTGGTGAAGCTACATATACATTTCTTCAACAACATTACGCTATCTGACAGGTCTTGCTACAATTGGAACTCGATCAGCTGGGAAACTTAAGGAAGTGATTCAGGCCAGTAAGACGTCAAGAGCCACACCAATTAAGAACACACAGACTCAATCTAAGCAAATTAATTGATTTTATTACAAATTGGCTAGCCCAAACAGTGGGGCTTGATTACATCAGAACATCAGAATCATCAGAATTTGTATTTTATTACAAATTGGCGCACAACTTTAGGGGCTTTAATTAGCGATTGGAAGGCCAATACATTCTGCCCAATCACTAGTTGGAGCTAGGCAACAGCTACAAAGCCAGAGAATTTCAAGGGAAAATGCAACGACGTGCAACATCTAAGAAACGGGCGGCGGAGGCCGAAAAAGAATTAGAAATTGAAATGGACAATAAAGAGGCGACGCCAGTGGAGGTGGAAGAGTCATTACCCCCGGTGTTGTCCAAACAAACTGAACAACCGGAGATACCCACGCAAACAGGGGATGTAAATGTCCAGGAAAGACATATAGAAAAATCCAAAGTAACGGAAGAGAATAAAATGGACAGATTCATGGAAATATTTCTACAAAAGATGGAAGACAAATTGGAGCAGAACAACCAGAAAATGGACGAAAATAGTAGGGAATTGAAGGAAGACTTGAGTAAGAAAATGGGAAGCAATAGCCATTCTTTAAAAGAAGATTTGGGAAATAAAATAGAAAAAACAAAAGAAGAATTGAGTGGGATGAACAAGAAGATGGAAGAAAACAGCAAGAAGATGGAAGAAAACAGCAAGAAGATGGGAGAGAGGATGGGAGAAAAGTTAGAAGAATTGAAGAAGGATAACCAGTCCACAAAAGAAGAGTTGACTGGGATGAACAAGAACATGGAAAATTTGAAGGAAGATAACAAGAAGATGGAAGAAGAGATGGGGAAGAAGTTAGAAGAATTGAAGGAAGACAACCAAGCGTTCAAGGAAGAATTCAAGTCAACTAAAGAAGAATTGATTAATAAAATTGAGAACACCAATCAGAAAATCGATTAAACCAGGAAGAAGATAGAGAAGAACAACCGACAATTGAAGGAAGAGTTGAAAGAAGATAACAAGAAGTTGGAAGAGAAGATGGGGGAGAAGTTGGAAGAATTGAGAGAGCACAATCAAATTTTAAGAGAAGAATTAAGAGAGGTCAATCAGGAGAATTTGGACAAACTGGACGAAAGGATGGAATTGTTGCGAGAAGAACTGAATAAAGAAATCAATGTTAACAAAAAAGCGATGAATAAGAAGATGGAAGAAGAAAATATAATGGTCAATCGACAGATTCGAGAGATTGATGGAAAGTGCAACCAGACCGAAAAGGAGGTGCATGAGTTTAAAGAAGTGGTGAACATCAAGTTCACAAATATTGAAGAACATAGTCGTAGGAAGGTAGAAGAACAGAGGTAGGAAAATCAAGAAGAATTCGGAAAAGTACGCAACCAAGTTACAGAATGGTGTAATGATATACAAGAGACCATGGCCAATATCACCGGTCAGGTGCGACAAAGCCGAGAGGAGATGGAAGCGATAAGAAACAAACCGACTCATTTCACCGGATTGCCTGTCAACGAAAGCCGAGAGTGGCTCAACTTCCGGCAATACAAACGCAAGCCGATGAAGTTCCTGGCTAGGGTAGAAGAATATTTGACCAAGCATAAAATTACTCAATGGAGCCATAGCAGGGAGATATTCGATGAGTCTTTCCGAGAAATAACTGATAATTGGTGGATGGCCAACCGGAGTGAAATTCCTGACTACCAACAGTTCCGGAAAATGTTTAAGGCAAAATACTGGTCTGAGACCACCCAGAACTTGATCCGTGACAATATTTGTAATGGAAGATACAGGGCACAATTAGGTAGCAGTATGACGGCATATTTCTTGGGGAAGGTGTGCATGGCAAAACACCTCGAGCCGGCATTTCCAGAAGAATGTTTAGTGAACAAGATATCGTATCACTATGATGAGGACATTATCAGGGCCCGGAGAGGCAGCCAGATCAAGACGATCCAGGCGATGACCGAGTTATTAGAGGGATACGAGAACGAGGAGTATTATCGGCAGAGCAGGAAGAGAAATGAGAGACCAGAAGCAAGGCCGACTACCTACCCCAATAACGGCAATAACCATACAAGTAACCGGAACCAGCCCAGTAATTACGACGGCCCTAACAACCCGCCGCGTAATAACCAGTTTAACGGTAATTTTAACGGCGTGAGGAATAACAACCCCTATCCAAACAATAGAAACAATTTTTACCAACATAATAATGTCCCATACAGTCAGAGAAATCCATATCCCAACAATAATGGTGACAGACCTTACCCACCTAACCGAAATTACTATCATAATAATTTTAGTAATAACAATAATAGCAATAATAATAACCAAGTGTCGCGCCCTAGGGTAAATTTTATAAGAGCAGAAGATCGCGGACCCAGGAGATATTATCAACCGAGGAGGAGCAGCTTCCACGGCGCCGACCGAAGATGGAGGAGTGCGGAACGAGACGGCCCAAGACACGAACAGGGAAGACGAAGTACAAGCCTGGAGGATCTTGGCCGACAACAGAACAGGGCGTTAAACCTCAACCAGGGTACAGAACGTCAGGAAACAAACCGGAGTTTCCCGAACGATGCCTCGGTCAATAATAACATGAACAATGACCAAAATACTTTAAACGAGAGGAGGCAGTAATCAACAACAATGACCCATTACTGCTTATACTTCCTGGGTTAGAAAAGGATGAATTGCGACAAGAAAACCAGCATAAAACATCACTATTATAAGTAACCACTATCTGAAAGACATACGAACTGAACTTTTGGAAGAGAACGAGAAGAGTCTCAGCAACAGTAATAATGAGATAATTTATATAACAACGGAGGTGGAAGGAGTTCCCGCTAAAATAATGATAGACACAGGCGCTAATATTTCAATAATAAACTCCAATGAATTGGAGAGAATCCAGAATAAATGTGGAAAAACCTAACATTTGAAGGAGTAAGAGGAGCTAACCATCAAAGAGCGACATTTAGAAGAGAAGGCATTTATAAGGAAAGAAAAAGAGAAGATCAACTTACAAAAGTATAAATAAAATGGTCCAGTGTAGAGTACAATATATAACCATATGTTGTGGTAAATGATAAGCATAAAAATACATATGAGTTGAGGGAAATCGTTTCAGGAAAAATCAAAGGAGTGTACAATCAAGCTTCTATGAAGAAATATTATGAAGAATGAGTTGGGAGTTTTGAATTGAACTTAAAATTTAAAAAAATTCTAAAATTAGTAAGAACAACTTACAACCTAATAATTAGAAGAAAAAACTTTTTGGAAGAAAGAGAAAGAGAGAGAATTTTGAATTTTGAACTTAATATTAAAAATTTAAAATTAAGTAAGCACAGCTTACTACCACTGAATTATGAGAAAAACATGTTGGAAGAATTAAGAAGAAAGGAATTTTGAATTTAATATACAAAAAATTAAAAAATGAAGTAAGACCAACTTATTATAACTAAGTTTGTGAGAAAACTTTATGGTAAATAATTAAGAAGAATTTGAATTTGGAGAAATACCGAAACATTCAGAAATAATAGTAAGATCACATTACTATAAACAATTCTGAATGAAACAATTCTGGGAATAAATGAATTAAACAGAATTTGAATGTTGATAGAACGTCAGAACTTTGAAACAAGATAAGATCAACATATTACAAGGATTTATGAGAAATATTTTTCAATTAAATAAAAAGAATAGTTTGAATTTTACATTAAAACTAACCAAGTTCCAAAAAAAAAAAATAAAATAAAATAATTATGTGTCAATTATAATTGAATTGAGAAGAAAATAAAGTGATTAATTCAGAAAAGAGAATTAACGTTAATCCAGATTAAATGCTAGATATTCACAATAGCATTTGAAGGAGTAGAGAAGAATAACAAAAAAGAGTGTAATATGCAAGAGAAGAAAAAATTTGGAAGCAAAGAGACTAATTACCTATGAAACGATAATGAAAACAGTTAATTAAGAGCAAAGAAGAACAACTCATACCAAACAGATGGAGAAGATGATTTTGAACAAATGATAATAATAAGACCTATATGAAATGCAAAGAGAAGAAATACCACATGAAATATAATATAAATGAATTAATGTTAATAAATGCGAAGGCGAATTAATAACTTTCTAAGAGAAAGGAAAGAACCAAAATGTTTAAATAAAATGATCAATATAACAACCTGTATATCTAATGTAAAGATACAATGTTAAAAAATTAAATATAATATATTAAGACCATTCAAATAATGAATAAGAAAGACTATATATAAAGACCATGCTAATACTATGAGTAACCAGAAGAAAGTATAAAGAGAATTCAGATGGAGAAGAAAGAGAGTTACACTGTAAACAGTAACCAGAATTATTAAAAGAAAGGTTTTCGACCATAATTAAAATAAATATATCAGACAAGTTAAGAGTTTTGAAAAAATATATATATAATGAGTATAATAATAATTATGAAGATTTATTAAGATAGAAAATGTGAGATAATCTGAGAGACTACGAAGTGAATAATCCAAAGATATTTTTATTAGTCGAAAATGAGACTACTTTTTATTTATTTATTCGATGACTGACTGAAGATAATTCCAGCAGCATTATTTTTTTTGAGCAGGGATGAATATGCCTCTGTACTCAATTTATAGAAGTGGTGTATGGCCAGAAGAGAAGTAGCGTACAGTGCCCCTCTGATCTGCCCCAGCCCACGTGATAGGGAATGTTAGGGAATTAATATCCCAAGGATGCAACACGAAGTTTATAAAGAAAGAAAATGTATTACGATAATAATATATCTCAGAAGACACTAACTATCCGAAAAGGATCGGTAGTAAAACAAATAACCATATATATAAAATTAATTAAACTCTAATATAAAAAAGTCGATATCAAAATGGAGAAGAAAATGAATTATAAGAAATGATGAAATTATCATAAGAAATTATTTCATCCATAAACATGTCTGAAATAATTACTTCTGGAGGAGAGCAATCTGTAATGTGACAGATGTATGCATAATATTGAATGGCAATTGATCATTAGAATAATAAAGTTATAATATTTAAATTTGGAAGAAAGCATTAAGTTTAATATAAATAGATTAATTCATAGCAACTGTGGAAAGAAATCATTATTATTTAAAAAATACAAGTTCAAATAAAATGAGTTACTAGTGATGAGTCATCCAAAACCAGTCTCATAACCAAAGGTTTTCAAGTTATAACCCAGGAAGGTAAGAAAGTGAATAACCAAGCAGTACAGAATATGACCAAACCCACAACGAGGAAGAATAAATAGAATAGAAACCCTAAAATAAGCCAAGATCAACCAATACAGGTGGTGTATTTCTAAAATGAAGAAGAAGATGGAGAAGATCCCAAGAAACCTGATGGCATCAAGAAGAAGATGGAGAAGATACCAGTGCCAGAAGGCAGGAGAAAAGAAGACTGATGAAAGAAGAAGAAGGCAGCATCCTGAAGAAGATGTCATGCTCTTATAAAAGACACCCAAATCCCCATACCCCCAAAATAAATCATTAACCAATAAAAGTATAACGAAATGATAACCACATGTACATAAAATTAAGAGAGAGAAGTGTATAAAGTAAAAGTTGCCAGTGAACTAAGATGAAACAATAATATAGTACCCATGGAACAAATCTCCATTGTAAAACACTAACCAATTTATTATGTTAATAAGACTATACGACCATTTAGCAATAACATAATATAAAAGTGCAAAGTGAACCAGTGATAGTTTTGGGTATTATAGAAAATAAACCTTGTGTTTCATTCTTGGCAATCACAAACATTGAATACAATGAAATATGCAATTTTCAATGACTTGAAATGTGTACTGTGAGAATATGTTACTTATAAGACATAAATCTGTTTAAAATAACATTTTGTTTTATATGCAAAAAGAGAAAAACAGATTTCATAATACTATTTGAACAATTTATACTATTTATTTATTTATGACAGGGTACAATTCCCCAAAGACAATGTGTAAAAGACGGTATGAAAACTGTAGAATCCTACTTATAATAATAGTTAGCAACAAGAATATAGATATAAGGTTTTTATGAATATAGTATAAGGATTTTTAAAAATGTATTAGGTATAAGGCCATTTGTTTGGGTCTGCTATAACTAACATCAGAACTGTAAAAAAAATTACTACTGGTAAATAGTAGGAAGTAATTAAGATGTTAGTAGAAAAGTTTTTTTTTGTGAACCATATTTCCATGTTAGAAATAAGGATTTTGTTGTAAAATGTCTGAAGGTTAAAGACAATCATTTATTTAAAAAATATTCTTTATTTGTTTAACTGTGATTTGTATTGTAACCAATACTAATTGTTATTGTGTAATTTGGAAAAATGTTTAGTTTATAAGACTATATTTAAAAGTCAGAGAGGGTATCACACATCATATATTGTTTGTAAAATATTTTGTAAGGAAAAATTGTTAAAAAACCTAGGCCAAAAAAAAAAAAAAAAGAAAACCAAACTTCATCAAAACAGAGAAATTACTCATTTAAATGCAAATAAACAAAAGGGGTTTAGACAAAATAAACTTGAGATCAAGCCATATAATTGCACATACCATTTAGAAAGATTTAAATAAATTATATTCAGAATTATAAATAAAAATGAAAATGACTAAACTCAGAAATTTGGACATGGGAGTCATATATTCCAGAATAATGTTTTAGAATACAACTAATTCAACTAATTACAAGAAAATAAGGGAATATAAACCTTTTAATACAATATAAGATTATTAATATTAAATATAACTGATAAAATGGCTGAATTTACATAATAACAGGAAGTAAATTTTGGAGATGTTTTGACTTTTCAGAGAATACAAAATGAAAGCAAGATTACTAATTTTGGACAGAAAACACTATAAAACGGCATTATTTAATCTTAAAATAAGCCGAATGAACTGAAAGATTAATTTAAATAACATCTAGTAAATAAAATTGATAAATAACCAAAGTTTAGGCAATCATATAGTGTATTATTATATATGCACAGGATATGAAATTATATTTGAACAATGTTAAGAATAATATTATATTGGCTAAGAGTTTAATTGAAACTGAAGGAAATAAGATAGTTGATTATTGGTATTTGAACGGTTAACATGACAAGCGTTCTATGACGAATCTAACCTAACTTACAACGGTAATGTCGAGCGAGTGAATAGTACGTTTTTTGTGAAATCGCGAGTGGCTTATAAAATACTTCTAGAACACTCACATTATGTCAGAAACAATCAAGAAAGATTAAATAACACTGAACAATACATATCTACCCCGAAAAACACCACAAAACACCAGAAAACTGTATAATACAATAACCATATTAGTGTCGGAATCGGGAAAAGTGTTTGAACTTATATTTACACAGATACACAAAATACAACCCAGAAACTTTACACAAGGCACTACACAACATTTAAAAAGAGATTTGCAGACACCAGAACAGGAATACTGCCAGAAAATACATTATTCAGAACATAGCAGAATCGAGCGACATTTTGATCAACTGGATGGCGGCCATTTGCTTTTGTCAATCTCAATGCCTTCTCCGTGTTCACGTCAGCTGTTGGTGAAAACAATTATATTATTTTCAAATTTATTATTCAATGTCTGTATCTAGTAATAATTATTAACTTGTTGTAACGTTATACTTTTTAAATATTGGCCCAATTTCTCTGACTTTGATAATAATTGGCTGTTTAAAGAACCCTGTTTGAATTTTATATAATATACTTTGTAACTGTTTCGATATCCTGAGAGTCGATATTATAATCGATAAGAGTCAATATTGCTATTATCTAATAAAATCCTAATACTTTTCACTACTAAATAGTTCTTTATTTCACAAATATTACTAATTACCACTAATATAATTCTAATTAACAATCTACCAGGACTTTACCACCTATAAGTGAATATAACCTACAAAAACGAAAAGGTAAACAAGTATCGATTGGTTTGGAGACAATCTTATGAGTGGTGGTAGTTTATTTAAAAAATACCAGAACTTTAATAAAATTTTTTAGAAGAGTGTTACGCTTTTTAAAACTTCACAGCCCTATATTAATTAATTGATTATAATTAATTAATTAATAAAAAGGAAATTTTTTTTTAATTATATTTTTTTTTTAACATAATTTTTTTTTAAATTTTCTTTAAAACAACAATTTGTGTTTTGAAACTTTTGGTGAAGCTACATATACATTTCTTCAACAACATTACGCTATCTGACAGGTCTTGCTACAATTGGAACTCGATCAGCTGGGAAACTTAAGGAAGTGATTCAGGCCAGTAAGACATCAAGAGCCACACCAATTAAGAACACACAGACTCAATCTAAGCAAATTAATTGATTTTATTACAAATTGGCTAGCCCAAACAGTGGGGCTTGATTACATCAGAACATCAGAATCATCAGAATTTGTATTTTATTACAAATTGGCGCACAACTTTAGGGGCTTTAATTAGCGATTGGAAGGCCAATACATTCTGCCCAATCACTAGTTGGAGCTAGGCAACAGCTACAAAGCCAGAGAATTTCAAGGGAAAATGCAACGACGTGCAACATCTAAGAAACGGGCGGCGGAGGCCGAAAAAGAATTAGAAATTGAAATGGACAATAAAGAGGCGACGCCAGTGGAGGTGGAAGAGTCATTACCCCCGGTGTTGTCCAAACAAACTGAACAACCGGAGATACCCACGCAAACAGGGGATGTAAATGTCCAGGAAAGACATATAGAAAAATCCAAAGTAACGGAAGAGAATAAAATGGACAGATTCATGGAAATATTTCTACAAAAGATGGAAGACAAATTGGAGCAGAACAACCAGAAAATGGACGAAAATAGTAGGGAATTGAAGGAAGACTTGAGTAAGAAAATGGGAAGCAATAGCCATTCTTTAAAAGAAGATTTGGGAAATAAAATAGAAAAAACAAAAGAAGAATTGAGTGGGATGAACAAGAAGATGGAAGAAAACAGCAAGAAGATGGAAGAAAACAGCAAGAAGATGGGAGAGAGGATGGGAGAAAAGTTAGAAGAATTGAAGAAGGATAACCAGTCCACAAAAGAAGAGTTGACTGGGATGAACAAGAACATGGAAAATTTGAAGGAAGATAACAAGAAGATGGAAGAAGAGATGGGGAAGAAGTTAGAAGAATTGAAGGAAGACAACCAAGCGTTCAAGGAAGAATTCAAGTCAACTAAAGAAGAATTGATTAATAAAATTGAGAACACCAATCAGAAAATCGATTAAACCAGGAAGAAGATAGAGAAGAACAACCGACAATTGAAGGAAGAGTTGAAAGAAGATAACAAGAAGTTGGAAGAGAAGATGGGGGAGAAGTTGGAAGAATTGAGAGAGCACAATCAAATTTTAAGAGAAGAATTAAGAGAGGTCAATCAGGAGAATTTGGACAAACTGGACGAAAGGATGGAATTGTTGCGAGAAGAACTGAATAAAGAAATCAATGTTAACAAAAAAGCGATGAATAAGAAGATGGAAGAAGAAAATATAATGGTCAATCGACAGATTCGAGAGATTGATGGAAAGTGCAACCAGACCGAAAAGGAGGTGCATGAGTTTAAAGAAGTGGTGAACATCAAGTTCACAAATATTGAAGAACATAGTCGTAGGAAGGTAGAAGAACAGAGGTAGGAAAATCAAGAAGAATTCGGAAAAGTACGCAACCAAGTTACAGAATGGTGTAATGATATACAAGAGACCATGGCCAATATCACCGGTCAGGTGCGACAAAGCCGAGAGGAGATGGAAGCGATAAGAAACAAACCGACTCATTTCACCGGATTGCCTGTCAACGAAAGCCGAGAGTGGCTCAACTTCCGGCAATACAAACGCAAGCCGATGAAGTTCCTGGCTAGGGTAGAAGAATATTTGACCAAGCATAAAATTACTCAATGGAGCCATAGCAGGGAGATATTCGATGAGTCTTTCCGAGAAATAACTGATAATTGGTGGATGGCCAACCGGAGTGAAATTCCTGACTACCAACAGTTCCGGAAAATGTTTAAGGCAAAATACTGGTCTGAGACCACCCAGAACTTGATCCGTGACAATATTTGTAATGGAAGATACAGGGCACAATTAGGTAGCAGTATGACGGCATATTTCTTGGGGAAGGTGTGCATGGCAAAACACCTCGAGCCGGCATTTCCAGAAGAATGTTTAGTGAACAAGATATCGTATCACTATGATGAGGACATTATCAGGGCCCGGAGAGGCAGCCAGATCAAGACGATCCAGGCGATGACCGAGTTATTAGAGGGATACGAGAACGAGGAGTATTATCGGCAGAGCAGGAAGAGAAATGAGAGACCAGAAGCAAGGCCGACTACCTACCCCAATAACGGCAATAACCATACAAGTAACCGGAACCAGCCCAGTAATTACGACGGCCCTAACAACCCGCCGCGTAATAACCAGTTTAACGGTAATTTTAACGGCGTGAGGAATAACAACCCCTATCCAAACAATAGAAACAATTTTTACCAACATAATAATGTCCCATACAGTCAGAGAAATCCATATCCCAACAATAATGGTGACAGACCTTACCCACCTAACCGAAATTACTATCATAATAATTTTAGTAATAACAATAATAGCAATAATAATAACCAAGTGTCGCGCCCTAGGGTAAATTTTATAAGAGCAGAAGATCGCGGACCCAGGAGATATTATCAACCGAGGAGGAGCAGCTTCCACGGCGCCGACCGAAGATGGAGGAGTGCGGAACGAGACGGCCCAAGACACGAACAGGGAAGACGAAGTACAAGCCTGGAGGATCTTGGCCGACAACAGAACAGGGCGTTAAACCTCAACCAGGGTACAGAACGTCAGGAAACAAACCGGAGTTTCCCGAACGATGCCTCGGTCAATAATAACATGAACAATGACCAAAATACTTTAAACGAGAGGAGGCAGTAATCAACAACAATGACCCGTTACTGCTTATACTTCCTGGGTTAGAAAAGGATGAATTGCGACAAGAAAACCAGCATAAAACATCACTATTATAAGTAACCACTATCTGAAAGACATACGAACTGAACTTTTGGAAGAGAACGAGAAGAGTCTCAGCAACAGTAATAATGAGATAATTTATATAACAACGGAGGTGGAAGGAGTTCCCGCTAAAATAATGATAGACACAGGCGCTAATATTTCAATAATAAACTCCAATGAATTGGAGAGAATCCAGAATAAATGTGGAAAAACCTAACATTTGAAGGAGTAAGAGGAGCTAACCATCAAAGAGCGACATTTAGAAGAGAAGGCATTTATAAGGAAAGAAAAAGAGAAGATCAACTTACAAAAGTATAAATAAAATGGTCCAGTGTAGAGTACAATATATAACCATATGTTGTGGTAAATGATAAGCATAAAAATACATATGAGTTGAGGGAAATCGTTTCAGGAAAAATCAAAGGAGTGTACAATAAAGCTTCTATGAAGAAATATTATGAAGAATGAGTTGGGAGTTTTGAATTGAACTTAAAATTTAAAAAAATTCTAAAATTAGTAAGAACAACTTACAACCTAATAATTAGAAGAAAAAACTTTTTGGAAGAAAGAGAAAGAGAGAGAATTTTGAATTTTGAACTTAATATTAAAAATTTAAAATTAAGTAAGCACAGCTTACTACCACTGAATTATGAGAAAAACATGTTGGAAGAATTAAGAAGAAAGGAATTTTGAATTTAATATACAAAAAATTAAAAAATGAAGTAAGACCAACTTATTATAACTAAGTTTGTGAGAAAACTTTATGGTAAATAATTAAGAAGAATTTGAATTTGGAGAAATACCGAAACATTCAGAAATAATAGTAAGATCACATTACTATAAACAATTCTGAATGAAACAATTCTGGGAATAAATGAATTAAACAGAATTTGAATGTTGATAGAACGTCAGAACTTTGAAACAAGATAAGATCAACATATTACAAGGATTTATGAGAAATATTTTTCAATTAAATAAAAAGAATAGTTTGAATTTTACATTAAAACTAACCAAGTTCCAAAAAAAAAAAATAAAATAAAATAATTATGTGTCAATTATAATTGAATTGAGAAGAAAATAAAGTGATTAATTCAGAAAAGAGAATTAACGTTAATCCAGATTAAATGCTAGATATTCACAATAGCATTTGAAGGAGTAGAGAAGAATAACAAAAAAGAGTGTAATATGCAAGAGAAGAAAAAATTTGGAAGCAAAGAGACTAATTACCTATGAAACGATAATGAAAACAGTTAATTAAGAGCAAAGAAGAACAACTCATACCAAACAGATGGAGAAGATGATTTTGAACAAATGATAATAATAAGACCTATATGAAATGCAAAGAGAAGAAATACCACATGAAATATAATATAAATGAATTAATGTTAATAAATGCGAAGGCGAATTAATAACTTTCTAAGAGAAAGGAAAGAACCAAAATGTTTAAATAAAATGATCAATATAACAACCTGTATATCTAATGTAAAGATACAATGTTAAAAAATTAAATATAATATATTAAGACCATTCAAATAATGAATAAGAAAGACTATATATAAAGACCATGCTAATACTATGAGTAACCAGAAGAAAGTATAAAGAGAATTCAGATGGAGAAGAAAGAGAGTTACACTGTAAACAGTAACCAGAATTATTAAAAGAAAGGTTTTCGACCATAATTAAAATAAATATATCAGACAAGTTAAGAGTTTTGAAAAAATATATATATAATGAGTATAATAATAATTATGAAGATTTATTAAGATAGAAAATGTGAGATAATCTGAGAGACTACGAAGTGAATAATCCAAAGATATTTTTATTAGTCGAAAATGAGACTACTTTTTATTTATTTATTCGATGACTGACTGAAGATAATTCCAGCAGCATTATTTTTTTTGAGCAGGGATGAATATGCCTCTGTACTCAATTTATAGAAGTGGTGTATGGCCAGAAGAGAAGTAGCGTACAGTGCCCCTCTGATCTGCCCCAGCCCACGTGATAGGGAATGTTAGGGAATTAATATCCCAAGGATGCAACACGAAGTTTATAAAGAAAGAAAATGTATTACGATAATAATATATCTCAGAAGACACTAACTATCCGAAAAGGATCGGTAGTAAAACAAATAACCATATATATAAAATTAATTAAACTCTAATATAAAAAAGTCGATATCAAAATGGAGAAGAAAATGAATTATAAGAAATGATGAAATTATCATAAGAAATTATTTCATCCATAAACATGTCTGAAATAATTACTTCTGGAGGAGAGCAATCTGTAATGTGACAGATGTATGCATAATATTGAATGGCAATTGATCATTAGAATAATAAAGTTATAATATTTAAATTTGGAAGAAAGCATTAAGTTTAATATAAATAGATTAATTCATAGCAACTGTGGAAAGAAATCATTATTATTTAAAAAATACAAGTTCAAATAAAATGAGTTACTAGTGATGAGTCATCCAAAACCAGTCTCATAACCAAAGGTTTTCAAGTTATAACCCAGGAAGGTAAGAAAGTGAATAACCAAGCAGTACAGAATATGACCAAACCCACAACGAGGAAGAATAAATAGAATAGAAACCCTAAAATAAGCCAAGATCAACCAATACAGGTGGTGTATTTCTAAAATGAAGAAGAAGATGGAGAAGATCCCAAGAAACCTGATGGCATCAAGAAGAAGATGGAGAAGATACCAGTGCCAGAAGGCAGGAGAAAAGAAGACTGATGAAAGAAGAAGAAGGCAGCATCCTGAAGAAGATGTCATGCTCTTATAAAAGACACCCAAATCCCCATACCCCCAAAATAAATCATTAACCAATAAAAGTATAACGAAATGATAACCACATGTACATAAAATTAAGAGAGAGAAGTGTATAAAGTAAAAGTTGCCAGTGAACTAAGATGAAACAATAATATAGTACCCATGGAACAAATCTCCATTGTAAAACACTAACCAATTTATTATGTTAATAAGACTATACGACCATTTAGCAATAACATAATATAAAAGTGCAAAGTGAACCAGTGATAGTTTTGGGTATTATAGAAAATAAACCTTGTGTTTCATTCTTGGCAATCACAAACATTGAATACAATGAAATATGCAATTTTCAATGACTTGAAATGTGTACTGTGAGAATATGTTACTTATAGACATAAATCTGTTTAAAATAACATTTTGTTTTATATGCAAAAAGAGAAAAACAGATTTCATAATACTATTTGAACAATTTATACTATTTATTTATTTATGACAGGGTACAATTCCCCAAAGACAATGTGTAAAAGACGGTATGAAAACTGTAGAATCCTACTTATAATAATAGTTAGCAACAAGAATATAGATATAAGGTTTTTATGAATATAGTATAAGGATTTTTAAAAATGTATTAGGTATAAGGCCATTTGTTTGGGTCTGCTATAACTAACATCAGAACTGTAAAAAAAATTACTACTGGTAAATAGTAGGAAGTAATTAAGATGTTAGTTAGTAGAAAAGTTTTTTTTTGTGAACCATATTTCCATGTTAGAAATAAGGATTTTGTTGTAAAATGTCTGAAGGTTAAAGACAATCATTTATTTAAAAAATATTCTTTATTTGTTTAACTGTGATTTGTATTGTAACCAATACTAATTGTTATTGTGTAATTTGGAAAAATGTTTAGTTTATAAGACTATATTTAAAAGTCAGAGAGGGTATCACACATCATATATTGTTTGTAAAATATTTTGTAAGGAAAAATTGTTAAAAAACCTAGGCCAAAAAAAAAAAAAAAGAAAACCAAACTTCATCAAAACAGAGAAATTACTCATTTAAATGCAAATAAACAAAAGGGGTTTAGACAAAATAAACTTGAGATCAAGCCA
Source organism: Magicicada septendecula (assembly GCA_034769895.1). Lineage (NCBI taxonomy): Eukaryota > Metazoa > Arthropoda > Insecta > Hemiptera > Cicadidae > Magicicada > Magicicada septendecula. Next base: position 1,033,008,444 of record CM068367.1, on the reverse strand, counting down.
TATAATTGCACATACCATTTAGAAAGATTTAAATAAATTATATTCAGAATTATAAATAAAAATGAAAATGACTAAACTCAGAAATTTGGACATGGGAGTCATATATTCCAGAATAATGTTTTAGAATACAACTAATTCAACTAATTACAAGAAAATAAGGGAATATAAACCTTTTAATACAATATAAGATTATTAATATTAAATATAACTGATAAAATGGCTGAATTTACATAATAACAGGAAGTAAATTTTGGAGATGTTTTGACTTTTCAGAGAATACAAAATGAAAGTAAGATTACTAATTTTGGACAGAAAACACTATAAAACGGCATTATTTAATCTTAAAATAAGCCGAATGAACTGAAAGATTAATTTAAATAACATCTAGTAAATAAAATTGATAAATAACCAAAGTTTAGGCAATCATATAGTGTATTATTATATATGCACAGGATATGAAATTATATTTGAACAATGTTAAGAATAATATTATATTGGCTAAGAGTTTAATTGAAACTGAAGGAAATAAGATAGTTGATTATTGGTATTTGAACGGTTAACATGACAAGCGTTCTATGACGAATCTAACCTAACTTACAACGGTAATGTCGAGCGAGTGAATAGTACGTTTTTTGTGAAATCGCGAGTGGCTTATAAAATACTTCTAGAACACTCACATTATGTCAGAAACAATCAAGAAAGATTAAATAACACTGAACAATACATATCTACCCCGAAAAACACCACAAAACACCAGAAAACTGTATAATACAATAACCATATTAGTGTCGGAATCGGGAAAAGTGTTTGAACTTATATTTACACAGATACACAAAATACAACCCAGAAACTTTACACAAGGCACTACACAACATTTAAAAAGAGATTTGCAGACACCAGAACAGGAATACTGCCAGAAAATACATTATTCAGAACATAGCAGAATCGAGCGACATTTTGATCAACTGGATGGCGGCCATTTGCTTTTGTCAATCTCAATGCCTTCTCCGTGTTCACGTCAGCTGTTGGTGAAAACAATTATATTATTTTCAAATTTATTATTCAATGTCTGTATCTAGTAATAATTATTAACTTGTTGTAACGTTATACTTTTTAAATATTGGCCCAATTTCTCTGACTTTGATAATAATTGGCTGTTTAAAGAACCCTGTTTGAATTTTATATAATATACTTTGTAACTGTTTCGATATCCTGAGAGTCGATATTATAATCGATAAGAGTCAATATTGCTATTATCTAATAAAATCCTAATACTTTTCACTACTAAATAGTTCTTTATTTCACAAATATTACTAATTACCACTAATATAATTCTAATTAACAATCTACCAGGACTTTACCACCTATAAGTGAATATAACCTACAAAAACGAAAAGGTAAACAAGTATCGATTGGTTTGGAGACAATCTTATGAGTGGTGGTAGTTTATTTAAAAAATACCAGAACTTTAATAAAATTTTTCAGAAGAGTGTTACGCTTTTTAAAACTTCACAGCCCTATATTAATTAATTGATTATAATTAATTAATTAATAAAAAGGACATTTTTTTTAAATTATATATATTTTTTTTAAACATAATTTTTTTTAAAATTTTCTTCAAAACAACAATTTGTGTTTTGAAACTTTTGGTGAAGCTACATATACATTTCTTCAACAACATTACGCTATCTGACAGGTCTTGCTACAATTGGAACTCGACCAGCTGGGAAACTTAAGGAAGTGTTTCAGGCCAGTAAGACGTCAAGAGCCACACCAATTAAGAACACACAGACTCAATCTAAGCAAATTAATTGATTTTATTACAAATTGGCTAGCCCAAACAGTGGGGCTTGATTACATCAGAACATCAGAATCATCAGAATTTGTATTTTATTACAATATATAGCTTGGTTTGTTTCAAGTTCATTTAAGCCTAAAAATTACAATTTTTTATAATTATTGTAGGCCTCATATTTTGTACAAATTTAGTGTTTAAATGGTTTATAATTGTTTTTTCTGATAATATTTCCATGGAATAATATTAATAACTCTGTGATTATCTTTTGTTGTTAAAACACTTCAATATGGATTAATTTACTGTTTAGTCTGATTTGATTACCATTATAGGCCTAGTATTATTTATTTCCAAAAGAAGTTAATTTTCTTTCCTTTGTCATTCCATTCGTATCGGTACTAATTACATTTTCAATTTCTGTGTTGTATGGACTGAATTCTATCCACTATTATGTAGTTTGATTCTCTGATAGATAGTTTTGGTTTACATTACTGGTCTGTTTTTTTTTTTTTTAGAGTGGTGTATTAGCTAATCTGCTTTGTACCTTTCATATGATTTACAGTTTTAAATAAAATTATAATATTCCTATTTCCTACTTGCCTCTCTGCCTTACAAACTTGAAAATTAGATAACATGATTTTAAATACAACAGAATATTTTATATCTACTAACTTTTTGTTTATATCACTTAAACATAACAAAAACATCTTATGCCTATTATTTTTTTATACATAGAGAATTATAATGGAAACATCTTATTATCAGCAATATTATCAGTCATTGGCTGTCCTTTGATTTTATGTTTCCTTTTATCACAAACCTAATCCTATTAAAACATCTTATTCCTAATAACACTTTCAGTTATTAACTGTCTCTTTTAATTACTATAACTGTCTTGGTAACACAATGAAATAAAAACATCTTATAACTAATGACACCTTCAGTTATTAACTGTCTCTTGTGTTCACTATAACTATTTTGATAACACAGTAAAAATAAAAACGTCTTATACCTATTACAATCTTATATTACTTAATTTTTTAAAACACTTTTATTATTAAAATTAACCTTAGTCATTAGACTGTCTTTTATTTTTTATATAGTATTTCTCTACACTGATGGTAGTCTTTTTAATGGATTTCTATTTCTTACACTATCCTTTATTATAGTGTGTCACTTATTATTGTCTACACTAATGGTAGTCTTTTAAATAATTTTTTACATATTATACTTATATCTAGTTTACAATTCGGTTTTCTTTGGATTGTATCTTGTAACTTGAGTTACTGGGTCTAAATATATTGGTTTTAATTTAGTTCAATGGTATGTATTCCATTTATTAACATTTTTTGGAATAGCTCTTCTTGTTTCTAGGCTCTTTGTAGGAATCTTGACATATTTTGTCCTTTCTTCGTTATTATATTAGTAAATTTCTTGTCTTGTGGTTTCTCTGCTTCTTGACCTTATAAATTTCCATTATTAATATTGTTTTCTCCTTTTTCTTGTCTTTCCTATTTACTGCTTCCCCAATCTACTGGGTATACAGCTGGTTTATTGGGTTTTTACATAGTAAGTTATTTTGACCAATAGTTTTCTTTGTTATTTTTTATTCTTATTAACATTTTATTGACTTAATATACAGTTTCTTTTGCTTAACCTTTAAACAATTCATTCTTCTCACTCACTATGGACCTTTTCTGTTTATTTATGTTGCATTAAGTTAAAATTTTAACGTGATAATTTTGTTATGCTACATATGCTCTCCTGTAAAAGTGATTAGTTCAGATCATACTCTTAGTATGGATGAAATAATTACTACTAATTCTTTTTATTTACCATATTTTCTTCGTGATTACATGTTTTCACTTTATATACCTTCCTTTTCCACCGTTGCTTCCTCTCAGATGATGTGTATCTCCTTCATTAGTTTCTTTCTTCATTAATAAGTGATCCTCAATCTTGTGTATAACATTATCATTTTATATCCTTTCTTATTTGGTGCTTCCTCACCAGTATGTTTACTCCCTTACTGCCCAGGGGGGCAGTTAAGGTGAAAACACGTTTGTCTGCTGGCAAGGTTCTCATGACTGTCTTTTGGGATGCTAAAGGCGTTGTGTATGTCGATTTTCTACTTGAACGAAGAACAATAAATGCTGCATACGACTCTGAACTCTTGGGTAAGGTTAGAGAGGCCTATAGGTCCAAAAGGCGCAAGATTCCGATCCGCAGCGTCTTGATTCTTCACGATAACACCAGGCCCCACACTGCTGCTGCTACGCAAGCAAAATTGGAAGAAATGCACATTGGACAGTTTTGGAACATCCCCCCTACAGTCCAGACTTGTCGCCATGTGACTATCATTTGTTTGGACCCCTCAAAAAAGACTTAGGTGGGAAAAAATTTTCCAGTGACAAAGAGGTGCAAGACTTTGTGCACATTTGACTACTAACACGTCCAACAAGTTTTTATGAAGAAGGAATAAAAAAACTGCCAGTGTGATGGAAAAAATCTGTAGACAATAGTGGAAGCTATGTAGAAAAATAGTTTTGTATTTGTTTTCACATATATTAATCCAATAAAATATTTTCTCAAAAGGTCTTGTTTATATTTGATCAACCTAGTAAATGATAAAATGACAATGCTAACAAAACTGTTTAAGAAACACAGACATTAAAATAGCATACAAAACTAACAAAAATAATCTACAAAAACTAAATAACCCACACAAGAAAGATAATACAACAACCAATTGTATATACAAATTGAATGCCAAGATTGCAATAAATGTTACACAGGACAAAAAAAAAAAAATTGAAAAACAATATACAATAAAAAAAAACAGAAATGTCTCAATCTAATTTGGTCACACATGCAATAAACACTGGACATGAATTCCCAAACATAACCAACATGACACTGTTAGGTTAATTACTTTATACAAAATACAAATACAAATAAATAAAATTATCTATCTTCCACCTACCTTGTTTTGGCGTTTCGTCCCAGAATCCGTCACACGAACGTTGAGATGCAAGAGTGATTTAAAGGTTGTGTTAATAATAGACGCAACTCGCATTTTGTGATGAGAAACAAACTAAGATTTTATTTTCTTCTTTAAAATTTTTAAACTTCAAATTATATCATTTCTTTGCCTCTTAGCTCAAGCGATTATCCAAAATTTAAAATGCATAAAACTTTTACTTATATTTACGACATGATTAAATATTTACAATATTACACTTAACATCTTACCTTACATTGGCAGCCCAGCCTGCTAACACACACACATTCACTCTATTACAAAACAAAAAAAAACCCCTCTTTATTTATTTAAAAAAAACATCATTTAATACATTGTGCAATACCCGTGCCGGCAACGTGGTGCTTCTCTGACCTCGTGGTTTCTCACTTACAAAGTTCATTCTCTGTCCGAAACAATTTATGAATTCATCTTCTCTGCCGAAAACTATACGCACTTCTTCATTTTTGACTAACTGCACTCACTATTACTTGATAATGAAAATTTGTTAATGAGCCCCGTTGGGCGGCTACCTGGCCAGGTAAGCGTCGGTGAGAGAACTGGGAAGAGCGTTCACTAAATCCCCACCAACTAGATTGCTTCGGACAAGGCGGAAATCAATGCCTTATTTGTTAAAGTCATAGCTGTGGCACATTCAACACCCGTGTGCTGGACATTGACGATATTTGTTGTCCAGTGATTTACGTCACTGTAGTAGGCGTGACTTAATTTCGTTTCCGGCATGTTGAAAGCACATGTTGGAAATATTCATCTTCAAGCCATGTTGTTTTAAACCCCTCAGCGTCGGTTGCGCATCTGCTGGTGGTTGCGCGTTTGTGGGTGTGTGTCACACAGTCTCAAAATTCTAAGAATGGTATTGCGTGATTGCACGTTGACGCATTCCATTGTATTAACTTCGCCTTATGAGATCTTGGTTCGCTACGATTTAGATTCAACCTGAGACTGGCCACGCATATGAAATAAATTGTTGCAAATATTTAATAAAATAAAACCCCTCCCTTTTCCCCCGTTACAGTACCCCCCTAATGAGAGATCTTCTGCCGAAACAGAAGAAATCTCATTGCTAAACCCCTAAGAGGACCAGTGAGGATATGGTGCCAACAACCCCCCATTAGTTCTTACACCTCATGGGTAAACTGCCCCCCTGGCTCGGCGACTATGGCCACATCTGAACGAGATCACTGGACTTCTCTATCTGAGATCCCAACACCATAAAATCGAACAGACCCGCACCATAGCACACCTAACCTTCTAACATACCACACCAAAATCCAAACCCCTGGTCTTATACCATGCCAGATCCTCAACCGATATGTTCCCCCTTACCATGCACACTGGGCTGCCTTTAGCAGTTACTGGGCTCGTACACACACGCTTATAAATACTCATTAAGCAAAATGCTCCTTTAAAATTTCAAAACAAAATCACAAAAAAAAATCTTTTACCTTAAACCCTAATTCTCTTTACTACTAACAATTCTAAAGAAAACAAATTGAATACCTTATTAAACATGAATTCACTTACTCTAACATTTATTTACACACATATTCTAAACAATATAATTCAATAAAACCCTCGCAATACACATAAACAACAATACACTTAAAACTCAAAACATCAATTAGATGGCAGGCACAAAAAATCAAGTTTTTTTTTTCAAAAAAATTTTAAATTTATTAAAATATACTTTTCTCAATATTCAGAAAATTTAAAATAATTTAAATCAATTAAACAACAAAATTTGCATCACTTCATTGCCAAAACTGGTCTAGTTTATAACATCAACCATCAGCTGATCAAACTGGGTCAAGTCAACAACCTTGACCTACATAGGTTATTCATAGGCTACATCAGAAAATACATTAAACATCTTTAAAATTTTTATCTTCAAACATAATATAACAAGACATTCAAAATTAATATGGTTATTATTACAATTAACAATAAAATTTACATTTAAATTAATTAAAAATTACACATTTATTGCTCTAATTAGTTTCAACTTCTATTAAAATCTGTCACTTGTTTCCATTAATTTTATATTTTTTACTATGCTTCTCTTTCTTTAACATTCTCAATCTCCATTAGTTTGGGTGACTTAATTATTCATAATGACTTGATTCACAACTTGGCATGTATACATTTATAATCTTTACCCCTCTGACTCTAACACTCATTAACAGCTTCAACTAATGACACCCCTCTCTATCAAAAACATCTATCAAACATTCTCTAAACCCACTTACTACTCAACTCAATTCGCATCATTCTACCCTTATATAAAAAAAATACTCTAACCCTTTGTACTCAGGATGTGTCCCCCCCCAAAAGCTCATTCCCTTATGTTGGTTCCTGGACTTTCCTAGGCAACCCTTTCTGGCGCTAAACGGTCCCTTCCCGTCCCAACACCTTTCGTTGCGGACTCCTCATCACACCACCCCCTTACAAAATTCCCATCAACTCTAATTACTCTCCCAATACCATACTTTCAACTACAAAATATATCCACTTATTTATTACATCAATATATCAATCAATACTCTACATATTTTCCCCATATCTACTGTGTCACTATCAATACTTCTCAAATTCTACATTACATTAATTCACAACAATATTATTCTCTCTAGTACCCCTTTAAACTCAACTTGGACTGATCTACTTGTCCTAACAAAATATTAATCACCCAAAATCTCCCATCTACTATCTTTTACAAATCATTTAAAATTCTCAACTATCTTAAATTATTTCCATCATTTAAATTAAAATCTTTTAACACATTAGAATCATTATATTCAAACATTAGTTACATTGGAAATTTGCAAACAATTTATAAGTGACATTTTACACATCTAACTCCAGCTATCAGCTGATGCTCTAGGTCGGGTGAATGACATTTGTTCAAAAATGCTACACAAAATTGTATAACAAAAAATACATAACACATATTTATAATTCTTACACTCTAACATAACAAAATTAATGACCCACTGAAACATGATAACCAAAACATAATAAACATCTACTGTATCCCTTTTCCCAAATCAAACAGTTATTTAATTACTTCAAGAGCGAGTTGCCATTTCTAAGTTACAAGAATTTTAATTCGTTGCTCCCCTGAGCAACCACCCTGCCACACACACTATTGTTTTTTGCTGGTGGACTGTTGCGCCCATTTGCCTCCACAAGGACGGCATTGGTGGAGGAATTTATCATCTCCATGTCCTTGCTTCAGCGTTACATTTTAAAATTGGTAGATATCATCATATCTTTGTTATATATTTATATGCCCTTAAAACGGGTCTACCACCTGGCCTTGCTGTTCCTACTCGAACAGAGTGGCAGCCGCTGTTCCATAGTTCCGGGGATTTCCCCTAAAATCACCCCCCATTGATTTCAAATATACACCAATTTCAAGCCAGCTATGGTCAAGGTTCTTAATTTATGGCCATAGCTGACCGCTATCCAAAACCACGATTAGTGCTGGTAAGGCAGTAATCGCCCGAAAAGTCGGGGAAATCAACTCTAATTTCAGGCATGTTCTCTACATCATTATTATACACGGCACGGCAATCTATCAGTATATAATACAAAATTATATAAAAGGGTGTGCCGTGTATTTTACGCCATTTTGGCCTCCGATGGAGGTAACACTCTCTGTCACCCCCAACACTTACCACTATCTACCGTGACACATGCCACCACGGCAATAGCATATTACTAACTAAATTAATTCTTCTACCTTTGCAGTTTCTACACTCCCTAAGTATAGCACTTCTATTAACACCACTCAACCCCCCAAAATTGCCCACATATCTTGTATGATAACCTTACATAACATAATAAACAAACAGACATTAACCTTGATCATTAGCATTGTTGCATTCACATTAAACAAACCATTCTCTTTTATATAATTTATACAGAAAATTATAAACATTATTATTTGAAAATTTTATTTAACTCTTCTATATATCATCACTTCATTATTTATCACTTACTACTATTAGATTCCTCAAAAAATTTCAAATTTATTATTAACATTTATTTTATCTCATATTTCAGTTATTACTACCTTTTGAGTATGGTTTCTATTGAGTACAGTTATCTCAAATTAATTTCATCATTGAGTTTAAAATTTTTTCAACACCTGTAAACATTTTACTCTATATAACTTGTCTTATAAAATTTATACTTACAGTAAATTGCTCATACCCTGTCATGACACACAAATATAAATATCAGTAACTCCCTGTACCTTCTGCAACATTTTACAACAATGTTATTTCATACTCAACAATTTAACATTTATTTATTTATTACTATCAAATTCACATCTCGTAAAATAATTTAAATCCATCATTATATAACATCTTAAATCAATCAAAAATATTTAAACATCTTCAATTATTTTAATTAAATCAATTATTGAAAACAACAATTTTAATTACTTTCACCAATTACACTAATTACAATTCCTTGGTTATCCTATTCCAAATTATTTTTGTTATTTATTTAGACTGCAAAATATTATTATTATTATCACAACAATTTCTACTACATATACACATGGTTTACTTAACATCTTACAATACACACAATTAATTTCACTAACAATTATTTACAATTCTTCATCATTAATTGTTCAATTTTATCACACTTCATTTCCAAAAGCAGCAAGGTCAGAACCATAAATCAAAATATTTAAAATGTCCATTTATTAAGTTCATGTTCAGCCTCCATCATCAAAATTTAGTCTGGGTTTCACATAACATTTTTCAATTTTAATTACGCACCTCATATGGCTATCCTGTGTGTAATAACCATAAAATTTTAGTTTATTCATTTTACCACAATGATTATACATAGGGTTACTTCCCATTATAATTATTTTATCATAAACCAAGTCAACGCTATTTATTTCTGTCCAGTCTCCATTAGTAGTTATATTCAATATCAGGTCAGTTATTTTCTCATCATATTCTTCTACTACATTCATTACAACATAAGGTAAATTATTATTATTTAAACAGGTATCATCAAAACACTTCTCAATCTCTACTCTACAAAGTAAGTATTTCATATCATTTATCTCTATCACTTCTAACATCTCTTTCAACTCATTACAATTTCTCTTCACCTTATATAATTCTATCTCTCTATCAATACACAACTCTCTATCTAACTCTCTCTCACCATAACACCATCTCACACTTTTGACACCACCCCACACAGAGGGTACTAACTCATACAAAAAGGGGGAACAACTCAAAGACCTCATGTCTTCCAATAACAAGGGACTCTTGCCCTTCAACAATAACATTTGTGAACACCTTGGATCATCATAAATATGGGGAAAATTTACCCTCTGCCCTACATACTCATTTAATCTCTCTTGCCACTCTTTCTCTAATTCATCAACACTAATTACTACTCCGTTACAACCTATTACTCTCTCTCTCACTCACTATCTCTATCTCATCACTATTCAATATTTTATTCTCTTTCACTATTTTGTCATTATTAATATTCATAACATTGTCATCTAACTTTTTATTCATTATCTGCTCTAATTTTCTGTCTAGATTTTTATTCACTTCGTTAACTAGTTTCTCACAATTATTATTTATATAATTTATTACCTGTTCTTTCATATTATTCAAATTTGTATTAATTTCATTCACTCACTCATTCAGCTTGACATTCTGTTGTTTAATTTCCGTTCTGATTTCATCAAATTTACAATTTATTTTATCGAATTTTTCATTAAAATCACTACTTTGTTTATCAAATTTAACATCTCTTTTGTCATATTTATCATTGGAATCACTTTTTTGTTCCTCAAATTTTGCATTTAAGTTGCTGTTTATATTTTCAGATATTGTTTTTATTAAGTTAAACATATCGTCCATCGACAACTCTTTGACTCGTGTTGTCGTTGGAGTAGATTGTGCCGCTACATTGTCGGTTAACATTGACTCTGTAAGAGTGCTTTCTAAACTTAATTCTTGCTTCTTCATTTTGTAATGGTAAAATTATTACTTTTAAATCAAAATACTAACATATATAATATCTACTTTTCACATACCAATGTATTCTACTTACATAACACTTTGCGTTACTTCTCGTATTTTTTGCGTATCGTTACTTAACCTTACATCACACTTGCATCTGTTGTAGGTGTGGAATTTTAATGCAATTCAATTAATAAAATTCGTCCCGTTCGTGGCGCCGTTGTTAGGTTAATTACTTTATACAAAATACAAATACAAATAAATAAAATTATCTATCTTCCACCTACCTTGTTTTGCCCTTTCGTCACACGAACGTCGAGATGCAAGAGTGATTTAAAGGTTGTGTTAATAATAGACGCAACTCGCATTTTGTGATGAGAAACAAACTAAGATTTTATTTTCTTCTTTAAAATTTTTAAACTTCAAATTATATAATTTCTTTGCCTCTTAGCTCAAGCGATTATCCAAAATTTAAAATGCATAAAACTTTTACTTATATTTACGACATGATTAAATATATTACAATATTACACTTAACATCTTACCTTATATTGGGAGCCCAGCCTGCTAACACACACACATTCGCTCTATTACAAAACAAAAAAACCCCCTCTTTATTTATTTTAAAAAAACATTTAATACATTGTGCAATACCCGTGCCGGCAACGTGGTGCTTCTCCGACCTCGTGGTTTCTCACAAAGTTCATTCTCTGTCCGAAACAATTTATGAATTCATCTTCTCTGCCGAAAACTATACGCACTTCTTCATTTTTGACTAACTGCACTCACTTTTACTTGATAATGAAAATTTGTTAATGAGCCCCATTGGGCGGCTACCTGGCCAGGTAAGCGTCGGTGAGAGAACTGGGAAGAGCGTTCACTAAATCCCCACCAACTAGATTGCTTCGGACAAGGCGGAAACCAATGCCTTATTCGTTAAAGTCATAGCTGTGGCACATTCAACAAGTGTAAACTCCCGTGTGCTGGACATTGACGATATTTGTTGTCCAGTGGTTTACGTCACTGTAGTAGGCGTGACTTAATTTCGTTTCCGGCATGTTGAAAGCACATGTTGGAAAAATTCATCTTCAAGCCACGTTGTTTTAAACCCCTCGGCGTCGGTTGCGCATCTACTGGTGGTTGTGTGTTTGTTGGTGCGTGTCACACAGTCTCAAAATTCTAAGAATGGTATTGCGTGATTGCACGTTGACGCATTCCATTGTATTAACTTCGCCTTATGAGTTCTTGGTTCGCTACGATTTAGATTCAACCTGTGACTGGCCACGCATATGAAATAAATTGTTGCAAATATTTAATAAAATAAAACCCCTCCCTTTTGCCCCGTTACAACACTAATAAAACACATACCACACAAAGGCACCATAATGAACATTTGGGAAAATTTACAAATATACAAACATAAAACACAAAACAAACTAATACCTGAACAAATACAAATCAATACAAATCATGACACAATTTTCAAAGCACTCAACATCGAAAACACACAAAATACTAATACATACTGCGACAGTACAACATATGCTGTACTGTGCATTTAATAGATAAAATAAATATTTAAATTAAATTTATAAATATGTAATAAATAAGCAGGTATGAGATTGAAAGCTGAGTTTATGTTAAAAATACGGAATGTAGACAGACAGGAACTGACCTGAACACTCACACAACCGTTGCTGAGAGTGTGTACAGTAGTAAGTGATGTGTGTGAGTGAGGCCAGTTCGAGCATGAAAGTTTGCAATCGCACCCTGAATAATTGTCAGATTACAGTTTTTATTTAATTATAAGAAAACCATAGATGGTAGGAAAAATTCACAAGACTCCAAAATACGTATAAAATTAATACACATGTGTAGTGAGAAAACGGTGTGAAAAAGACGTGCAGTGCGAATTCAGTGCAATTTTAAGTGCGTAGTAATTACACAGATTATCCTATTATGATAGTAATTACGTTGGACATGTGTAATTAAATCATCCATTGTTAGAGCACCCTGTAGTCCACATTAGACTTTGCCATTGGCAGAAATGTGCGTAAATATGAAATTAGACGAGAGTGGGAGAACTGACGCCACCAAGCAATTTCAGACGGGCAGAATTCTGTCCCAGCAGGTGCTGTACGATGCTTGATTATAAATAGGGCACGAGAGAAGCCAGCCCTTCTTCTCAATCAGTCTTCAGTAGCGGCGGGACGCTATGTTCATTGGCGATGCGAGTTTTTAAATTTTGTTAATTGAACAGTAGATGCGGACAGACGCTATGTTCGTCATAAGTGCCAAACAGTAACTCTTAATCTGTTTCCGAATACAAATATAGAACATACTTTACGATGTCTACACACACAATCGTCCGTCAGTGAAGACAAGCTACTATGTTACATCATGCAGAGGAACGCTATGCTGAACAATAGAGGCATCTGCTAGAATGACAGGAGCTGGTGCAGAGCAACCTCTCACACTATCCTACATCAACCAGATGGGACCATGGTAGACGAGTAACTGGAGGAGGACAAGTGGAACGTGAGGACGTGCAGGGAACTCAATCAGAAGAGGACCTACAGATCAACGGAGGACATGAGTATGAGCTACAAAATCGAGGTGACAGATAATCCATTTATAAATTTTAAAATGAGAGACTAAGGATATTTAAAAGACATTTTGAAATTTAAACATGAATAAGAGTTTATGTAAAATGTAGATAAAGGGGTTCAGAGAATTTGATTTAAATTTATTAAAATATTTTCTTTGATGTTTAACGATTAATTTAGTCAATTTCAATTTTATTTTAAAGTTTGTAAAGCAATCAATGATTACTATGTATGCAATACATAAATTAATGTAGTTGAAAGTTATAAAAAAAAACCAATAATAAAAAAAAAAATGAAACTGCAGTAAAGCAGACTGTTAGACTGAGCAGTCGAATTTTAATATTAACAAATAAGTATTTAGAATATAACTTTGTTACTGTAGAATATGAGATTTATTTAATGATAAATGTACTGCAACATTTGAACATTTCAAGCGAACAATAATGAATATTTATGGCGAAGTAAGTGAGATTTTTAAACACGATTGTGGTTTATAAATAAAATTATGAAAACTCGTTACAATTCAATCAATGACTACTCTTATTACCATATTTATCTTGTTGGTACATCCTCTTCATTTACTTTTTTAAATATTATATTATAAACTTTCACTGTGAACACTTACTTTTTGGTTTTGTTTCCCAAACGTTTCAACGTGGTGTTTGTCTTCCTCAGTGGGATTTGAAATACTGAATGTCTGTACAAAGTAACGGTTATGGGTTGTAGGAAGTCAAAAATGGATACAATCCCGATTTAATAAATAAACTACACAAACGCATCCTAAACACAAAAAGTAAAACACATAAAACCAACAGCACACAACCCAGTAAATACATCACACTCACATACTACAATTCCAACACACACAAAATTGCTAACACATTTAGGAAACACAATTATAATGTAGCCTACAGAACTAACAACACCATCAAGAAAACTTAACTAACACTAACAAAGACACAGACACATACAGCAAAACAGGGGTTTATAAATTAAACCGCAATGATTGCCACCAGTTCTACATTGGCCAGATGGGAAGATCTTTTTCCTCTAGATATTCTGAACATTTAAAAGCCCTCACCACAAACTACATACATTCCACATTTGCAGCACATTTACAAAATGAAAACCACAGTTACACAAACATAGAGCACAATATGGAAATACTACACTACTTACCTAAAAGTAGAAAACTAAACACAGCAGAACAATTTGAAATATACAGATATCACGCACTACAACCAAACAACATATTAAATGAACAATTACATTATAGATCACACATACTTTTCGATACACTGATTCAAACACACACTTTGAATCCCAGCGCCAATTCCCTCCCACCAGCAACCCCCACCACACACACCTATAGTCCATAACCTTTACTTTGTACATACATTCAGTATTTCAAATCCCACAGAGGAAGACGAACACCACGTTGAAACGTTTGGGAAACAAAACCAAAAAGTAAGTGTTGACAGTGAAAGTTTATAATATATAATATCTTATTACCATTACACCCAAACTCCATTAATTAGTACACTTTACCAGTAATGGTATATAAATTTTGGCACTCCACAATTTCAATTACATTTAAATTTGTAAGTTGTTGTGTTATAAATAATTGTTGCCAAGAACGTGGGGTTACCCAAATTTATATTTGCAATTTGTGTTATTACAAATAATTGGCGCTCCAAAAGCGTGGGGCTCCTCAAACACAAATAAATTTGCAAACTGTGTGTGTGTACTGTTATAATACACCACAATAACACACAATAATACCAATTTAAAGTACCAGAAGCCAACAGGAAGTCACAATAACAACCAGTCAACACACATGTACTTCACCAGACATAAAATCCGGAAGGCTGAGGATGGGTACACAATGGTACCTGAAACATGTTCCTAATAAGGAAAGAAATATCTTGTGGTAAATTTCATTATAAAAATTAAATATAATATATACATCAAGAAACGGACTGTAGCAAAAAGTGTTTGAATATATATATATATATATATTTATTTAAAATTTGTATTCCCAATTTTCCCATGGCGACAAAGGCACCATAATGAACATTTGGGAAAATTTACAAATACACAAACATAAAACACAAAACAAACTAAAACCTGAACAAATACAAATCAATACAAAACATGACACAATATTCAAAGCACTCAACATCGAAAATACACAAAATACAAATACATATACCACAGTCACACACAATAATAGAACTATAAAATACCAGAGACTAACAAGAAACTAGTGTCTGACCGAAACACGATTTTCAGCTGAAACCGAAACCGTAACCGAATATTCGGCCCCTCTTCTAGTTTTGGCCGAAACCGAAACTGCGGCCGAAACCAGCTTTTTGGCCAAAACCGAAACTGCGGCCGAAACCAGCTTTTTGGCCGAAACCGAAACAGAAACTTCGGTCGGTCTTTGACAAAAACAAACAAAATACTTACCATTGGTGCGACAACAGACACACCTAACAATTAAACGCCGGCCAGCGAACTGAGGTTAAGTGGTGGTCAGCGACTGAATCCGTTCCGAACATGACCCGACTTCATCCGACAACTCACGAACGCTAGTTTCGGCCTAGCTGAAGTTTTGGCCAATTTTTGGCCGAAACCGAAACTGTGGCCGAAACTGAAACCGAAACTTTGGTCGGTCTTTACAAGAAACCTTAATAGCATCCACCCAACACACAAATACTTCACCAGACCCACGAGCTCTCGAAACATGTTCCAAATAAGGAAAAATAACATCTTGAGGTAATATAAATATAAATTTTAAATACTTTATATATATATATTGTAAGGAGTCGTTCTGTATGTCCTTGTAAAAATAAACGAGTTGTTCTGTATGTACTTTGTAAAAATATGTTTTATCGTGTGTTAGCCTCACACGTTGTAGTCGTTACTTTAAGTTTACTTACTTTCTTAACTTTCCATGCTGACGATGTCCGTCGTGAACTCATGAATTACCAGTACCAATATCTCGCGAGTATAAACCTTACCTGTCCTTTTGTGAGTAATTTTAATTCCTGGGTGGCGCCAAATTGTTTATGAAAACAATTAAAAAATATGAAATTGAGCGGTCGTTCTAGACGGTGTTGACTGATTCAAATTACCCTCTCAATGGGCGGGCGTATGAATCTCGCTAGTAGTTCGCCGTGTCGCCGACGTCTAACGCTGACA
Organism: Magicicada septendecula; assembly: GCA_034769895.1. Taxonomy (NCBI): domain Eukaryota; kingdom Metazoa; phylum Arthropoda; class Insecta; order Hemiptera; family Cicadidae; genus Magicicada; species Magicicada septendecula. The sequence goes on along the minus strand of CM068367.1, from coordinate 1,032,991,785 downwards.
GACAAATTCGCTCGTCGCTAAAGTACACAAACTTTATAATGCAATTAATAATGAAATAAAGGACGGTTATTACAACTCAGTACTAGTTTATTCAAGTGAAATAGTTAATAGAATATTCTTTTAAATACAAAATTATATACTGTTATTAAACAAAGTTGCTCCGGCAATAAATAGACAATTTTTTCTCAGGTTGGCTAAAGTTGATTAAACGTTACTAGATCGACCTGGCTGTTGTTTTGTGTTTATTTTCTTACTGTTCGTTTAATCTGAGTTCTTTTGGTTATGACAAAATATTAATAAGATGATAATAAAGTACACTACCTTACATCAATGGTACTTATATACTATTAGCATTAATTACAATTCGTTTTTAAAGTGTTAAAAAAGTGTGTGCTAAGAATTCGTAATTTGTATACAGGTTATTTTCTGCTTACATACCAGTTTAGGTTTTATTCTCAATGAATCCTTGAAAGAAATTTAGTTATCAGTTCAGAGAGAGTTATTTGTGTTGTGAAAAAAGTTAATCAGAATTTATTCCATAAATTCGGGTATTTCAGATATACTTAACAAATCTGTTGAGTTCGGGTGAAGAGTTGTTCAGTTCTTCGTTAGGTTGGGTCTATAAGGTCATCAATTTTCCATCATTTATAGTTTGGAGTACGTCTGGCTTCTTTTTCGGATAATGTTGTAATGGGACAGAAAGGGGTATTTTATTATAATATAAATTTTATTCAACATTATTAAACATTTGTAATCGACGCAGAAAGTCCACCACATAAAACGGTGTTATTCAGACAAAGTACAATGGAATGCAGTGCGTGTCCAACAACGCAGCATAATTCCAAGAACTTCCATGCTGTGTGATGCACACAAACGCGCGAACATCAGCATGGCGCACAGACGACGCTCGGACCAAGCCGAACCAAAATGGCTTTTTGTAAAATTTGTTCGCTATGCGGTCGGGTGCCGACGAAAGTACGATTATGAGTACGCCTATTTGAGTGACGTAACCAGTGGCTTCAAGATTTCGTCAACGCTTTGGGAGCACTCACAACCCATGTTCCTGGTGCCACTACTAACAATTTGCCACATGAAGGTTGTGAACGATGGCGAAATTGGGTAGCCAGAAAGGCAGTAACTTCCGCCCCATGCACGAGGCAGTCGACCTTCAGCCGCGGCGTCGGCTAGCCGCCCGCTAAGACTCAGGAGCTCCAAATAAATTATTTCAATTGTAAAAGTTTATAGTGAAACAATAGTTCGGAGTGGCGTAAGTGGAGTGAAAGAAAAGAAGAATTGAACAGGTGGTGAACGGACAGAATATTCAGACATGTACGTAGTGCGGAACGAGGTGAGGTAGGAAACGGAGAGTTAAGTAGGCGACGGCCAATTTTTTGTCAGAATTATTTCAAATGTAAAAGAGCGCTGTCTAAGTTAAGGGAACATTTTAAATGAGTGTGAATGAAGTGTGTGTATGCAAATACTGGGCTGTCTTTATAAATTTATCTATGTAAAATTTAGCATATCAATTACCATCTCAATGCCATATGATTGATTGTATTTCTATTTTGTATAATTTTCAAAGAGAAAAGAAACAAGTAAGAGGAACAGTAAACATATTTGTTTCATAATATAAAATGTGTTAGTTTAGTTATTGCGCCATTCCTATTCTGTGCTGACAACCTCGTCTAACGTTCTAGGGGTTTTCTGAGTTGTAAGGGTAGTCAGATAGCGGGATTTTTATAAGGGCAAGAGTGTAGAGGTTTTGATATTAAACCATAAAAATATCGTGGCGACCTGGGCAGTTTAATAAGGTAAGTTTAACAGGAACTATGACGGTAAGTAAAATTCTGGCAGCAGTGAGCAGCAAGTATTATTATAATACTGGAATCTTCTGATGGTAATATTTTATAAAATGGTAGAAAGTCAATACCTTTACAATGTGGATTAAATAATTAATTTAGAATATGAAAATCTGGTCTTTTGTCTCTGTAGATTGGACTAGTTCTTCATCAGACTTCTTGCATCTTCATTTTATTAAACCTCGACTTATTTTTGATTATTTTAAGTTAAAATTGAGTCGAATATGGTTTGGGTTCTGTATGTCTTGAGCGTCAATAATGAACTAATTCTTTTTAACAGAATTATAATAAATAACGTTCCATTGTTATGGCGACTGTCTGTACTCTCATTGGCTGATCATATTTATGTCTATTGTTATAATATTTGAATTTTAATTCAAAATGAATAAATATCTTCTGATGGCTATTATTCTTCTGTCTTCTTATTTATGTATTAGATATTATCACAACTGTTTACATTTTCTTTCAAAGATCATTTTGACATCCCACAAAGCTGGGTGTGTTTATGTATTAAAGTTTTGACAATAATGTTAATATTATGTTATTACATTTCTTTCTTATTTTATGTTTTTAATCTAACTTTGACATCTTAATATGATTCATTAATTGTACTTAACTAGTTACTTGCCTTGAATTTTCTAATGCAATAGTTAATTTCTTATAATTTGTTTATTTTGGATTTATACAGTTAGGCATTTTATAGGCCTAAGTAGTAATTGGCTATATCTTCTTATTTTACACAAATTAAAGATTATTTTCATGTAAATTTGTTTTGCTTGGTGTCCCTTATGACTTGTTTACATTTTGAATTAATTTGGGCTGTTTTACAATAATTGTATGTTCTTATTACTTTACAAAATCATTGCCTGTCTGTTATTCTCTAATTTCTTTTCCTGTCTTTACTCTGAAGATTATTATTATGTTTGTAAGAATTTATCTCCTTACTTATCTATATTGCCATTTTTTATAACTTGTTTATCATTTAATATTACTTATAAAACATAACACAAAAATTAGGTTTATGGTCTGTTTACTTTTTTCTGCCATATTTCTTCTTATAAACTTAATTGAACAAATAACTATCTTGGTGAATAACATTATAACACCATAGGATGTTTTATGTATTTTGCACTCATATTATTTTGTTTATTCTTCTTTTAATATTTATTCTATATTTTTTTACTATGTAACCATTGTAACAATAACATTCTTAATCATTATGGGATTTTTATCCTGAATACCATTGTATTCCTAATCTACTATCACTTAATAACTATATTCTGGTTATTCTTATTTTTTAGGTATTTATCACCCTTAAACTGTAGTGTTATTCACTGGTTTTGGTGTCTTTACCTATATGTTGTTTTCTATTTATTTTGGATTACACTGGCACTTTGCACTTTTTTACTGTACTTTAGTGTTACTAGTGGTTATTCCCTAATATTGTTACAGGATGTTCGTGTGGTGTTGTAACCGCTACCGTTCAAGCCCCGCGATGGAAGCCACTTTGTTACAGGATGTTTACTTGTGTTTGCAAAAATTAATTAAAGTTTTAAATGTTTGTTTGGTGTTAAATGTGTCAAAATGTATGCTCTCAGTCGTGTACGGGTAAACCGTATTCTGCTCTGCTGCATTCAAACGTTGCCGCCTCGCCACCTGATTGGCGTACAGCTCTCTACAGTATTACCCAGCTTGCGTCTCGCTTTAACGCCTTTACTTCAATAATTACTAGCCGTAATTCTAAATTAACTGAATCAAACATACAGCATTGCAGATTGAGAACATTTATTAATCCTTTAGAATATTTCACTTGGTTTATTATACATCAAAATCCGTTTTTGGCACCGGCTATTACAATTGTGTAGTTGGTACTTGCTCAGCTCAGTTGTATACAATCAGTCAGTAACGTTAGTTTACAGTAAAAATATCGTTTTTCTCAGGGGTGTAAAGTCCTTTCGGCTACAGAAATATGTACTTACGGCTAACACACACAAAGTTACAACAATTCTTAAAACTAATTACATAAATAAATCGATATCTCATTACATTAAATTAAGTTATCACCAATGAAAACTTGTGAAGCAATTTTGGGTTATGTCTCGTTTGCCAAAAGTTCGTTATTAAATGATTCGTTAATTATTTATCAGATTTTACTTTCTTAATAATTGTTAATTGGTTATAGTTAAATAGTGAATTTATATAAGCATTTATTTTGACTCGGAATAGTGATCAGTGATTTTGAAATAGTTATATTTAATTCAGACCAAAATTTGTGAATACGCTTTAAGGGATAATGTTTATACTCATCAGTTACTTGTTGCTGAAGATCCTGATGTCGTCTTCTTCGATAGATAACTCCTGGGCTGTCGTCTTCTTCTATGGATAACTCCTGTCGTCTGTTTCCCTCGTCTCGTCACTTCTCCTTGCTGATTCAGGCCTCGTAATTCTTCAGTTGGTGTCGTCTTCTTCTTTTAGGAGGTTCCACTGATCTTCATATAGTGTCCGTGGTCGTCTTTCTTCGTCACGGCGTCGCTTCATCTTCTTTGGATCACTACGGTTTGTTATTTTAATTTTTTACAAATAAAAATTTACGTTCAGGATTCCCTGTACTGTTGTAATTGTCTTCCATTAGTTTTAAATAGTTTTGAAATTACTTGAAGAATAATAAATTAATTTTAATACGAGAGCTACTCGGTCCACTCTCTAGCGTTGGTTAATAATGACTACTGAAAATCTAACGGTTTGTTGGCGTTATTTTTCTTGTTGCTATGGTTACTTAATAAATTATGCTAATTTTTCATTGGTTATTAACTCAGGTTATTGTTAGGATTTATCGTCTTTTTTCGTCTATTTCTACCAAAATATCTTCAACTGAAGATTACTACTTTATTCTAATAGCTAGGTCATCACATTAGTACCATTCTTCCTAATTTTTCATGATGAACATTTTGATACCCCTCATGCCTACTTTTGGATAGCTAATTACATTTTTACTATTTTCCCATATTTATATCTTACATATATTTTATTCAAAATTAGTTGTTAATCACATATTTTGGTACTAGGAATACCCACTTACATGGTTTAATCATTTGGCACATTCTGCCTTAACTTTGGATTATTATTTGTTCTCAAATTAATAAATTTATGTTCAACAGTTTGGCCTAGAGCCTAGATTCCATTCTACTTCCATCTAACATTTCTTACTAACATTTCTGGTAACTCTAATACAATTTATAAACAAAACAAACAATAAACATCAGTATCCCTAACTCTAATTCTTACTATTAAACATTTCTTTTCAGGTTCTACCCTGAAATAACTTTTAACTGCTGTTATCTGCTTATCCTACAATTTACTCTATACTATGATTTTCTGAACACTAACAAAATTCTTAATACTTACTTACAGAAACTTAAAGAAACTCTTATAATACTATTGACAAACTGTTCCTTGCATGATATGTCCTATCTACTATTCCCTTCACTTAAATACAGTGTCAGTCCTTCTTAATTTGCTATACATTCTGATACCTTAACTCTTATCTTAATATATAATCTTGATATCTTATTACCTAAATTAACAATATTACAATTAGTTCAATCTTACTTACTAGTGCACAGTTTATCACAAATTGTTTATCTGTTTCAACATAGTTGGCTTATATAATATTTGGTTCTACACTCCCACTACACTTTTCCTTTCATTAGAAAGTTTCTATAATTACTACCCTGCTCACTTTGTTTCATTATTCTATACCTATCACTTCACTACTTATTTAGTTTTACACACTTTTGGGCTTATTCACTTGTTTATTCATGGGTTGTCTGATTACTTTAAATCACTGTGTGATTATGGTCATGTATAACTATTTACCTCCAAATCACACTGATCACTTTTGGTCATCATTCTAATATTGCTTTTGTTTTGGGCTCAAAGTATTGTTTATAGCCTTTGGCCATTATTATTACAATTAGTTTGGGGTATGGTTAGCTTTTAACCCCCCTACATTATATTATACAAGTACATTCTTTAAATAACAAGATACATGTGATACTATTACCCTTCATTAATCTTATTGTTCTAGCTACATCTCATATGCTCCCCCTACATTATATTATACAAGTACATTCTTTAAATAACAAGATACATGTGATACTATTACCCTTCATTAATCTTATTGTTCTAGCTACATCTCATATGCTACGGACATCAATTCATTACTAAATTTACAATATTCTGTTCACCTTTTTGGGATGACTTGATTGTACTTAAACTCCTTCTTCACTGTCTCTTGGTTTTCTTTGGTTCCTATCCGATCTATTGTGTCAAGTCTGTCGGGTTAATAGTCATTTGTCATTTATTGGGTTACTGGGTTATTGCTCTTTAAGTTCATAAGTTTTTTGCCTCTTACTCTCATCTTCAGCTGTTTATTTTATAATTAAATACCATTGAATCTTTGCTACCTTATGTTATGTTACAATATTGATTTCTTTTACTCACTTAATCATTTTCACTTCCTACCTATCTCTCACTTCTGAGTTTTTTATTATTTTATTCACAATTATTAGTTAGTATTTTAACAAATTTCAAGTTCTGATTCACTTATCATTATAGAGTTATTCATAACATATAATATCTATTTCTCTGGATAGTGTACTTTAATTGAGATTATTTTATTTGATTTTAATACTTGTCATTTACATTTATTATTTGTTTGTACATTTTTCTTCATTATTTTAGTTCATATACCTTCTCATTTTATTTTCTTTATTATTGGTTTGTGTCTTTTTCATATACTTTCTCATTTTATTTTATTTTATTGGGTCAATCACTTGGGTTGGGTCATAGTCATTTGTCGCGTCATAGTCATTTTATTTTCATTAGTTTGATATAGTTGATTCATTATAGTTTTTTCCCTGGTATTGGGGTGGATTTTTGTGTTGTAACAATATATATATATGTATATATTGTAATAAAATAAAATCCGGTATGTTTATTTTTATGCTTATATTGTTAATAAATCGATCGAATACGGTGTATACGTTAACTTGTAATAAAATAAAAGTGTTGCTGCTGTTATTAAAAATTATGTTTGTGTTTAAAATATTAAAGGTCTTGTTTAAACAAAGTTCAATTATGTGTGAAATATTCTTTTGAAATAAATCAAAGTTTGAAATAGTTGTTTCTAATTGAAGGTTACTAACGTGGTAAAGTAATTTACAATGTAACATTCGAGGTTACTCACAGTGTGTTTACAATGGTGTAATTATACTTGTTTGAAACGAATCCCCTTATATGAAACAAATAAAATAGTTGAGTTGATAATAATTAAATGCTAAATTTGCTTAATTTGAAATGTAAAATACAATAGTTGGTTGCTTGATATTGATGAACGTCTGGTTGATATTGGCTGTAAAACTTCTCCTCCAGGTTGCTGATAGTCTTAGTACGTTACGTCTCGTAATGTCTGGACAATATAAATAACTAAATATACTTTCACGTACCTGGTCGTGTTTTCTAGAAGTTCACTAAGCTGTCAACTCAGTTTACAAACACCAACTCACTTTAGTAGCAAGGTTAGATTGCCTTGTTTGCTAGTTAGTGGGCGCCACACGGATTTATTTAGGGAAAATCCCGTGTAAAACCCACAAATAGAATTACTGAATGATTAAAAAATTTAAAATAATGGTGTATCACCTTTATGGCAATGCTATTCCAAAATATTAAAACACAACTGAAGGTTGTTCGAGTTTTCTTAATAAAATATTTAATTATCATATAGAAATAAATCAAATCGAGTGATGCTGTTAATAATGGGTTTTATTTACACCCTTATCGAGAATTCAAAAACAAATATAATGAAAACATACAAGTTGTACAATTATAAATCAGTTATTATATGCCTTATACGGCTTGCTCAGAACATGAATTATAAATCTGGCTAAGTGCAGATGTTATTTATTTTTAACATTACAATTATGAAAATCTCAGATGTGAATTCTTTGAGACACGAAAAAGAAAATTATGCCTACACAATATCTAATGATTTGCTGATAAAATATTGGTTGGTAATGTTTTGAGGTTACTTTCATTAAGTAAACAAATAAAAAATGACCTGTTGAGAGGTCGCGCGTTCGTCAACGCTTGCTTTTTGATTTACAAAATTTATCATGTGAGAACACTTACAACTAACATACAGCTTAATTCCTAATAACAAATTCGTATAATAAATTGAGACGTGGTGTAATCTTGAAATGTTTCTGTGTTTTGCGTCAGTACAGATCAGTGTAGAAAAATTGTACAGGTTATGTCGCTCTGATAAAAAATGAATAATGATTGCACTGTTACCTTTTGGTTTTAATTATTTAATTAAAACTCATTAACCACTTCGGTAATCGGATTATAATGATTACCGGGTTTTGCACAACACACGCACCAGAACAGAATATTGCGATCCTCTTCTGACTAAATGGATCGTGAATGATGATAATTAATTATTTTCTGTTCATTATTTCCCGCACAAAATTGAAATAATACTGCACATAATCACTGTTGTTTTCTGTAGATTAACTTGACGTAGTTGTTTCTTGGTGTTGAACTATTTATTTCGATGTATTATGTAGATGACGCTAATAGTTATTAAAAGTGTAGAGATAGCAAGCACACGTCTGTGCTGTATGAAGTTTGGTAAGAGTCTGTCGAGAAATTCGTTGCTTCCTCTTATATACCCTCCTTGTCGATCGGTCTTAGGTAAAAATGTTAATTACTAACTAATTTTGTGATTGGTCCTGGCAGGTGTGACGAGTATGACGTGGTTTTATTTTGGCCGTTGATAACGGTTTTTTAACCGTCAAACGCTGATGTGACAGATAGCTTTCATTGTTGTTGTTATTTATAAACCAATTTCTGATGCATATTTTGCAAATGATGCTAACATCTTTCCCGCACTTAATACAGTTGCGATTGGGTCGATATCATTATCAAATTAAAGATCATTTTTTCTTCTTTAATTTGATATCACTCGATATCGAATTACTTTCACTTTGACCGACATTGTTATAAAATCAATGTTCGGGTACACCATTTTCACTGTCGTCTGCTTTTTCTGAATCGCCGATTTTACACTTTGGTTAATATTGTTTGTGTTCACATATCATTTTATTATTCAAACGTTTATGTGGGAACACCATTAACTCTGTACTGACATTTTTTACTGAACATTTTGAGTACACCTAAACTTTATACACTGTACTGAACGATCCTAATTACTATGACATTTCGTTTTATGCTAACTCGTTCTATTCTACTATTTAACAATTGAATTATGATTAAATCTATCATTTTAATAATGTTTTTTGTCATGTCAGAGCATAACAATTGTTTTGTGTATTCTAATTTACACTTATGTTAACTCCTAATAATTAATTCACTGATTAATGCTTGGTCTAGACGTTGTTAAGACATATCGCTCATATTGGAATTTTGCCTTAACAACACTTATTGGTTCTCAATTCGGTAATTTGTTGAGGTACTTTACTTGTATAAGATTCCCTCACACAGATGGTTTTTCTTTCTCATCAGTATCTTTGAGATTGAAATATATTTTTGTTCTCACTCTGTAGCCATTGCTAATGTTCGTTTTGGCATTCATAATTTACTAGTCATGGTTAAATTTATTATCAGCAAAATGCTAATTCTGATTTCACAGTATTCAGATGCTTATTGATTTACTTTTTTATTTACATATAATATTCGGTTTACATTAACTACTGACTTGATTGACAGCTGAATGTAAATTTACTCTGTCCATCAGTTTGTGTTAGTCTTTGTCTGGTTGTAGTGTCAAACAGTATTTGGGTTTACTGCTTCATGTGGTACTTCTGCTTCATTCTTTTTTCTTGGTTTCTCCTTTCTTGGTTATTCTTACTACTACATTCCCTATTTACATTGTTGTTTTGTCCTTACAAAATCTGATAACATACATTTAGGTTAGGTAACATTTTGTTATGTTACATATACACCCTCCTTAAAATTGATCATTTGAGAAAAATTTATTTTTTATTAAATTATCAATTCATGTCAGTTTCTTAGTATATTTCTGTAATTTTTTTTTTTCTTGTACTCTTTGATTTTTTAAACATACTATTGGTGTATTACTCTAGCTTGATTTTTTGTCTAGTGATACAATTCTTAACTTACTAGTATTTTCAAGTTGCTTACTTTCTAAGTCATTTAACTACAATAGATCTCGTTTCTTGAGTTAACAATTTCCTGTCTTATTCACATTCTACTTTCTTATTACATATCTTTACATTCGTGATTATCTTAATGGTTATTATAATTTATACCTCACAGATTCTTCCATAATAGTCCTTGATACATTAGTACAATATAACTCCCTAACTGTTGTAGAGGGTTCGGAATCAGGGTGGCTCACTGTGGCTAACATCCTCTGCCGTTCCTCAATACACATTCTCAGATTCAGAGGCATTACTCTTCTCTGCCTGAGAAAAAAATAAACATTGCACCTGGCAATAGTTGCACTATCACAACTCAAAAAAATATAACACATATCATTCATATTCAATAATATAATATATTCACTATAATATTCAAGGTATCAGAGGTTTTCATTTATATCACATCTCCATCTTTAGACTAGCTAACATACTTTCTTTCTTACAGGTAATTATTTCTTTTTAGACTTGACATTCTTAGCTATGCTTTTATCAGCTATATTGTTACTTTTTGTACTAGTTGACAATTTGCTTTGGTTCACTTGAGTATTCTTAAGATTATACACTTATTTTGCTGCTTATAGTACTTATGCAGTGGGTTTTTTCTATCTAGAGTTTACTATATTTTTATTTTCACAATAGTTCATTAAGTTTTTCTTAATAAGTTATATTCATCCTGAATTATCAGGTCGTACATTGTTTGTATACTAAATGGTTTTTTGTTTGATGTTCTCTGACATATTCTGTGATGTACAATATTTGATAATTAACAAACATTTTTCTTTCCTTTCATTCCATTATAACAATAGCTATCTTTACAATTAACACTCTTTGTTAGTTTTCTTCTCTAGTCCTTCAAGTGATGGTGGTTCTCACTTATTCTGGATGATTTTATATAATATACAATATTCTATAATTACAATTTCATGTGACAATATAATGACATACTAATATCTAATTTTATAGACATTCTTGGGGTTTATGGTTTGTTTTATAAACATTTTTGTTCTCTCCTTACTTTCCATAATAATATCCTTCTTTTATTTTACACACTTTGTTATACTGCCTCTCTACTCCTTCAAAGGTTAGTTGGGTGAACCTTTATTCTGGACGATTTTAATTAATATTTGAGCTTTATGAGAGGTACACAATAATCATTTTATAAAATTTAGTTACATATAATATTCATTTGCATAAACACATTTTTTTCTCTTTTTTCTAAGTATAGTATAGTAATGGTAGTTATATGCCACTACTGGCTCTTTGTGACATAATAGATGTCCCTTTTCTTATTAAATCATTTAGTTGACATTGCATAATTTTCTATCCCTTGGTGTGATAGATCTGGTTCTTTTTCACAAGTAACAAATAATTTGGCTTATATCTTAATCCTACACACTTTTGTAACTCAATAGGGCAAATTGATTTGTGATAGTCAATTAGTTACCTTCAATAATTTGGAGCTTAACATGTGATTCTGTTAAACCTTGAATGAGTTTGTTTATAGTAATTATTTTTAAACATATATTCTTCTTTTATACCCTAAACATTCGGGTGATAAATGTTGCTTACTACTACGTACTATCTGTTCTTAATAGTAATCATTTTTTATGGTTGGTATTCATGGGGTTATTTTGTGCTCTTCCACTCTATTCCTATCATGCGGTTCTTCCACTTGGCGGCTACCAGATAGTCATTGGCTCCCCGTTTCCTTGCCTTTTTCCTCTCATCATCTCTGGTATCCCTGTGTCCATTGTACTCTGGGCCTGGGCTATTATTGATGTCTGGCCCTTCTTCTAATCCGGGTTGACCTCCGTTCATTTCCTGGTTGGATTCTTCCATCGCTTGGTCCCTCTTCTTCTGCATTTCCCTTATTCTTTGGGCGTACCCTTCAATAAGCTGGTCCAGTTGTTCTTGATCATTTTCCTTCTTCCTGTGAAGCTTCTTTCTTCTAGGAGTATTTACTTTAAATACCTCATTGTTTATAACCTTCTCCGTCGTAACATAGTCACTGGCATGTAACATTGTCTTAATCGTTCCGTCATCTGGGTTATTAATTAAATAGTTTAATGGTTGGTTATTTATTAAGGAATCAATTGACCTTGTTTGGTGTATTTCATTTATTGGTATATTTAATTTAATTGGATTCTTATTTAATTTTTTACCCACGGTTTTATGGTGATTTACTTTTAATATTTTTATGAAGTCCTGTTTATACTTCTTACCGTTGATTCTTGCTCTATGACGAATAATTGGGTTGTCCACGACGTTAATTAATCCACTCCTAGTCATCTCTAATATTTCCTTTGTAATCCTTGTCTTTTTAGAGCGTATTATTCCTTTTATCTTTGTCTCTTTCTCTCCTGTTTTCTTAATTATCTTGTTCTTTACATTTTTAATGATGGCTTCTTTATGCTGAATATTCTCTTCATTCCTATGGTGTGTATCCTCAGGCACCAATGCTTTCGAGTCTTCTTTATTCTCAGTTTGTTTATCAGTGTCTTCGGATTGTAGACTTAATCCTTCCATGGTTTCATCCTTAGTTTCCATTTCTTCCCTCCATTGTTGGATGATTTCTTCTCTCCATGATCTGATATCGTTCATCATTTCCTCCCTTGCCTTCTCAAAGCTATTCTCTACGGGGTGGGGGAACTGTTTCTCCCTACATTCCATCATCATTTTCTGGAAACTTAGCAGCTCTGTCGATGCTATTTCCTTAGGTTGGTTTTTTATGGTGTCACTTGCCATTACTTCCCCTTCGGGCGTTTTTGTGTCCGGCGTTTCCATTACTTCTTTATTTTCTGTTTTTGAGTTTATATTTGTATATTCGACGTTCCCGGTCGGTGCGTTAGCGCTTACCCTCTCTCGGATCGCTTCATCATTCTCTTCCGTCGTGTCATTATCTTTATTCTCCTCTTGGTAGGGGGTTTTTATGTTCTCGTTAGTGACTTCACTGTGTTCACTTGGAGATTCATATAGTTCATTCTGCTCCTTCCTTGTTATTGTTTCGGCCTCTGGGTCAGCTATTAATACTTCCTCCTCTTTTACATCATTATTGACGTCTTGTTCTGGGACATCTTTAGTCATATTTTCTTGTGGTGGTTCCATGGATTCCTCCTGGTTATGATCGTCTTCAATTTTGTCGTTAGTATTTTTCCCATTCTTCGTTAAGTCTTCACCTATCCGTCTCTTTTCGTTTTTTAACTTCTTGGCATTCCTCAATACTTCTTCGAACGCTTCCCTCCGTTTACGCTCTTCTTCTCGTCTCTCATTCTGGCGTCTTATTTCCTCTTCCTCCTGCTGTGCAGCTCGGCTATAGAATAATTCTTCATTTTGTCTTATCTTATTGTCTCTTAGTTCTCTTTCAACTGCTTCTTTTCTACTACGCTCATCTTCCCATCTCTGGTAACGGTAGTCCCTCTTCCCCTCGTTTCGCCATGTTGGTTGGTTATTATACCATCTTGTATTCCGGTTCCTCCTTGGTAGTGGGGTTTCCCATTTGTGGAGTCTTGCAAAGCCTTCTTCCCTCTTACTTCTTAATTGGTCTGACTCCTCTTTTATCCATCTCTTCTCCTCTTCCATTTTTCGGTTCAGTTCTTCACCATCGATTTTCAATATTCTGCATATTTGGTCCCAGTCTACTCTCTCCCTTCTCCTTCTATTTCTCCGGTACATCTTTGTTTCAGTTGTCTTTGTATATATATTGTCTGTGTAGGTAAGGCGTGATCGTTCCTTCGTGTCTGCCGGGCTGATATAAAATATAAAAAATATTTTTTATTTAATATTTTTTAAGCCACACTAGTTGGTGCGCCAATTTGTAATCGAACGAAATACGGTATATTTAATAATACTACAACTTGTTTTTAAATAAAATTTAATTACGTTTAAAAGCCACACTGTTGGTGTGCCAATTTGTAATCAAATAAAAGTGTTGCTGCTGTTATTAAAAATTATGTTTGTGTTTAAAATATTAAAGGTCTTGTTTAAACAAAGTTCAATTATGTGTGAAATATTCTTTTGAAATAAATCAAAGTTTGAAATAGTTGTTTCTAATTGAAGGTTACTAACGTGGTAAAGTAATTTACAATGTAACATTCGAGGTTACTCACAGTGTGTTTACAATGGTGTAATTATACTTGTTTGAAACGAATCCCCTTATATGAAACAAATAAAATAGTTGAGTTGATAATAATTAAATGCTAAATTTGCTTAATTTGAAATGTAAAATACAATAGTTGGTTGCTTGATATTGATGAACGTCTGGTTGATATTGGCTGTAAAACTTCTCCTCCAGGTTGCTGATAGTCTTAGTACGTTACGTCTCGTAATGTCTGGACAATATAAATAACTAAATATACTTTCACGTACCTGGTCGTGTTTTCTAGAAGTTCACTAAGCTGTCAACTCAGTTTACAAACACCAACTCACTTTAGTAGCAAGGTTAGATTGCCTTGTTTGCTAGTTAGTGGGCGCCACACGGATTTATTTAGGGAAAATCCCGTGTAAAACCCACAAATAGAATTACTGAATGATTAATAATTACTAAATTTAAAATAATGGTGTATCATCTTTATGGCAATGCTATTCCAAAATATTAAAACACAACTGATGGTTGTTCGAGTTTTCTTAATAAAATATTTAATTATCATATAGAAATAAATCAAATCGAGTGATGCTGTTAATAATGGGTTTTATTTACACCCTTATCGAGAATTCAAAAACAAATATAATGAAAACATACAAGTTGTACAATTATAAATCAGTTATTATATGCCTTATACGGCTTGCTCAGAACATGAATTATAAATCTGGCTAAGTGCAGATGTTATTTATTTTTAACATTACAGTTATGAAAATCTCAGATGTGAATTCTTCGAGACACGAAAAAGAAAATTATGCCTACACAATATCTAATGGTTTGCTGATAAAATATTGGTTGGTAATGTTTTGAGGTTACTTTCATTAAGTAAACAAATAAAAAATGACCTGTTGAGAGGTCGCGCGTTCGTCAACGCTTGCTTTTTGATTTACAAAATTTATCATGTGAGAACACTTACAACTAACATACAGCTTAATTCCTAATAACAAATTCATATAATAAATTGAGACGTGGTGTAATCTTGAAATGTTTCTGTGTTTTGCGTCAGTACAGATCAGTGTAGAAAAATTGTACAGGTTATGTCGCTCTGATAAAAAATGAATAATGATTGCACTGTTACCTTTTGGTTTTAATTATTTAATTAAAACTCATTAACCACTTCGGTAATCGGATTATAATGATTACCGGGTTTTGCACAACACACGCACCAGAACAGAATATTGCGATCCTCTTCTGACTAAATGGATCGTGAATGATGATAATTAATTATTTTCTGTTCATTATTTCCCGCACAAAATTGAAATAATACTGCACATAATCACTGTTGTTTTCTGTAGATTAACTTGACGTAGTTGTTTCTTGGTATTGAACTATTTATTTCGATGTATTATGTAGATGACGCTAATAGTTATTAAAAGTGTAGAGATAGCAAGCACACGTCTGTGCTGTATGAAGTTTGGTAAGAGTCTGTCGAGAAATTCGTTGCTTCCTCTTATATACCCTCCTTGTCGATCGGTCTTAGGTAAAAATGTTAATTACTAACTAATTTTGTGATTGGTCCTGGCAGGTGTGACGAGTATGACGTAGTTTTATTTTGGCCGTTGATAACGGTTTTTTAACCGTCAAACGCTGATGTGACAGATAGCTTTCATTGTTGTTGTTATTCATAAACCAATTTCTGATGCATATTTTGCAAATGATGCTAACATCTTTCCCGCACTTAATACAGTTGCGATTGGGTCGATATCATTATCAAATTAAAGATCATTTTTCTTCTTTAATTTGATATCACTCGATATCGAATTACTTTCATTTTGACCGACATTGTTATAAAATCAATGTTCGGGTACACCATTTTCACTGTCGTCTGCTTTTTCTGAATCGCCGATTTTACACTTTGGTTAATATTGTTTGTGTTCACATATCATTTTATTATTCAAACGTTTATGTGGGAACACCATTAACTCTGTACTGACATTTTTTACTGAACATTTTGAGTACACC
Organism: Magicicada septendecula; assembly: GCA_034769895.1. Taxonomy (NCBI): domain Eukaryota; kingdom Metazoa; phylum Arthropoda; class Insecta; order Hemiptera; family Cicadidae; genus Magicicada; species Magicicada septendecula. The sequence continues at coordinate 1,032,975,583 of CM068367.1, read as the reverse complement.
TAAACTTTATACACTGTACTGAACGATCCTAATTACTATGACATTTCGTTTTATGCTAACTCGTTCTATTCTACTATTTAACAATTGAATTATGATTAAATCTATCATTTTAATAATGTTTTTTGTCATGTCAGAGCATACCAATTGTTTTGTGTATTCTAATTTACACTTACGTTAACTCCTAATAATTAATTCACTGATTAATGCTTGGTCTAGACGTTGTTAAGACATATCGCTCATATTGGAATTTTGCCTTAACAACACTTATTGGTTCTCAATTCGGTAATTTGTTGAGGTACTTTACTTGTATAAGATTCCCTCACACAGATGGTTTTTCTTTCTCATCAGTATCTTTGAGATTGAAATATATTTTTGTTCTCACTCTGTAGCCATTGCTAATGTTCGTTTTGGCATTCATAATTTACTAGTCATGGTTAAATTTATTATCAGCAAAATGCTAATTCTGATTTCACAGTATTCAGATGCTTATTGATTTACTTTTTTATTTACATATAATATTCGGTTTACATTAACTACTGACTTGATTGACAGCTGAATGTAAATTTACTCTGTCCATCAGTTTGTGTTAGTCTTTGTCTGGTTGTAGTGTCAAACAGTATTTGGGTTTACTGCTTCATGTGGTACTTCTGCTTCATTCTTTTTTCTTGGTTTCTCCTTTCTTGGTTATTCTTACTACTACATTCCCTATTTACATTGTTGTTTTGTCCTTACAAAATCTGATAACATACATTTAGGTTAGGTAACATTTTGTTATGTTACAATATATATTGTAACGTTCTCCTCGAGCGTGTCCCTCTGATTGGTCCGAACACCTCTTAGCAGTCGCCACTTATGAATTATAATGACCGAAGTTTAAATAAAGTGGTTGGTAATGTTACTCAAACAAAGCAGAAATCGAGTGTGTGTGATTTGGGTCAAGTAGGGAAGTTGTTTAGCCTGATTTTGAAGAGAGAGCAAGTACCGTTTGTTTACCCTCGGTTTGGACGATTTCTAAATTTTTTCAAATATTCGCCGTGAACCGAATCAGCTGACTTTAACACTAGTCTCCAAATATAGATTAACAGACGACACTGTGGCAGTATACGACCCGGTGGATCGTCTTCTTCTTAGTTGTTCTGAAACTTACTACAACTACCCACTACAAGAAAGGACACTCCTTTTTATTTTTAAATCTCAATTTTTCAATAATATTTATTAAGAATATTATTGGTTTTTTTCTCTTCCGCCAAAATACAAATATCACAATCGATCTTTTCCTTAATTAAGACATGATATCGACTTCATTGAGTAAACATGGAATTGTCAAAAAAAAAAAAATATGGTTTTTGACCAAATTTTATACTATTTTTAAAACATCAATCAATATATAATTCTTTTATTTATTTCCCCAGGGTTAAGGGTAAGTTCTTTTTGTTATGAGATGGTCAGAAATGGATAATTATACTACGCTTTACAAATACAGAAAAAATATTCAAAATTTGTTTATTTTCGCTTAGTACGTAGTTCCGAAAATGTCCTTCAGAGAGCAGAGTGCGTTTGTTTTCATTAAAACATGTGGTTAATTTTTAATAGTTTCTTTTCTATACTACCATTCGGTATGAGTTTTCTTCGTTAACTATTAAACGAAATGTTTATATTACCTCTCTTCTTGAAGATCTTACTTGGATGAAGCCGTTTCTCCGGTGGTGTCCGTATTTGGTTGTAATTTCATAACCGTCCGGCAAATTATCTCGTCAAACTCGAAACACAGCGAAGCTAGGCCTGATCATCCAAAATTGGTTTTCTTTCACTTTTATTATGGAGTATAGCAATTTAACTTTGATAAATAAGGTAGTAGTATATAATGTTCATACTGTTGTTTAATTTTGTACCAATTTTGCACTTTTCAAAGATTTCTAAAAGGATATTTTAATAAAATGGTTGTCTCATCATTTTTTTTCAACTGGACAGGTTTAATTTTTAAATTCGATTAACAATACTTGTTATTTTTCGTTACTCTTAGTAACCCATAATTTTTATATATCTTTTTATTGGTTCTGCTATTTACTTTTTAGTATATAGGCAGTTTGTAATTATTATAAATTTATTTTTTATTGACAGAAAAATAATTCTTTTAAATTTGGGTTTCTTTACCAATTTGGTTTACATAATAAGTTTCTGTTTATTTTCTTATAACTTTGGATATAAGTATTTAATATTTTTATTAACTTTAATTGAATTTATATATTATTTATTAGTCTCTTATAGTATTCCTACACTGCACTACTTCCTTCTGCCATTTCCCTCATACAGTATTATTTTAATTTTTTATTATCATCTGATATTTAAATCTTTTATGTTTTTTAAAACGAACCCTGGGTTATCTTATACTATAACACAAATATTTAAAAAAATATAAAATTAACTTAGGTATTAAACTTGGTTGTCTACACAATATAAATACTACAATAACTTAACAAAACACATAATTAATTAGTAGCATCATAGTCTACTATCATCGTTTATAATTCTCACACCTACAGCACAATTCTGTAAGAAGTTCCCTTCACTTTCACTTATTACCTCATTGGGTACACTATAACTCACTTGTCACTGTATATCACTTTAATTGTTTATAATGTTTAGTGATACAACTTAATTTTGAGCTCGTTATAGTTTACCCATTTCTGACCTTTATGGTATTACAAGAGTTAATTTATTGGGACCGGGTTATGTACCGTTACAATATATATATATATATGTTGTGTGTGTTATTATTATTATTATTATTATTATTAATATAAAATATATAAATAAGAAAAGTATGAGCTTTTATTAGTGTGTGTGTGTGTGTGTGTATATGTGTGTGTGTGTGTGTGTGTGTGTGTTGCAACATTACAATAATTTATATATTGCGTATCTGAAGAGTACTCCACGTAACTATCAAATAAACTACCAGCTAGGTTGTAGGATTTCTCTATTCATCACATTATGTCCCTTTTGTTGCATTATAAATTTTTATGAAAGTAGAGTGGAGGAAAATTTTGTGGCATGGAATAAATACTAATAAAACCATTGATTTATTGAAAACAAATTCTTTAAAGATTGAAAAGAAATATGAATTTAAATGTCTATTTTTAAAAGAAGCTGTTTCACAAGCATTAGCTGTATTGTACACATTATTATAAAAATACACAGCATAATATACAAACGACCATATAAACAAAAATATATAAACACATGTCTGAGATAAGGTTCTATATACTTGGGTGCCTAACATAAACTTTCTGTATACTTGGGTGCCTAACATAAATTCATCTAATGCATATAATTACTTTAAGTATTATAAATCATATGTATAAAAAAACTATTACAATATTTATTGTATAAAAATGAAAATTTATTTGTATTAAAAAAAAACCATTTACTTTAGTTAAGGATTATATTAGTAACTGTGCACCCATTTGAAGTAAATATAGAAGTTATTAGAAAAGAATGTTGAAGTAACAAAATTTTATTATATAACAATTTTTTATGTATTTACATTATTTACACTTATGTATGCATTTTTGTCTTTGCTTCTAACACATTTTAAGTTCAATTAGTAGTCTCTGTTAAGAGAGATTAATTGTTCATTTTCCACCTCTTTATTTTTGTGATTGTTACTGTGTGTGTGTGTGTGTGTGTGTGTGTGTGTGTGTGTGTGTGTGTGTGTGTGTGTGTGTGTGTGTGTGTGTGTGTGTGTGTGTGTGTGTGTGTGTGTGTGTGTTATGCCCTGGACAATGTAGATGTTGGTGATGATTCTGATGCCAAAGTTTCCACTTCTATGATCTATCGGGCAGAGTCTCCTCCGTCAGGATTGGTGTCTGTTGGACAGAATGTCCCCTGTCGAGAATGATTGGCGTCTGTTCTGTCGTTTTATTTTCGAGGTTTTTATACTCAAGGTGTGCTGACAGACCGAAGATTGCTTAACAGGCCTTCTGAAACCTGTATATTTTGGTCCCAGCTTGTTCCGCACGTTGGTTTTCTACACATCACTTTTTTAATATTTTCACACAATAATTAGTGTTAATGTGCGAACTAATAGAATCATGTCTTTGTTTACATACTAATTAATTGCTCATCACATATTAATTACCTGAGTATTGAATTAATTTGTTTATAGTTTGGTTATAATTTCACCATTCACTTTCAGATTGTAACCACATACGTGTCATTGCGCATGTCTTATAATGACATAATTCACTTTGCTATAGGTATTGTCAGTGTGTGAATTTTTAATAAATAAACATATTGAATTATTCATATTTTATGTCTATATATACTAAAGCTCACTACTACAACGAAGATAGGTGTGTACACAAAGACAGTGATTTTCTTGCAGTCGATCAGTTGAGACCAAGCATAACACATACATACCAAATACACATGTCATACACCCACCTTCGCTCTAGTAACACAAGTAAATAATTGTTCAAAACAGATCATGAATCATCCAATTCTTGTCTGCACCATCTAAAACTATTTACAACTGTTTATGTTTATTTTATACAAATAAATTACCTTGGGCAAATATGTATTGTGGCTCTGTGTGTGTGTGTGTGTGTGTGTGTGTGTGTGTGTGTGTGTGTGTGTGTGTGTGTGTGTGTGTGTGTGTGTGTGTGTGGTATTTCAGAATTCATCTTTTACAATTCACAGATACATATTAATTGCACATTTATATAATTATATATATATATATATTACATTTAATATTTATAAATAAATTACTTCAAGATATACCTTTTTTTTTTTTCCTTATTAGGAACATGTTTCGGGTACTATCTTGTACCCATCCTCAGCCTTCCGTTTTTTTTTGTCTGGTGAAGTACATATGTGTTGTTGGTTGACTATTATTATTGTGGCTTCCTGTTGGCTTCTGGTATTTCAAATTGGCTTTATTGTGTGTGATTGTGGTGTATGTGTTAGTTTTTTGTGTATTTTCAATGTTGAGTGCTTTGAATATTGTGTCATGTTTTGTATTGATTTGTATTTGTTCAGGTATTAGTTTGTTTTCTGTTTTATGTTTGTATATTTGTAAATTTTCCCAAATGTTCATTATGGTGCCTTTGTGGGTATATGTTTTATTAGTGTTACATTGGTTATGTCTGGGAATTCATGTCCTGTGTTTATTGCATGTGTGGCTAAATTGGATTTATATATTTCTGGTTTTTTGTATGCATTTAGGTGTTCAAAATAACGTTTTTTCAGCTGTTTTTTTTGTTTGTCCTATGTAACATTTATTGCAATCTTGGCATTCAATTTTGTATATGCCGTTAGTTGTTGTATTATCTTTGTTGTGTGAGCTATTTAGATTTTGTAATTTATTTTTATTAGTTTTGTATGCTATTTTTATATCTGTGTTTTTAAATAGTTTTGTTAGTTTTGTCATTTTATTATTTATATATGTGAATGTGGCCCATTTGTTGTTGTTGTTATTATTTATAACATGTCTGAATTCCCAGACATAACCAATGTAACACTAATAAAACATATACCACACAAAGACACCATAATGAACATTTGGGAAAATTTACAAATATACAAACATAAAACAGAAAACAAACTAATACCTGAACAAATACAAATCAATACAAAACATGACACAATATTCAAAGCACTCAACATTGAAAATACACAAAAAACTAACACATACACCACAATCACACACAATAAAGCCAATTTGAAATACCAGAAGCCAACAGGAAGCCACAATAATAATAGTCAACCAACAACACATATGTACTTCACCAGACAAAAAAACCGGAAGGCTGAGGATGGGTACAAGATAGTACCCAAAACATGTTCCTATTAAGGAAAAAAAAAGGTATATCTTGAAGTAAATTTATTTATAAATATTAAATGTATTATATACATCAAGAAACGGACTGTAGCAGAAAGTGATTGAATATATATTATAACTGTACTTTCTGCGTGTTGTTGTGTTGTGTGAATATATGAGCACCTACCTGCTGTCCGATCTTGCGGTTTTCTTCCGACTAGGGCGTGTGGATTTTGGATTTGATTTCGCAAGTATGTAAACTCAAGTGTATAACAGCAGCACACTAAGTTATATTAAAAGTGAAGAGTTTTGTGAGGTTGGTAGGCTCCGTAGTACAGCAATAAAAAAATACAATATGGGGTAATAAAACGGTGTTTATTACTCCAATGACACACAAGAATGAAATGCTTATATGATCAAATATTCTTACAAACTAAACAATAAATAAATCTTGAATAATGTTTTCTAAATGGTTGATAATTTTCAGAAGTTGAGCTCATTATTTTGAAAGAGTTTATTTTAACTGAGAATTTAATTAATTAATTTACTTTAATTTAATTTCAATGTCTTTAAGATTTGATTCTAATGAAATAAAAACTCTAACGTTACTTGAAAATATTCCAAAAATAAACTAGGCGTGACAATCTAGTTCACGTCCCTTTATTTACTAGTGATCTGACTCACGTATACTGCAGTATGAGCAAATTATTTAATTCTTTGTTAAGATTTGTATAGCGCTTTTTGTTTTATCTACTATTAATTCTTAACTAAAGCTTATTAATTACTTATACTGGCTATACAGATTATCACACATGAATAATTCTTATTTAACTAGAGTCTTTGAGTTCTGGCATCTGAATGATTTATTTTACATTGATTTTAATTAAAAAAGAAAGAAAAATTTAACGGTTGAAAAATAAATAACTTGATTTTGACTTTCCTGATTCTGAAGTGGAGTGTAGAGATGCTCCGGATGTCCCTCGCTGTCCTTGTCCAATCGGCTAGAGATAGTGATCTACTTGAGCGTCCTGGGTTTTGGCGGTGAGCTCGGAAATCAGCAACACTCTGCTCTCCTGCTATTTGTTGAAGTTTTTACATCTGTAGCTTTCTGCGAGAACTGCTTCACGTCCCTCGTCGATGCACGTTCCACGTCAGCATGTGTGTGTGTCGTTTCGAGTTGTAGCTCTGCTTGTCAGCTGATTCACAAATGGTTTAGACGGCCTCTCTGTCGTATTCTTGAAGTAATGTCTTGTAGTCTTGTAGATCTCTTGCGTGCTTATGCCCACAGTTAGTGTAGTGCACAATAAGCTTGTTTGTTGATGTGAAAGAGTATCTTGACTGGACGCTGTAATTACGAGTCGTTACAGTTGATCTGTTTTATGATGATCGTAATTAGGCGTGTTGACCACGTAGAGTCTTCACAAAACTATGGTTTTGAGACGATCGAAGATATACGTCTGTTCTTCTTGCATACTGGCAGTAGAGTGTTTGATCAGCCCCAAAACTCCGCGTTGGTTCGGATTTCTTTGAATGATTTGATTGGCTGACACACTCTCCCTACTACACAAAATTTGAATCACCTGAGCCCGTGGGAACGAAACTACTTTCCCACAGACGGAGAATTTATATTATTATTAATATTCTTAACACAACGGAACTGAATTGTCGTTCCGGATTTCCTGTGGCACTTTTATATTGCAATTATCTTGGCTGCAAACCAAGTTGTGCTAATTCTAAAATATACAATTTGTTGTAAATTCCTATAGCTATAACATATCAAAAGCTCTTTTATGTAGCTCAATTATTACGGAAGTTATTAACATAAAATTAATTAACTCTGTTATTATTTAATTATATTGCATAAAATTCGCACACCCTATTATTAATATTTTGGCAAACATTTTGGCTATAATGGATTTCGCCTGAATTTACTGGTTTCCGAAATATTAATAATTTAAAGTTTGGGTGTGGTCGTATGCGTTACACAGTGAGTTGATTATGTAACAGCCGCGTGTGCGCTTGTACAATGCATTATTATGATCGCTATAACATATGAGTGGAGTTTCGACTATTAAAATTTATTTAAACATCAATATAGTATACCCTTAACATATAACTCCAAATTAATGATATTTGGTCCTGTTATTATATATATATATATTTTGTAAGAGATGTTTTTTATGCGGGTTGTTTATTATTTGTACGATGCGTGTTTTTATTCTGCCCCACTTTGGATGCGTCACTTTGTATGAGCACCTTTATGTGGGGAGTATAAATATTAATATAATGTGGTTCTGTAAGTCGTTCTCTCTTCCTATAGTACATGTGTGAGTGTCGAGCGTTTGTTAACTCGCTCGTTGGGTTCGTGGTATAGTATGTGTATATGATTGTAGTTATTAATAATTCCAATAAATTCTGTCACAGTTATTTATGTGTAGCAAGTCGAATTGTACCTTCTCTTACCATTTATGGGTAAACCGTATCTCTCACCGTTTGGTTTGAATATTGCCGCCTCGCCACCTGATTGGCGCACGCCTTTCTGCAGTGTCGACTTGGCTAACGTCTTGTTTTGAGGTTTTCACTTCAATAAATTTTTATTTATTATCTTAATTTACTCGAATCAAACATACAGTGTTGCAGAATAAGAATATTTATTAACACTTTGATAGGTTTCAATTATTTAGTAGTACATTAATTTTATTTTTAGCACCGGCTATTACAGTTGCTTAGTTGGCATGCTCAGTTCCAATGTTTTGTATACACACCGTCTTGACGGTTATCGTAGGTTTACAATTAAAATGGTTTTACTCAGGGGTGTTAATAAGTCCTTTTGGCTACAGAAATATTTGACTACGGCTAAAATACACAAACTTATAATAATCCTTAATACTAGGTACACAAAAAAATCAATATTTTAATACATTCGAGTGAGTAATCATCAATGAGATTTAGTAAAAAATTTTTGGTTAGGATTTGTCAATTAGAAATGTTGGTTAACTATTTATTATATCTCAATTTAAATAATTATCGATTGATTAAAGTTCAAATAGTCATATTACCAATACCTTCAGTTCTAAATCAGAATAGTGATCAGTGAAGTGAAAATTGTGGTTTATTATTGTTGATAGAAAAATTTGGAATTCGTTTAATGGGATTATTGTTTATACTCATCAATTTTCGATGGAGCTTCTGCGATGCCGTCTTCTTCTTCCGGATGGATTCAGTCATCTTCTATTCTTCGGAATCTCATTAATCTCGTACAGACGGTTTTTCCGGTAAACTTCGGCCTCGTACTCGTTCTGCGATCGTCCGTCTTCTTGAATTGAAGTAGGTCCTTATGATCTTCCTTCGGGATTAGTCGTCATCTATCTTCCAGACGTCTTCTTGATTTCCTTGGGTAATTATGGGTTGTGAACAAATTTAATAAATAATATATTATCCAGGATTCCCTGGGCTGCTATCATAATCTTCCTTTCCTTTGATTTTGGTTAAAATTCACTTATTTGGAATTAAATTTTGGTGTGAGAGCTACTCAATCCGCCCTCGGCGTCGGTCAATAATGGACTATCGAAAATCTAACGGTTTTTTGGCAATAAATTTCGGTTGCTATGGTTACCTAATAAATTATGCTAATTCTCATTGGTCATTAATTTAAGTCAATGTTATGTTTTAACGTCTTATTTTAGTTTAATTTTACAAAATATCTTCAGATGAAGATTTCTATCTTATATTAATAGCTAGGTTTATTACATGAATACCATTGTTCATATTTTTTATAAGGGTCATTTTGATATCCCTCATGGTCACTTTTGAGTAGCTAATTACATTTTTGTTATTTTTCATATTTATATTTTACATATATTTTATTCAAAATAGGCTGTTATCCATACCTTTTGGTATTAGGAATACCCACTTAATTTGTTTAAACATTTGGTATACTCTGCTTCAATATTGGACTATTATTTGTTCTCAAATCTACTAAATTCTTATTTAACAGTTAGGCCTAGAGCCTAGATTTTACTATACTACTATCTAACATTTCTTAGTAGCTTCTTACCTTTACATTTGGTATTTTTAACACAATTTTTTAACAAAACAAGCAATAAACATTGGTGTTCCTAACTCCACCTCTTATTATAGTAATAAACATTTTCTTTACAGGTTCAAGCCTGAAATAACTTCTAACTACCTTTCTGCTCCCTTCTACTATCTGGTTCAATTAACCATTCATTACATTATATTGGTTCTTTTAAAACAGTAACAACATCCTTATTATACTAACATTAATTTATACTTTACACAATATATACTATTCCTCCATTCCTTCACTAGAAAAAAATGTCTATCGTTCTTGTTTGTCCTTCATTCCAATGCCTTAATTTCTATCTTATCCTATAATCCTTATTACCTATGGCTTACTTTACTTACATTATAATAAGTTCCTCTTACTTACTAGTACAAAGTTTATCACTGGTCTTCCTGTTATTCTAACACAGTTTACTAATTAGAATACTTTTTGAAGTTCACCAACTACACTTTTTCCTTCATAGAAGGTTTTGACTTATACATTTTCACTCACTGTGTGCAACATGCTATTACTACATGTCACCACTTTATATTAATATACTCCTTCATCCACTCACTTAATTATTCACTGGGTTGTTTATTGATGTTAGTATCATCATGGGGTTACTGATTACAATTGTTTATTTTATTTTCCCTTCACAAATGATCACTTTTGTTAATTAACTGTGGCCTTGATTTGCCTTAAGGTATGTTTACTAGTTTTGATTATATTCATCACTATTTATTAGGGTGTGTGTATTATTAATTCCCTAACTTATATTTATAAACACATTACTTTATCAATAAAATATACATAACATTATTATCTTTCATTAACATTATTAACCTAGGTAAATCTCATCTACACTCTAATTACATTAGTTCATTCATTAACATACAGAATAATGGTCATTATTCGGGATTTACAATGTTCATTCTTAATGTCTTGATTATATTTGGTTCTTAGCTTCTTCTTCATTGTTCCGTGGTTCCTTTCGTATTTATCCGATCTATTGTGTCAGGTCATTGTCAGTTTATCAGTCATTTGTCATTTGGGTTTATTGGGTTATTAATCTCTGAGTTTATAAGTTTTTGCCTCTTATTCTTGTCTTCAGCTGCTTTCATTCATAGTTAATTATTGTGGATCTTTACTACCTTATGTCACGTTACAATATATATATATATATATATATATATATATATATATATATTTTCAATCACTTTCTGTTACTGTCCGTTTCTTGATGTATATAATACATTTAATATTTATAAATAAATTTACTTCAAGATATACCTTTTTTTTCCTTATTAGGAACATGTTTCGGGTACTATCTTGTACCCATCCTCAGCCTTCCAGTTTTTTTGTCTGGTGAAGTACATATGTGTTGTTGGTTGACTATTATTATTGTGGCTTCCTGTTGGCTTCTGGTATTTCAGATTGGTTTTATTGTGTGTGATTGTGGTGTATGTGTTAGTTTTTTGTGTATTTTCAATGTTGAGTGCTTTGAATATTGTGTCATGTTTTGTATTGATTTGTATTTGTTCAGGTATTAATTTGTTTTCTGTTTTATGTTTGTATATTTGTACATTTGGGAAAATTTACAAATATACAAACATAAAACAGAAAACAAACTAATACCTGAACAAATACAAATCAATACAAAACATGACACAATATTCAAAGCACTCAACATTGAAAATACACAAAAAACTAACACAATCACACACAATAAAACCAATTTGAAATACCAGAAGCCAACAGGAAGCCACAATAATAATAGTCAACCAACAACACATATGCACTTCACCAGACAAAAAAAAACAGAAGGCTGAGGATGGGTACAAGATAGTACCCGAAACATGTTCCTAATAAGGAAAAAAAAGGTATATCTTGAAGTAAATTTATTTATAAATATTAAATGTAATATATATATATACACAATCACTTTCTGCTACAGTTCGTTTCTTGATATATATATAAAGTATTTAAAATTTATAATTATATTACCTCAAGATGTTCTTTTTCTTATTTGGAACATGTTTCGAGAGTTCCTGTTCTCTCATCTTCAGCCTTCGCCAGAAACAAGATGGCGAAGGCTGAAGATGAGAGAACAGGAACTCTCGAAACATGTTCCAAATAAGGAAAAGAACATCTTGAGGTAATATAATTATAAATTTTAAATACTTTATATATATCAAGAAATGAACTGAAGCAGAAAGTGATTGTATATATATATATATTGTAGCATGACAGATAATCCACACAAATACATTACTCAATGATCATTAATAAAGCTCTAATATATGGAATATCCAGATGAGAATCAATTAAAAGGCACTATTAATTAATATACTCACAAGAAAAGTTAAAATAAAGAAAAAATCTGCAAATAATATATATACTACAAATTTAAAAACCCAGAAAACTAAAAATGTGAATAACAAAATTACCCAGGTAAGACAGAAGCAGGCAATTAAGATACCCCGACAAAGAAACCAGACCAGAAGAAACAAAGGCATACACAGCGAAATGGTACTGAAGAAAGAAGAAAGAAGGAAGAAGAAATATAAAATGAACAAGAATACTGAAGAAAGAAGAAGGAAGAATGACCAAAAATACTGAAGAAAGAAGAAGGAAGAATGACCAAAAATACTGAAGAAAGAAGAAAGAAGAATGACCAAAAATACTGAAGAAAGAAGAATGACCAAAAATACTGAAGAAAGAAGAAGGAAGGGAGACGACCCATATAAAATAGAAACCCCATAGGGAGAGAACCCAAAAACCCCAAAAATAAATGAATGTCCAAAGAGAAAGTATAACACCCCAAAAAACCATATCACAATGTAAAACTGACAAAAACCAAAAGTGTTAATAGTATTAAATAACAGTGCATCCAAAAAGTTATTGTTTAGTTTGTATGAACAAATCTTCACAGTCCCCCATGGTTGAATATTTCATGTTATAAAGCTAGAAAAGGACTAGTAATAATATTAATAAATCACCATGGACAAGTGTAAGTTATCGAATTATAACTGATAAACTTTAAAAAGGTGCATGAGTTGCAGTACAAAGTAATAAACTTTAAGTGTTTTGTGAACAGTATCTATTTTGATATGAAATAGTAATATTACTAATGAAAGGCTACTGAAGCTATATGAACATTCCATAGAATGAAATAAGAAACAGATAGCCAGTGTTATACTTAGAGAGGGGGAATAAATCTTTTAAAATAGGGAAATACAGAGCAGACTGTTAATAATTAGTTTTAAGAAGTGTTAACCATTATATGGAACCAAGATGTTATGTTCCTGTTCCATATAATAATTAGACAAATAAGAATTAGTAGTAAGAGATATTATTGTTATAAGCTGTTATTTTGTTGTCAATTTAATTTAGGAATGCCCTATCTAAAAGTAGATATCATTCCCAATGTTATAAAATATTTTTTAATTATGTTACTAGGTAATCAATACACATAAAAGGTATTATTCAAGGTACCAGTTTTGACAGAGATAGGTGTTATATTTTAATTGTACAATCAATAATCACTGTTATACCAGTCAAAGAACTAATTGTTAATAAAGTATATAAGGATAAGAAGTCAGAGGAGGATATAAAATAACTACATTGGTAAAAATTTTGCAAATAGCAACACATCAAATCTAGGCCATATAACGAATTTAAACTGCAGAATAATTAATAAATCTAGTCTTATAAGCCAGTTAAACTGACAATATTTATGCAAAATAAACTCAACATATAGTATACCATGTAAATAAGGCTTTCTAAAGATATGGTCATTATATAAGTAAAATTATTTATTTATCTAATAAAATTACCATTAAAACTGGAATGGACTAACTGACATTATCATAGGAGAAATCATAGACTAATGAATTGTATTTAAAAACCATCATTAATAAACTAAATTGCAATAAATTAAGTAAGAATAGACAATTATATCAATTTCAGATTTAATAGAATAATAATTATATTAGGGAAAATGGCTATTATTTGCTTAGACCAACAGGAAGTATAATTTTAGGCCTACATTCCAAAAATGTAATAAATATAATTTTCTAATGAAACTTTGTAACACTATATTAATTACTAGCAAAATAAGCAGAATAGAGTAATGAAACCGAATATGTATTTAATATTTCGTACAGTTAACTAATAACGAAATTATTTTCTGAGCATAATGTATAAAAATAAAATGTATCGGAAGCTAAGATAATTTGAAACAATGTATAAGATATATTAAATAGGCTAAGATTTTCAGGAGACGAAGGAAATCAGAACAGTTCATTATTATACGTTGAAGAGTGCACTTAATGTGAATATTTGCTAGAAATAACCTTTAATGGCGGTTACGTTATGAACCGAGTTCGGTGAAATTTTGTATAAAATTATTTTGAACTATTTTATTTATTGTGAAGTGGTGAAGTTGACCTATGAACAGCGTAACACCAATAAATTGAACCACATAAAACTAATTAAACGGAATAACACTGATATCACACCATATACAGACTGAAAATTCGAGGTTAAACCGACACACATAGACACAATGAGATATATCCAATAACAACATTTTACACCAAGTGAACTATTCCATCATACACCAGTGACATTCCAATATATCCAGGACGATCATATACAATTGCTGAGACCATTTACACGAAGAAAGGACATCTTTATTTCAACAAATACTTCGTCAATGTTAGAGGCTTCATCGCGCATGCGTCAGTCGGCCATTTTGATCCATTCTCATCACTGCAGTGGGAAAACGACATTTGGCTGAAATTGGTGTGAATAAAAATCATATATAAACTTTTATTATTTCTAATTATCATTGTATTGTTTAATATTAAGGAATTTTATAATTGTAAGTGTTATACTTTCCTGCCCATGACCTTCTCTGGCTATATCTTAAATAACCGTTTAAAGAACCATATTTTTATAATACTAATGTAAACTGTTTATATCGACCGGCCCTGAGTGAGTCGATACTACATTGTAACATCGATTTTAATAGAACAAATTCATTATTTTTATTAATAAACGTTCTGTTTTGGTAATTTGGAGTTGATTTTTATTTTAAAAGGCTTAACAGGTAAATTAATCAAGAAACCCAACTAACTGAAAGGCGGTATATACGAAACGACAACGTTTCAAGAAGAAGAAGAAGAAGAGAGCCGTTTTTCGCCTAAACTTGGAGTTAACCAGATTGTCTTTTAAACAAATTTACTGAAGGTGACACTATTACCAAAATAAACACAATACCATCATAATTTGAATTACAACCAATAAACTCGATTTGTTCCTAAATTTTAAGAACTTAAATACTCAGAAAACATTTTTTCAGAAATTTTTTTTTTGAAATAAATAATAAAATTTTTTTTATTTCAAATTGTGATAACAACATTCAAACAGATTTTATTTTGTAACTACGAAGACCAGGAACGTTACCTAATTGACGTTTCCAAAGTGGAACATTACTACACATACAACTTTAATTATTTTGTATTATTACAAAATTGGCGTCCAACTAAAGGGCTGTAATTAGGGGTTGAAAGGCTGTAATTACTTGCCCAATTTCTAATTCAGCTTGGCAGCGGTTATCCAGCCAGGGAATCAGGGAAGATGCAGCATCGTGCCATATCAAAGAAGAGAGCGGCGGAGGCCGAAAAAGAACTCAATATGGATGATAAGGAGGCGACCCCAGTGGAGGACGTGGAAAAGATATTAGAACGGGGGGAACATAAAAAACCAGCACCACCAGAGGAACAACCCGAAGTACCCACACAAACAGGGGAAATCAATGTTCCGGAGAAGGAAACAGAAAGCATGACAGTACACGAAATGTTTAAGGCGATGATGGAAAATAGTAAGAAGATGGAGGAAAACTTGAACAAGAAAATGGATTCCACCGAGGAAAACTTGAACAAGAAAATGGATTCCACCGAGGAAAACTTGAACAAGAAAATGGATTCTACTACAGAAGAAAATAATAAAAAGTTAGATTTGAAGAAGGATAACCAGTCCACTAAGGAAAATTTGAGTGATATAAATAAGAGCATAGAAGCAACAAAAGAAGAATTGAAAAAGGACAACCAAGCAACAAAAGAAGAATTGAAAAAGGACAACCAAGCAACAAAGGAAGAATTGAGTAAAAAGATTGAAAACACCAATAAGAGAATTGAGGAAACCAGTAAGAAGGTGGAAAAGAAAATGGAAGAAAATAAG
Organism: Magicicada septendecula; assembly: GCA_034769895.1. NCBI lineage: Eukaryota > Metazoa > Arthropoda > Insecta > Hemiptera > Cicadidae > Magicicada > Magicicada septendecula. The sequence goes on along the minus strand of CM068367.1, from coordinate 1,032,959,447 downwards.
AAGAATTTGGAAGAAAAGATGGAAGAAACCAGCAAGGAAATGAAGAAAGACAACCGATCTTTAAGCCGGAAAATTGATGAAACTAATCAGAAAATGGAGGAAACCAGCAAAAAGATGGAAGAAAAGTTGGAGGAGAATAACAAGAAAATGGAAGATGAGATGGGGGAGAGGTTGGAAGAGTTAAGAGAGGATAACCAACTATTACGAGAAGAATTACGAGAAGTTAACCAAGAGAATTTAGACAAGTTAGACGAACGAATGGAGCTATTAAGAAAGGAAATGAACAAAGAACTTAAAGATAATAAGAAATCTATGACCAAAAGGCTGGAAGACGAAACCATAACTATAAATCAACAGATAAGAGAAGTTGATGGAAGATGTCGGCTGACGGAAGTGGAGGTACAAGCGTTCAAGGAAGTGGTGAACACCAAGGTCACAAATCTTGAAGAATCTAATCGCAAAAAGGCAGAGGAAAACCGAAAGGAAAGCCAGGAAGAACTCAGTAAGGTACGAACTCGAATTACGGAAAGATGTGACGGAATGGAGGAAGCGATGACTAACATCACTGGTCAAGTGAGACAGAACCAGGAGGATATGGAAGCAATTCGGAACCGATCAACCAGCTTCACTAATATCCCCATCAACGAGAACAGAGAATGGCTTAACTTCCGCCAATATAAAAGGAAGCCAATGGAGTTCTTGGCCCGTATCGAGGAATATATGGCCAAACATAGAAATAATCGATGGTCCAATAGTCGAGAATTATTGGATGAATCATTCCGGGATATGACGGACAATTGGTGGATGGCTAACAGGAGCGAGATAAACGATTATCAGCAGTTCAAAAGTTTGTTCAAGTCCAAGTATTGGTCAGAGACCACCCAGAATTTAATAAGGGACAACATCTGCAATGGCCGATACAAAACTCAGTTTGGCAGTACCATGACTGCATACTTCCTTGGGAAGGTGTGCCTGGCCAAGCACCTGGAACCAGCCATACCAGAGGAATGCCTGGTGAACAAGCTTTCCTATCATTATGACGAAGAGGTCATAAGAGCTCGAAGAGGTAGCCAGATAAAGACCATACAGGCGATGACGGAGCTATTAGAAAATTATGAGAACGAAGAATATTACAGGCAGAGTAGAAGGAGAAATGAGCGGCCAGAAGTTCGAAATAATCCGTCATCGAACAATAATAGTCAACAGATCAACAGTGGGTACCAAGGAAACAGATATAATCCAAATTACCATAACCAGCACCCCACGAACGGTAACAATAACAACAATAACCACGGTAATACAAACCCGAACATTAACCGAAATAATAACGGGTTCTCCGGTAATCGAGGTAATTATTACCCGAATAATAATGTAAATAGCCAGAGAAACCCCAATCATACCAATAACACCGAGCGGTTTTACAATAACAATAGGGTTTACCCTAATAATAATAATAACAACAACAACAGGTTCTCCCGACCCCGGGTAAATCTTATACGGGCAGAAGGAAACAACCATCGCAGGTATAACCATCAACGGCGGAGCAGCGTACACGAGTACGAAGATCGACACAGAAGCCGAGAACGGGACAACTCCAGTTATAATCCGCCAAGGCGAAGTACCAGCCTAGATGACCCGGCGCGGCATACAAATAGGGAACAAACATACGAACCGAGAACTGAAAGGCTGGAACCTACTCAAGGTTTCCCCACTGATGCCTCTGTTGGTCCAATTAATAACCAGGATGAGGAGAATTTAAACGGGAGGAGGCAGTAATAAACAATAAGGACCTTTTGCTGCTTCTATCGCCTGGGTATATAAAAGAATTGCCAAGAGTAAATCATCACAATAAAATTACTATCATTCGATGTAATTATTTGAAAAATATTCGAAATGAACTACTGGAGGAGGATGACACTCGCCTCCCTATAATAAACAATGAAATAATTTATATTAATGCAGAAATCGAAGGAACATTCGCACAACTAATGATCGATACAGGTGCGAATGTATCTATAATTAACACTACAGAATTGGAGAGAATCCAAGGAAAATGTGGTAAGTTATTGCCAACCTTACCTATAAATAACATTGTATTAATCGGTGCCACTGGTCGCCAAAACAAGACAATCAGAAAACAAGTGTCATTGAATGTCATTAGTAAGGGTATAGCTATGAACATGGTCTTCCTAATTGCAGCAGGATTACCCTTCAACATATTAGTGGGATGTGATGTGCTGAGAAGGAACTCGGCTATTATCGATTTACGAATGGAGAAGGTATCACTTTTTACCGGAGATCTGACCTGGACGGCCGATTTAGTCGGTAGTGAGATAACACTTCCCAGCAGTATCCACCAGCAAATACGTAGCATTAATTATACTAATACTAACACCATTTCTAACACCATAGTATACGAAACTACGGACGAAGATTTATGGTCTCAGAAAATACAGGAGATAAGGGATTTCCGAAGCGGAATTAATAGAGAGGAATTACCCAATACTCAAGCAAATCAGTTGATAAAAATTTATGAAAAGTACCGCTCAGTATTTTCCGATGAGCCAGGCAAGGTAAGAAATTATCAATGTACCCTTCAATTCCGAGATACAGTGGAGTTTAATAGGAAATCCTACCCTATTGCGCATTCTCGAAGGGAGGCTGTGAGAGCGGAAATCAACCGAATGATTAATAGCGATATTATAGAACCTAGCCAATCCCCATACACCAGCCCTATTTCGCAATTCCCAAGAAAAACGGCCAAGTCCGGCTTTGCTTGGATGCACGGGAAATAAACAAAAAAATCATTAACGATAGAACATCGCCCGGTGAGATTGAGGAAATCCTGAAACGCTTCCATGGTACCCAATACTTCAGTACCTGGGATACGGTGTGCGGCTACTGGCAGGTAGAGTTACACCCACGGAGTCGCCAATATCTGGCTTTCATATTCGAGGGACGCAATTACCAATTCAAAAGATTGCCCTTCGGATTGGTAAACTCAGTTGCCATCTTTGTGACCTGCATGGACCAGATATTGGGACAAGAAGCACTTCAGTTTACAACAGTGTACGTTGACGACCTACTAATAACATCTGAAACGTGGGAGGAACACTGTTACCGTGTGGAACATGTGCTTGAGAAGTTATCTGCCAGTAACGTCACGCTGAAGTTGGAAAAATCCAAGTTTATTGCCAGAGAAGTGCAATTTTTAGGATTTAACTTGGACGATCAAGGAATCTCACCGTCGGCAGAAAAGGTGGAGGCAATCCAGAAATTCCCGGCACCCAAAAACAGGACGCAATTACAGTCGTTCCTGGGACTCTGCAATTATTATAGAAAGTTCCAGGAACAATATTCAGAGTTAACCGCGAGGTTTCAACCTCAATTATCATCCAAAAACAAATGGGTATGGTGTAAGGAACAAGAGGGGATTTTTCAACAAATTAAGGACAAATTTCTGGCTACTATAATACTTCGCCACCCAAACTTTAAGTTACCATTCTTCATGAATTGCGATGCCAGCAACATCAGTCTGCTAACGACACTGTATCAAGAGGACGAGAAGGGTCAACATCAAGTAATTAGCTTCGTGAGCAGGTCTTTCAACCAGTGCGAAAAGAATTACACGGTGACGGAAAAAGAATTACTGAGCGTGGTATTTGCTTGCGGTAAGTTCCGCACTTACATTTTGGGATACCCTGTTACTGTCCGAACTGACCATAAATCTATTTCGTTCTTGAAAAGCTGCAAACTGAACCATGGCAGACTAACGAGGTGGATACTTGCCCTTCAAGAATACCATCTACAATGGGAATACATCCCAGGTAAAAAGAATGTAGTAGCGGATGTGTTATCCCGGGTCAATGTGGAAGAACAAACTTTCGAAGGGGAGAAAGAAAGCGTGCTAAAAATATACCATCTTCTTAGCACCAGAGCCGATTTAACAACAATATTGACCAACATGAGCACCCACCAACAAGCGGACCCGAAATTGAGAAACCTCAAACTTCGGCTAGAAGAGGGAGACGAAACCATTGCTCAATATTACCAGATAAATAAACAAATATTGTTCGTTAAAACCTCCTTGAAGGAAGAGATCAGGAAGGTGGTTGTTCCGACACAGATTGAAAGGGAATTGATAGTGAACTACCACATACGTTACGGGCATATGGGCGCCCTCAAGGTAATAAAAGCTCTGGAGGAGAGCTGCCATATAAAAAACATCAATAGGAAAGTCTGAATGTATATAAAAAGTTGTAAAATCTGCCAGCTGGTAAAAACTAATAATGAGAAGAAGGAAGGTGTGATGATCCCAATCACTTCCCAAGCAAAATTGGAGAAGGTGTTCCTAGACATTTGCGGACCATTTCCCCGTAGTGGAGGTCGACACTAATATCGGTACCTAACCATCATAATGGACCACTTCACCAAGTATGTTAAGCTATACCCTACTAATCGAGCGACTACCCGGAAAATTCTGGGGATACTAACGGAACAGTATATCCCACACCTGGGGAAACCATCTTCGATCATTACTGATCATGGAACCCAGTTTAAGGGTGGAAAATGGCGAGATACATTATTGTCAATGGGCATTCGTACATACAAGACCTCGGTCTACCATCCGAGCAGTAATCCGGCAGAGCGGGTGTTGCGAGAAGTGGGGAGGATCCTAAGGACTTATTGTCACCATCAACAAAAAAGGTGGCAAGACTATCTAGAAGCCACGGAGGAATTCCTCAACTTGGCCTACCATCCAGCTATAGGGATAACCCCATACTCTGCTATGTATGAGAAACCACCCCCACGAGAGATCATGGATATCCTCGAGTTCCCCAGTAACCATATGTACAGATTTGACAAAGCTAAATTCTACAACAAAGTGGCAGAAGACCAGATAAAACGGCAAAATAAGTATCAAAAAGCTAGTGGTAAATTAATAATATATGAAAGGGGAGAAAAAATTTTGTTAAAAAATCGTGAACTACCCAGCACACTGGAAAGAATAACGAAGAAGTTATTGCTGTTATACACCGGACCATATATCATATCCAATGTGAAAAATAATAATACTTATGAAATAAAGGAAATAGATTCAGAAAGGATAAAGGGTGTATATAACCAGGCTTCCATGAAAAAATATTATGAGTAATTGAATGTATGGAAGATTGAATTAATTAAAAAATTCAAAAATCAAGTAAGAACAACTTATTACCTATTATTTGTGAAACGATTTCTAGAATAATAAGAATTTATAAAATATTACAATGAAATTCAAAAATGAAGTAATGACTACCTACTACCAAATATTTATGAAAAAACTTTATGGAAAATAAAAGGAAGAAAATGAATTTAGAAAATATGTAACTTCTAAAAAACAAGTAAGAACTACCTACTACCTTATATTTAAACAACTTTTAGGATTAATAAAGAAGAAAAAGAATTTGGATAATACATTACAAACAATTATATATGGGACCAATTCTGAAAAACTTTCGAGAATAAAGAAATGGCAGTACAAACCATTGATACAATTAAAATGAATAAACTTATTGTGAAGTAAAATTAATGAGAATTTTATGTAAAATAAACAGAGATAATAACCACATGGAATTAATAATTAAAGAGTGCATTTGGATAAAAAGCAAGAGCAGAATAAATTTTGAAAAAGAAAGAAAAAACTATATATAAATAAATCCATAAGAAAAATATGATCATAGAATAAATGTCAATTATAAGAAGGACAATTAAAAGAGTAAGTGCAAGAGCATAATACTAGTGGAACGATTCATAAGAATTAAGAAAAGAACAAAAATATAATACAAAATATATGCTACCAATGACCAGAAAGAGATTATAATAACAGTCAAAATATGACAGAGAATTAAAAATAAATAAAAACTTTACACTGAATAACAAGTGATAATTATATTAAACCAGCTTCCAACCATAAGGAGAGATAAAATGCCAGCAGAGCTAACCATTGAGAAAAGTAACTGAGATAGAAATTAACTAAGATAGAAATATTAATAGATCTGTTCATATACGAAGTGAAATATCCAAAGATATTTAATTTTTTTTTATAGTCATAAGGTGGACTATTCTTATATAATTTTTATTAATAACTGTCTGTAGATAAGTCCAGCAGTATTATTATGTATTGATCAGAGATGATTTACCTCTGTAATCAATAAATGACGTAGTATGGCCAGCAGAGAGTGTAGCCTACAGAGCCCCTCTGGACACTGCCCCAGCTAACGTGTTAGGGAATTTTAGGGAATAAATATCCCAAGGATAAAGAACCAAGTTAAGAAGAAAATGGAAAAATAAAAAATAACGAACATCAGATGACTATTACTATCAAGAAGAATCCAGTTAATAATGAAATATAGATAAGCTCAAAAATATAGAAGAAAAAATTTTAGAAATGTGAAGGAAGTAAAGAAATATAATTTATAATGAAATATCATAAGCAATTACTTCAGACAAACTAAGTGTGATCTGAACTAATCACTTCTGGAAGAGAGCAATCTGTAGCATGACAGATAATCCACACAAATACATTACTCAATGATCATTAATAAAGCTCTAATATATGGAATATCCAGATGAGAATCAATTAAAAGGCACTATTAATTAATATACTCACAAGAAAAGTTAAAATAAAGAAAAAATCTGCAAATAATATATATACTACAAATTTAAAAACCCAGAAAACTAAAAATGTGAATAACAAAATTACCCAGGTAAGATAGAAGCAGGCAATTAAGATACCCCGACAAAGAAACCAGACCAGAAGAAACAAAGGCATACACAGCGAAATGGTACTGAAGAAAGAAGAAAGAAGGAAGAAGAAATATAAAATGAACAAGAATACTGAAGAAAGAATGACCAAAAATACTGAAGAAAGAAGAAGGAAGAATGACCAAAAATACTGAAGAAAGAAGAAAGAAGAATGACCAAAAATACTGAAGAAAGAAGAAAGAAGAATGACCAAAAATACTGAAGAAAGAAGAAGGAAGGGAGACGACCCATATAAAATAGAAACCCCATAGGGAGAGAACCCAAAAACCCCAAAAATAAATGAATGTCCAAAGAGAAAGTATAACACCCCAAAAAACCATATCACAATGTAAAACTGACAAAAACCAAAAGTGTTAATAGTATTAAATAACAGTGCATCCAAAAAGTTATTGTTTAGTTTGTATGAACAAATCTTCACAGTCCCCCATGGTTGAATATTTCATGTTATAAAGCTAGAAAAGGACTAGTAATAATATTAATAAATCACCATGGACAAGTGTAAGTTATCGAATTATAACTGATAAACTTTAAAAAGGTGCATGAGTTGCAGTACAAAGTAATAAACTTTAAGTGTTTTGTGAACAGTATCTATTTTGATATGAAATAGTAATATTACTAATGAAAGGCTACTGAAGCTATATGAACATTCCATAGAATGAAATAAGAAACAGATAGCCAGTGTTATACTTAGAGAGGGGGAATAAATCTTTTAAAATAGGGAAATACAGAGCAGACTGTTAATAATTAGTTTTAAGAAGTGTTAACCATTATATGGAACCAAGATGTTATGTTCCTGTTCCATATAATAATTAGACAAATAAGAATTAGTAGTAAGAGATATTATTGTTATAAGCTGTTATTTTGTTGTCAATTTAATTTAGGAATGCCCTATCTAAAAGTAGATATCATTCCCAATGTTATAAAATATTTTTTAATTATGTTACTAGGTAATCAATACACATAAAAGGTATTATTCAAGGTACCAGTTTTGACAGAGATAGGTGTTATATTTTAATTGTACAATCAATAATCACTGTTATACCAGTCAAAGAACTAATTGTTAATAAAGTATATAAGGATAAGAAGTCAGAGGAGGATATAAAATAACTACATTGGTAAAAATTTTGCAAATAGCAACACATCAAATCTAGGCCATATAACGAATTTAAACTGCAGAATAATTAATAAATCTAGTCTTATAAGCCAGTTAAACTGACAATATTTATGCAAAATAAACTCAACATATAGTATACCATGTAAATAAGGCTTTCTAAAGATATGGTCATTATATAAGTAAAATTATTTATTTATCTAATAAAATTACCATTAAAACTGGAATGGACTAACTGACATTATCATAGGAGGAGTCATAGACAAATGAATTGTATTTAAAAACCATCATTAATAAACTAAATTGCAATAAATTAAGTAAGAATAGACAATTATATCAATTTCAGATTTAATAGAATAATAATTATATTAGGGAAAATGGCTATTATTTGCTTAGACCAACAGGAAGTATAATTTTAGGCCTACATTCCAAAAATGTAATAAATATAATTTTCTAATAAAACTTTGTAACACTATATTAATTACTAGCAAAATAAGCAGAATAGAGTAATGAAACCGAATATGTATTTAATATTTCGTACAGTTAACTAATAACGAAATTATTTTCTGAGCATAATGTATAAAAATAAAATGTATCGGAAGCTAAGATAATTTGAAACAATGTATAAGATATATTAAATAGGCTAAGATTTTCAGGAGACGAAGGAAATCAGAACAGTTCATTATTATACGTTGAAGAGTGCACTTAATGTGAATATTTGCTAGAAATAACCTTTAATGGCGGTTACGTTATGAACCGAGTTCGGTGAAATTTTGTATAAAATTATTTTGAACTATTTTATTTATTGTGAAGTGGTGAAGTTGACCTATGAACAGCGTAACACCAATAAATTGAACCACATAAAACTAATTAAACGGAATAACACTGATATCACACCATATACAGACTGAAAATTCGAGGTTAAACCGACACACATAGACACAATGAGATATATCCAATAACAACATTTTACACCAAGTGAACTATTCCATCATACACCAGTGACATTCCAATATATCCAGGACGATCATATACAATTGCTGAGACCATTTACACGAAGAAAGGACATCTTTATTTCAACAAATACTTCGTCAATGTTAGAGGCTTCATCGCGCATGCGTCAGTCGGCCATTTTGATCCATTCTCATCACTGCAGTGGGAAAACGACATTTGGCTGAAATTGGTGTGAATAAAAATCATATATAAACTTTTATTATTTCTAATTATCATTGTATTGTTTAATATTAAGGAATTTTATAATTGTAAGTGTTATACTTTCCTGCCCATGACCTTCTCTGGCTATATCTTAAATAACCGTTTAAAGAACCATATTTTTATAATACTAATGTAAACTGTTTATATCGACCGGCCCTGAGTGAGTCGATACTACATTGTAACATCGATTTTAATAGAACAAATTCATTATTTTTATTAATAAACGTTCTGTTTTGGTAATTTGGAGTTGATTTTTATTATAAAAAGGCTTAACAGGTAAATTAATCAAGAAACCCAACTAACTGAAAGGCGGTATATACGAAACGACAACGTTTCAAGAAGAAGAAGAAGAAGAAGAAGAAGAAGAAGAAGAAGAAGAGAGCCGTTTTTCGCCTAAACTTGGAGTTAACCAGATTGTCTTTTAAACAAATTTACTGAAGGTGACACTATTACCAAAATAAACACAATAACATCATAATTTGAATTACAACCAATAAACTCGATTTGTTCCTAAATTTTAAGAACTTAAATACTCAGAAAACATTTTTTCAGAAATTTTTTTTTTGAAATAAATAATAAAATTTTTTTTATTTCAAATTGTGATAACAACATTCAAACAGATTTTATTTTGTAACTACGAAGACCAGGAACGTTACCTAATTGACGTTTCCAAAGTGGAACATTACTACACATACAACTTTAATTATTTTGTATTATTACAATATATATATAATTATATAAATGCGCAATTAATATGTATCTGTGAATTGTAAAAGATGAATTCTGAAATACCACACACACACACACACACACACACACACACACACACACACACACACACACACACACACACACACACACACACACACACACACACACACACACACACACACACACACACACACACTTAGAAAGATATCATTTATTTACCCAGTGACTGTCCTATATTTTGTTCATATTTGTTCAATCTATTGAATACACAGTGACTATTGTATACATGTTTTACTATTTGTACATATGAATTTTGTAATTTTATAAGTTCTTTATTCTTCATAAATTTCTTAGAAGCTTAGTTTTGTCTCCTAATGCCAATGTAATTTTTGCAAAATTGTGTACGTTTTTAAGAAATACAAAATGATGCATAGTTTTAACATTAGTGCGGTAAGAATATTGTTACATACAATTAACACATATTATATTTTAATTATGTGTATCACATATTACTTTTAGACAAAAAACTGGTTACAGTTTTTTTTTTTTTTTCAGGAGCGTTTGTCGAGAGTTTGGTATACATGTTGGAAGAATCATGCTGTTAGTCATGTTATTCAGTGCAGGAATGTTTATTTCATCAACAGCATATCTGCCCTCCAGTTTTTCTATGTTTGTATTCCTTTTAACTATTATATTAATGATTATATTTTTATTTGGATAAATTAAATTGTAGTAAGTAGCGGATATTATCTTTTGTCATTTATTTGTATGTGTGCAACAAAACTATAGTAGCGAAGCGTCAGGGGAGACAAGGTAGACAGTGTCTCCCCAAATAATTTATTCATAAAATAATTAATTTTTATCTATGCATTAAGTTGCATAAGTTACTCAGAAAGGTATAAAACTAATGTAAGAAGGTAAATATCATGCGGCGTGACTTGAGTGTGAGCCATGGAATCTTGCTGTGCGATACAACTGTATGCTGAGTATCAGGGTAGACATTACTTGAAATGTCTTTTTAACAAGGGTGGAGGTGAGGTGGGCTTTGGTATATGGCAACGGGAAGGGACCTGCGTGCGCAGTGTAAAAGTGCGTCCCGTACATCATGGCAAATACATGTCTCCCCCACACTGAATTGTTGCCAGGCTGCCTGTGTTTCATTGTGCTCGCATAGTAAATATTTGTTTTTGTTGAGTTTACAGATTATTTTTTAATTTTGCATATAGTTGTATAGACTAAGAAGTGTGTAATCATTTACTCATTATTTATTTAATAATACATATTTTTAAGTGTCGGTATTCACGCATACTGTTTAATTGGTTTAAAGGTGCAAAATGAATACAGTTAGTACCAGTTCTACGGTAGAAGTATTTGATATAAACTCTGACAACTTTGATTCATTCGAATTTTTGTTAAAATACAAAATCAGTACTTTACATTTAGAGCAAAAGGTATTGCTAACGTCAAAAATATCTCGGGCGTCTTTAGATTTATTGCAGTAGGATGGAAAAATTATCAGAAAGTTTGGTATAGTAAATATAGGTGGCTCTCTGGTTGTAAGCGAAACAAAACTCTGCACTGCTGTTACTGTTTGATGTTTAATGGAGAGGAACCATGGAGCAAAGTTGGAGCACTGTAAAAAATTTTGAAGTTAAAGCCGCTAAATATGCTGGTAGCAAAACTTATATGAAAAATTCTGAGCTGTTTCACATGCTAGACGTAACAGAATTGAAACTGTTTGTCTGAAACACCTAGAATTCAGACAGCAGTACAGCACAATGAAAATGTGGCACGAAATCGAAGGATAGGCCGTTTGGAGATGCTGTTTGTTGTTTAGGGAGACAAGAGTTACCTTTTAGGAGGCTTAAGAAAAATAGGCAATCTCTCAATAAGGGCAATTATTTAGAAACTTTAAATTACTGGCAACGAAAGAGTCTTTCATGAAAGAACATATACAGAGTGATTCAAAACTGCACAGCAATCTCTCGGGAGCTGATACAATAACTAAAAATAAGAAAAAATGAGATGTGGCGTGTAGAACTCATTTACAAGAAAATATGAAACGTTTGTATAATGCCTGCAGTAATCCGGGTTTGTCACCATTACAAAATGTGAATAAAATTTATGTTTTTTTCTGGCAGTATTTTCTAATTAAGATTCATAAACGACACCGATAACAGTACGATATCTTTTCTTGATATTTAGGTTAAATTATATAATGAAATACGTGTGTTGCAGACAGTCACTTAGATATTATCTGCTAGAGGTAGCATTAACTCTATTTACCATAGTTTTACTGGTTCACTAAGAACATCAACAATCTTAGTAAGAGGTTGCTTTTGGCTGGTATTATTATGTCTACCCAAATTATTTTGTCACGCTTCGCCACTGTGTGTGTATATATATTATAACAACACAAATTATATATGCAGATTGTAAATAATTATAACAATACCAGGTGTAACTATAATAAGAGTAGTAGATTTATGAGTAGTTAAAATTGTATGTTTATTGTTTTAACAAGCATTATAAATAATAAACATTTTTAATAATCTCTGCTCAAGATATCACTCATTATTAAGTGTTTATCTCTTAAGCATACGGTGATACACACATTTAAAACACTCTTATATCTAGACATGTTAATAATCTTAATCTAGACATTTATTCAATGTGATTTACTAAAACAAAATAAAATTTAAATGTAATTTTAATTGAATTCATTTACTCAGATCTGACCTCAGCTTGCTCAGTCTATACCAATGTTTTTTAAAAATTAAATTCAAAATTATATTGTTTACTCTTAGATTGTCATTTGTTTCATATTAAAAATTTTAAATTATTCTCTTCTACAAAATGCAAATATCAAGTCATTTTAATTATTTTACTTTGATAATAAAAATATACTATCTCAAAATTAAACTCTTTTTTTTCTATATTTCTCTATATGCGATCGCTCATTCTTATGACTAAAACATTTATCTAAGACTCTATTACATTCTTTCTAATTATAAACTTTTATGTTTTAATTCATTGTCTCTTTATATAGTCTTTATGAGCTCTTTTAAAAAATCATTTATATATGCATTATGCATGTCACCTCGAGTTTTGATGACCTTATGACTTATTGACGGGGTCCAGCGTTGTCCAGAGTTGGGTTTCCGTTACTCCTGGCTTGGCGTGGTCCTGGATGTGTCCAGAGTCCAACGTCGTTCTCCAGTAGTGTGTGGTCCGTCCCAGAGAATTACTATCTGCTGCGAGGTGGATCTCATTCATCTGTTAGGCATCTAACAAGCATCTCTTAACGTCCAGCATATCGCATCGCTCTGTGTAGCTTCTCTGCAGATATTCTTGCTGACTTAAATGGTCCCGGTACTCTACGTTTCCCGAAATATTGTAAACATAATTACTGAACGTCTTTATTCCTTCATAGATTAGACTTATAATAAAATAAAACTGTTCTGTCGACGGACAGCGTGTCCGACTGCAACTGTGTCTTGAAATGGAGGGAAGGGCTTTCAGTCGAACCCTTAATTTATACTCTCTCGAGATTCCCCACCTGTCGGTTCCGAAATTGTCCTGTCGAGACCTGCAGATCACATGATAGCCCCCACTCCCGAACCTTTTCATATATTTGCTATTTTTTGCAAATGGCAATGTTTTGTACGGAATTGAGATAGCACAAATCATAGCTAATTTGATTAAGCACTCACTGTATTAATTTGAGCGTCTTAGTGTAATTTGCATATTTTTGGCACATTTATTTCGCACTGACTTCGCGTAGTGTGTCCTATTAACGTCATTTTCATACTGTGGATAACTATAAAATTTACACACACTTTGGTGCCTTTTGTTTGTTTATACACTAATTAGTTTTCACACAGTGAATTAAAATAGGGTAATTATTTTAGTAATTACTTGGGGAGGGTAGCTGAGATTCCTGTCTGTACATGCATTACTAACACACACAAGATACACGCGTAACACACATACAATCGAGCAGGTGTTCCTTGCCTGTTGGAACAGTTTAATTTCTCCCCTAGTATAACAATGAAACATTTTTACAATTCCAGACCTGTCCATTTACCCCAAACTTATAATAATTTACAAATTTTATATTTATTTAAATCAATGCTTAATACAGCATATGGCTGTATCATTGCAATATATATATATTGTAATATAGTAAAATTTATTACAAATAAAAAAATAAAAATATATATAATTGAAATATATATATAGAGATTGTGTGTGTAGCTTTTGTGATATGTTAACAAAGGTATTGTGCTCTTCTTTTAGCCCCACTGTTAGGCTAGTCAAATTGTAATATAATTTCAAATGTAATAATAAATAGAATATAGAAATATTGATGATAAGAATATGTTATAACTAGGTGTGTTGGATTGATAAATAACAAATACATCAAACTTTAAAAATTGTGCAAATATTTTTTCTTGTTCTTGTATCGAGTTTGAGTGAATGATTTAATTTAATTAATTAATAATTAACTAATTAGTTGAGTTTGTAATTTCCTTCTATATCTATTCTCTCAATGTGAATTATGTTTTTGCTTAATAAAAAATAATAATAACATTAATTGTAGAAATAAAAACAATGCTGGTAACTGAATAATGATTTGCGTTTATTCATTCAAAATTGTGCGCCAGTCAAACTGCGCATGTCCCAGGCACTGGCGAATATTCGCCACAGTCGGCAGTGAGAAAAATCAACAAATATATTTTTTACAAGTTTAAATTTATGGTTCTTTTAACGAGTCGAAATGGTCAGAGGGCAAGGAACAAGATACATTTAACAGGTATTCTTAAACTAAATGTTAATATCTGAAATAGAACAGAATTATTATTACAATTGTCAATTAGAAAGAAATTATTTAAATTTCGAACCAAGTCGAAGAAATGACGTCACTCCTCTCCAGGAAGCACTGGCTGATCGTCTTTATAGGAAATTCAGCAATGGCCGCCGTCTGCTCGATTTTGACTGCTACAATGCTGTTGGAATTGAAGATCTTCTCCCACAGAAATAAAACGATGTTCCCTTTTTCTGCGAAGTGGTGTTGGTCCAAAATATAGTGTTGAATGTCCCCTTGTCGTCTGCGATGTCGAATTCTGGATGGATCTCTTGTGTAGTGTGGTGTTCAACTATGTGTGTTGGTTTTCTGTGAATTCGTTCCAAAAATTGTTCAAAATGGCTGTCGATTTCTGGTGTTGAGTTTTATGGTGTTATACTGTGTTTTTGGAAACTTGTGAAGTGTTAGACATAGATAGATAAGGTTATTTCACTTGTTAGTTCATCTCCGTTACACGCCACATAACCACACTTGGTTTTAATACAAATTATTTGGTTTTCAGTACTCCACTAACACATTTTTCAACTGTTCAGCTTTGCGATTAACAATAGACTAATAGACGCAACGTCGTCATTTTAGGGCAATTTGTGGTATGTCTTTTTCCTCTTCATATTGTTTAATTATAAAATATCTGTCTAAGACTTGTTTCACTATCTAACTATACATAACAAGTTTTCTTATTTTTTACTGTATTTCAAATATTTCTTAATTTTACATGAATCTAACTATTCAGTAATATTGATTATTTAATTTTACATCTTTTGATATATAGCTGGGTTTGTTTCAAAGTCATTTAAGCCCAAAAATTACAATTTTACATAATGATTGTATGCCCCATATTTTGTATAAATTCAGTGTTTTAAAGGTTTTTATTTGTTTTTTCGGTATAATCTTTCTATGGAATATACTTAATAACTCCGTAATTACTTTGTTGTTAATAATTTGGTTATTAAAACATTTCAATATCGATTAATTTGCTGTTTAGTCTGATTTGATTACTATCATAAGCCTATTATTGACTGTTTCCAAAAGAAGTTAATTTCCTTTCTTTTGTCATTCTATTTGCTATTAACTGTATCTGCATTAATTATATTTTCAATTTCTGTATTGTATGTATTGAATTCTATTCCTATTACATAGATTAATTCTTTGATAGATAATTTTTTGGTTTATAGGCCAGTCTGTGTTTACTACAATGGTGTCTTGGCTGGTCTGTTTGTACATTATACATGGTTTACTGTTTTGAATAAAATTATTACATTTTTATGCCCTACTTGCCTCTCTGACTTACACAATGGAAAATTAATTGACATGATTTTAAAATACAATAGAATATCTTGTATCTATTAAACCTTCTTTATACTAATAACATCATTGAACCATAACATGAACATCTTATGCCTAATTTTAACAAAAACATCTTATTATCAACTATTTTCCATATATCACCTAATTTTAACAAAAACATTTTATTCCTATTATTTTTTAACTGTATCATCAAATGATAACAACATAGCTTATCCTAGACATAATTTAATTAGAAAAAATAAAAAACTCCTATTACTAGTAACACTGTCAGTCACTAACTGTCTTGTGTATTTATGATTCTTTTGAAAACACTTTAACTGTGATTAAAAAACATCGTGTATCTATTTACACCTTACATCTAAAATATTATCTAATTAATAATAAATAACAAACATCTTAATATTAGTCATACCTTCAGTTATGAACTGTCCTTTGGTATTTTTGTCCTTCTCACCATTTACTTAGCTATAATTAAAGAAAACATTTTATATGTAATAGTTTTTCTTATATCTAATTAAAAACTCTTATTACTGGTAATGTTGTCAGTCCTTAGACTGTCTTTCATTCCAATGGTTTTATTATTATTATTCTACACTCATGGTAGTCTTTTTATAATATTTACACTTCATTGAAGATTTTTTCATAGATTTTTTAACTATGTTTCTCACTATACACACTGTAGTTTCTTATTTTTGTTATCTCACTTCACTTTATTGGATTCTACACCATGGTAGTCTTTTCAGTGAGTTCTACACTATGGTAGCCTTTTTATAATATTTTTTAACATATTACACTTACAACTAATATACAATTTGTGTTTTTTTTGGTATTGTATCTTGTAACTTGTTTGGGTTTACCTATATCGGTTTCAATTTTGTCTCATGGTATTTATTATATGACTAACATTTTGTTTTGGCATATCTCTTCCTGTTTCTGGTCTCTTTGTTGGAATCTTGATATGTTTCGTCCCTTCTTCAAATATCACATTAGTAGTTTCCTTATTAAAATGGTTTCATGACAGATTATTTCCTTTTTTATGGTCCTTCCCTTTTTGTACTGCTTCCCCAATCTACTGGGTATACTGCTGGTTTAACTGGTTTTTTCATAGTAGGTTATTTTAATTAATGGTTTTCTTTATTATCTTCCATTTTTATTAACATTTTATAGACTTAATTATACAGTTTCTAGGGTAATCCTTAAACAATTTATTCCTCTCACTCACTATGGAACTTTCTCTTTTATTTATGTAACATTAATTCAAATGTTTAGTGTGATAATTTTGTTATGTTACATATGCTCTCCTGTAAAAGTGATTAGTTCAGATCATACTCTGTATGGATGAAATAATTACTACTAATTCTTTTGTATTTACATTTTCTCCGTGATTACATGTTTTCACTTTATATACCTTCCTTTTCCACCATTGCTTCCTCTCAAATGACGTGTATCTCCTTCATTAGTTTCTTTTTTCATTGATAAGTGATCTTCAATCTTGTGTATAACATTATCATTTTATATTCCTTCTTATTTGGTGCTTCCTCACCAGTATGTTTACTCCCTAACATTCCCTAACAAATTAATTGGAACAGTTCAGAGTGGCACTTTTGGCTTCAATCCCTGCTGTCCAATACTTCAATTGAGTCCAGAGGTATTATCATCTCTGCTCAACACATAAGACTGATGGCATTTTCTACATCCAGTCATAAAAATAAATAAACAGTAAAAGTAGTCATTTTTGACTAAAATAAACATCTTTAGATTCTTCACTTCATAATACGTTATATTAATTAATACTTTTATACACTTGACTCTTCTTCTCTCTTAAAGCTTATTCCATATTAGGTGGTTTAGGTATGTGGTATCATATACATTTCATCATGTTTACATAGTAAGTAGTATTTATATTTACTCTTTCTACCATCTGGTATCCATCGAGTTACTTTTATTGCTCATGGTATAACATGAATTAATTCTTTATCACTTTCACTATAACAGTGGTTGTTGTAACAGCATTATCATTATTAGTATCAGGTTTTTTTTTTTTTTTGTTTTTTGGTCTCACTATTTGGTCTTTAGTGAGCTGGTCCTTCTTCATTGTTCCATTTTTATTAAATTATTTTCTGTGTGAGTTTGGTTAATTTGTTCGATTAAGTCATATGACATTCTGGTTTCCTTTCTCCTTTAGAATTTTGTATCTCTTTCTTACAAAATCTTTTTTCATATTTCAGAGTTATTTCTCATCATTTGTATGAGTAATGATATGAGTTTAATGTTTTTTAATTTTAGACATTTTTATTCAACTACATTCTTTCTTATTCATAGTTGTTTTTCAAATATTTTGGTATAAGTTGTACTTATTATCGTTTTGAATTTTGAAATTATTATTCCTCAAAATTCTTTTTTTTCATTCATAATAGTCTTTGAATGTTTGAGTAAGTGGTACTTACTAATTATTTTGAATTTGGACAATTATTATCCGCATCCAAATTCTTTTTACTTGCATAATAGGCTTTGAATATTTGTGTAGCTTGTACTTACTATTGCTTTTGAATTTTGAAGCTTATTATGTTCAAAATTCTTTTTATTTATTCACAATAATCCTTCAAATTTTTTTTGTAAGTTGTACTTACTAATTTTTGAATTTTGTAATTTCATTCTTATCAAAATTCTTATTTTTCTCGTTCATGAGAGTCTTTGAATATTTGTGTAAGTTGTACTTACGGACTTTTTGAATTTTGTAATTTTATTCTTATCAAAATTCTTATTTCGTTCACAATATTCTTTCAGATATTTGGTGTAAGTTGTACTTACCAATTTTTGAATTTTGTAATTATCTACTTATCAAAATTCTTATTTCATCATTCACAATTGTTCGAATATTTGGTGTAAGTTGTACTTACTAATTTTTGAATTTTGTAATTATCTACTTATCAAAATTCTTATTTCGTTCACAATATTCTTTCAGATATTTGGTGTAAGTTGTACTTACTGATTTTTGGAATTTGGTAATTATTTTTCTCAAAATTCTTATCTTGTTCACAATATTCTTTCTGATATTTGGTGTAAGTTGTGCTTACTGATTTTTGGAATTTGGTAATTTTGTATTCTTCCATCAAAATTCTTATTTTTCTCGTTCATGAGAGTCTTTGAATATTTGTGTAAGTTGTACTTACGGACTTTTTGAATTTTGTAATTTTATTCTTATCAAAATTCTTATTTCGTTCACAATATTCTTTCAGATATTTGGTGTAAGTTGTTCTTACTAATTTTTGGATTTTGTAATTTTATTCTTATCAAAATTCTTATTTTGTTCACAATATTCTTTCTGATATTTGGTGTAAGTTGTACTTACTAATTTTTGGAATTTGGTAATTATTTTTATTTCTCAAAATTCTTATTTCGTTCACAATATTCTTTCTGATATTTGGTGTAAGTTGTTCTTACTAATTTTTGAATTTTGGTAGCTATCTATTTAGCAAAATTCTTTTTTCATTCACAATATTCTTTCAGATATTTGGTGTAAGTTGTACTTACTCATTTTTTGAATTTTGTAATTTTATTCTTATCAAAATTCACAATTTCTTCATAATAGTTTTAACTCATAATTATGAGTCCTCCAAATATTTTTTAATGGATAACTGATTATAAGTTCCTTTTACTTTATTCGAAATGATATCCTTTAGTACATACGTATTGTTGTTATTGTTTTTAATAATCAGGTATGGGCCGGTATACAGCAGTAATAACTTTTTGGTAATGCCTTCCAAAGTACTGGGTAATTCCCTGTTTTTTAGCAGTACCTTTTCTCCGACTTCAAAGTTTATTATTTTCTTAACAGCCTTTTGATATTTGTTCTTGCGCCTTTCCTGGTCTTCAGCCAATTTATTGTAGAATCTGATTCGATTGAATTTGTATTCTTGACTCCTGGGGAACTCTATTATGTCTTGTATTTCTCTCGGAGGCGGTTTTTCATACATTGCCGTGTATGGCGTGGTACCAATAGCGGTGTGATATGACAAATTAAGGAATTCTTCAGTAGCTAATAAATATTCTTGCCACTTCTTTTGTTGATTATAGCAATAAGTCCGTAATATTCTTCCGACCTCTCGCAGTACCCTCTCCGCTGGATTGCTGCTGGGGTGGTAGACAGACATCTTGTATGTCTTAATGCCCAATGTATTCAGAGTGTTTCTCCACCGCCAACCCTTAAATTGCGTTCCATGGTCGGTGATTATGGATGTCGGGCTTCCTACCTCTGGAATGTAATGATTTGTTATTATTCCTAGAGTCTTCAGAGTGGTGGCTCTGTTCACAGGGTATAGTTTTGTAAATTTTGTAAAATGATCCATCATAATAACAATATACTTGTATCGATGGCGTCCGCCACTGTGGGGAAATGGACCACATATGTCCAGAAAGACCTTTTCCAGTTTGGCTTGTGAGGTAATTGGTATCATCATACCTTCCTTTTTCTCATTGTTGGTTTTCACCAATTGACATATCAGACAGGTTTTGAGGTAGTTTCTCATTTTTCTATTGATACTTTTTATGTGACAATTCTCTTCTATTGCCTTGATCACCTTCATGGCTCCCATGTGACCGTATCGTAGGTGATAGTCCAGGATGATATCGTTTTCGATTGTAGTAGGGATCATGATCTTCCATATTTCTTCATCAATGGATGTCTTGATGAATAAAATCCCATTATGTATACAATAAAATTTGTTTATTGTGTCATCTTGGTTGGAGAGACGAAGTTTAATATGGTTTAACTTCGGATCGGACTGCTGGTGTTTGCTGATGTCCTGCACTATCTTCTCTAAATCGGATCTGTCCTTAATAATGTTATAGATTTTCAAAATGCTCTCCTTTTTGCCTTCGAATGTTTGTTCTTCCAGATTCACTCTTGACAATACGTCGGCTACTACATTTTTACTTCCAGGAACATACTCCCACTGTATATCGTATTCCTGCAGGGCGAGTACCCATCTGGTCAATCTACCATGGCTTAATTTGCATCTTCTTAGAAATGATATTGACTTGTGATCTGTTCGGACGGTCACTGGATATCCGAGGATATACGTCCGAAACTTCCCGCAGGCAAAGACTACACTTAGCAGTTCTTTTTCCGTCACATTATAGTTCTTTTCACACTGGTTAAGGGTTCTGCTAGCAAAGCTCACTACTAGATGGTTTCCACTTTCATCTTCTTGGTACAGTGTTGAACCCAAGCTAATGTTACTAGCGTCACAGTTTAGAAAGAAGGGTCGGTTAAAATCTGGATGGTTGAGCATTACTGCATCTAAAAATTTCTCTTTAATTGATTTGAAGGTTTCGTCTTGTTCTTGACCCCATCGCCATTTATTCTTGGACGATAACTGGTACTGAAACTGGGCTGTTAGTTCGGAATAATTATTCTGGAACTTCCTATAATAGTTACACAGGCCCAAAAATGATTGTAGTTGCCTTCTGTTTTTTGGTGTAGGGAATCGTTGTATGGCGTCTACCTTTTCTGTTGATGGTGTTATTCCTTGACTGTTTAGCTGGAAACCCAGGAATTGAACCTCTTTAGCTATAAGCTTGGACTTGTCCAGTTTAAGGGTGACATTATTTTCAGCAAGCTTCTTCAAGACATACTCCACACGATAACAGTGTTCCTCCCAGTTGGTTGATGTTATTAGGAGATCATCAACATAGACAGTCGTGAATTGGAGCGCTTCTGGTCCTAGTATATGATCCATACAGGCGACAAAAACCGCTACTGAATTCACCAACCCGAAGGGCAATCTCTTAAACTGATAATTGCGCCCTTCGAAGATGAACGCCATGTATTGCCGGCTTGCTGGGTGCAACTCCACTTGCCAATGGCCGCATACCGTATCCCAGGTGGTAATGAATCGTGTTCCGTGGAACCTCTTCAAAATTTCATCAATTTCGCCAGGTGAGGTACGATCGTTTATTATCATCTTATTTATCTCACGAGCGTCAAGGCAAAGTCTTACCTTCCCATTTTTCTTTTGTATGGCCACAATTGGGCTAGTGTATGGCGATTGACTGCTCTCGATGATATCTCTACGGATCATATTCTGGATCTCTGTGCGTACGGCTTCTTTCAAAGATTGTGCTATTGGGTACGACCTTCGGTTAAATTCTACCGGTTCTCTGAATCGTATGGAACATTGGTAGTTCCGGATCTTTCCAGGTTCGTCAGAAAATACAGCTCGATATTTCTCATATATTTCTACCAATTGATCCAGTTGGTTTTCCTCTAATTGCTCGTTAGTATTGTGGCACTGGAAGTTACGTATCTCTTGAATCTTTTGTTGCCATAGGTCTTCCTCCGAATCCTGATGTACTGGCTTGTTGTTTGTTGAGTGGTTGGACAAGTAATTCACCTTATTTTGGTGGTCGAGAAGTTGTCTGGAGTCTAAAGTCTTGTTATCAGTTAAATTGGCTATCCAGGTTGAACCTTCAGCAAAGAGTGATACTTTTCCTCGGCACAAGTCGATAATTGCTGAGTTTCGGCGCAATATGTCACATCCTATCATGATGTTGAAAGGTAATCCGGCTGCAACAAGAAATATCATGTCCACACTAATGCCCTGACTTTTGACATTGAGGGATACCTGCTTTCTTATGGTCTTGTTCTGTCGGCCGGTAGCTCCTACAAGTACAATATTATTAATAGGTAGTACCGGTAAGTTTTTGTGGCATTCCTGCTGTATCCGGTCCAATTCATTTCGATTTATTATGGAGACATTGGCTCCAGTGTCTATCATTATAGGAACAGAAATACCTTCAATTTCTGCGATTATGTATATTATTTCATTATCATTATTGTTAATATTAAGCTCACTTTCTTCTAATAGGTCCTTACGGATGTCCTTCAAATAGTTGCTATATATTATGGTAAAATTTTTTCTGTTTTTCTTCAAATTCATACCTACTTGGTTAAACCCAGCAGATTGGAGCAGTAAAGGGTTATTGGGGTTTATTACTGCCTCCGTTCGTTTAAATGTTCCGCTTCATTACGGGTTAGACCGTTGGAAGCGTCAGCTTGAAGTCCTGAGGCTGTTTCGTTTGGTTCTGCTCGATCGTCTGGTTGGGCTTCTGTTACAGGTAGTCTTCGCTGATTATCCAAGCTGGAACTATGTCTGGGCTCGTACTCTCTGTACCTATTACTTCCCTGACTTCCTTGGAAGGTCTCGTACTCGTAGTATCGGCTCCTTCTTTGAGGCTGGTACCTCCTGTGTCCACTGCCTTCTGCTCGGATGTAATTAACATTAGGTCGATATGTCCTGTAATTGTGGTTACCTCCATTTGGGTAATTTCGGTTATAATTACCATGATAATTATTATTATTAGAAAGGTTGGGGTTCCTCTGACCATTTGGAACATAGTTACTATTATTATTATAATAACCGTTGTTATTTTGTGGACGGCTATTATTATTATTATTATTATTGTTGTGGTTGTTGTTATTATTATTTATGCGGGGAATATTACTATTATTATTATTGTGGTTAAACCTCAGCATATTGTTGTTATTTCTGGGGTTATAATTATATTCGGCATTATTCCGATTTGCGGAATTATAATTATTATTATTACCCGCATTCTGCCGATTATTATTATTATTCAAATTATTGTTGTTATTCCTTGGTTCCGGCTTTTCATACCTCCTGCGACTTTGACGGTAATAGTCTTCGTGTTCATACATTTCTAAAAGCTCGGTCGTGGCTTGCACCGTCTTTATTTGACTGTTTCGTCTGGCTCTGATAATATCCTCCTCATAGTGGTATGAGAGTTTGCTGACCAGGCATTCTTCCGGTATTCGGGGCTCTAGATGTTTGGCCACGCACACCTTTCCCAAAAAGTACGCCGTTAAAGTTTGGTTTCCATACGGGTTGTACTTCCCATGACATATCCCGTCTCTGGCGATATTTTGCGTTGATTCAGACCAATATTTGGCTTTGAATAGCCTTCTGAATTGTTGATAGTCGGTCACCTCGTCTCTTATCGCCATCCACCAATTGTCTGCTATTTCCTTGAACGATTCGTCAAGCACCTCTTTATTCTCCCTCCACCGATTACCTCTGTGTTTGGCGAAGTATTCCTCGATTCTTGCTAGGAACTCCATGGGTTTATTTTTATAGAACCTGAAGTTAATCCCTTCACGATTTTCACTGTTGGGACAACTGGTAATGGTTGTCGGTCGACTATGGAATAGGTCTATATCTGTCTGGTTCTGTCGTACCTGACTGTTGATACTGGTCACAGCAGCTTCTATGCCGTCACATTTTTCTGTGAATTGGTCCTGCACTCGCTCCCAGTCTTCCCGTGTTTCCTTTAGTTTTTCCTCCAACGTCTTCCTAGTCGTTTCTTCAATGGTGTTAACCTTCGTATTTATTTCTGTCCTGATACTCCGTACTTCTTGTTCGGTTTGACTCCATTTTTCGTCAGCTCTGGTAACCCTTTGTTCGATTACCGTTATTTCCTCTTCTACTTTCTTGCTGATTGTCTCATTGTTTTCAGCTATCTTCTGGCTCAATTCTTCCTTCAATATTTCCATCCTTCCGTCTAACCGGTTCATGTTTTCTTGGTTCGTCTCCTTCAATTCTTCTCTCAATTGCTGACTATTACTTTCCATTTTCTGATTTGTTTCTTCCATCCTCTTGTTAGTTTCTTCCAGTTTTTGGCTTATCTGGGTTAATTCCTCTTTCTACTGTTTATTGTCAGTCTTTATTTCCTCCATTTTCTCCTCAATTTTCTGAATATTTTCTTCCATCTTCTCTTCTATCTTCTTGCTAGTATCTCCAATTTTATTGCCCAACTCTTCCTTCAATCGTTGGTTATCATTCTTCATTTCCTCCTCCATCTTCCTACTATTCTCCTCCATCTTCTCCTCCATCTTCTTACTATTCTCCTCCATCTTCTTGCTGCTTTCTCTTAATTCCTCCTTCAATCGTTGGTTATCGTTCTTCATTTCCTTACTATTTTCTTCCATCTTCTCCTCCATCTTCTTACTATTTTCTTCGATTTTCTTATTGGTATCTCCGATTTTATTACCCAACTCTTCTTTTGTCGTTTTAAATTCTCTGAGTAACATCTCCATCATTCTATCCAATTTTGTATCTTCCTTTGTAGTGGATTTCTCCGGCTGTTCCTCCGGTGGTGCAGGTTTGTTTGGTTCTGCTGGCGGTAACATCGACTCCACATCTTCCACTGGTGTCGCCTCTTTATCTTCCATGTCTATCTCCTGCTCGGCCTCCATAGCCCTTTTCCTTGATGTAGCTCTCCTGTGCATCTCGCTCCCTCTTCCGACCTGTTGACCGTTGCCAAGCTAAAAATAGGAAATTGGACAATCGTCCTTATTGTACAACACTATTACCTCCTATTTAAAGCCCCTTAAGTTGGACGCCAATTTGTAATATAGTAAAAATATTACAATTAAAAATAAAAATATAAGTATAAATATAATTGAAATATATAGAGATATTGTGCGTGTATATTTGGTGATAACAAAGGTATTGTGCTCTTCTTTTAGCCCCACTGTTAGGCTAGTCAAATTGTAATATAATTTCAAATGTAATAATAAATAGAATATAGAAATATTGATGATAAGAATATGTTATAACTAGGTGTGTTGGATTGATAAATAACAAATACATCAAACTTTAAAAATTGTGCAAATATTTTTTCTTGTTCTTGTATCGAGTTTGAGTGAATGATTTAATTTAATTAATTAATAATTAATTAATTAGTTGAGTTTGTAATTTCCTTCTATATCTATTCTCTCAATGTGAATTATGTTTTTGCTTAATAAAAAATAATAATAACATTAATTGTAGAAATAAAAACAATGCTGGTAACTGAATAATGATTTGCGTTTATTCATTCAAAATTGTGCGCCAGTCAAACTGCGCATGTCCCAGGCACTGGCGAATATTCGCCACAGTCGGCAGTGAGAAAAATCAACAAATATATTTTTTACAAGTTTAAATTTATGGTTCTTTTAACGAGTCGAAATGGTCAGAGGGCAAGGAACAAGATACATTTAACAGGTATTCTTAAACTAAATGTTAATATCTGAAATAGAACAGAATTATTATTACAATTGTCAATTAGAAAGAAATTATTTAAATTTCGAACCAAGTCGAAGAAATGACGTCACTCCTCTCCAGGAAGCACTGGCTGATCGTCTTTATAGGAAATTCAGCAATGGCCGCCGTCTGCTCGATTTTGACTGCTACAATGCTGTTGGAATTGAAGATCTTCTCCCACAGAAATAAAACGATGTTCTCTTTTTCTGCGAAGTGGTGTTGGTCCAAAATATAGTGTTGAATGTCCCCTCGTCGTCTGCGATGTCGAATTCTGGATGGATCTCTTGTGTAGTGTGGTGTTCAACTATGTGTGTTGGTTTTCTGTGAATTCGTTCCAAAAATTGTTCAAAATGGCTGTCGATTTCTGGTGTTGAGTTTTATGGTGTTATACTGTGTTTTTGGAAACTTGTGAAGTGTTAGACATAGATAGATAAGGTTATTTCACTTGTTAGTTCATCTCCGTTACACGCCACATAACCACACTTGGTTTTAATACAAATTATTTGGTTTTCAATACTCCACTAACACATTTTTCAACTGTTCAGCTTTGCGATTAACAATAGACTAATAGACGCAACGTCGTCGTTTTAGGGCAATTTGTGGTATGTCTTTTTCCTCTTCATATTGTTTAATTATAAAATATCTGTCTAAGACTTGTTTCACTATCTAACTATACATAACAAGTTTTCTTATTTTTTACTGTATTTCAAATATTTCTTAATTTTACATGAATCTAACTATTCAGTAATATTGATTATTTAATTTTACATCTTTTGATATATAGCTGGGTTTGTTTCAAACTCATTTAAGCCCAAAAATTACAATTTTACATAATGATTGTATGCCCCATATTTTGTATAAATTCAGTGTTTTAAAGGTTTTTATTTGTTTTTTCGGTATAATCTTTCTATGGAATATACTTAATAACTCCGTAATTACTTTGTTGTTAATAATTTGGTTATTAAAACATTTCAATATTGATTAATTTGCTGTTTAGTCTGATTTGATTACTATCATAAGCCTATTATTGACTGTTTCCAAAAGAAGTTAATTTCCTTTCTTTTGTCATTCTATTTGCTATTAACTGTATCTGCATTAATTATATTTTCAATTTCTGTATTGTATGTATTGAATTCTATTCCTATTACATAGATTAATTCTTTGATAGATAATTTTTTGGTTTATAGGCCAGTCTGTGTTTACTACAATGGTGTCTTGGCTGGTCTGTTTGTACATTATACATGGTTTACTGTTTTGAATAAAATTATTACATTTTTATGCCCTACTTGCCTCTCTGACTTACACAATGGAAAATTAATTGACATGATTTTAAAATACAATAGAATATCTTGTATCTATTAAACCTTCTTTATACTAATAACATCATTGAACCATAACATGAACATCTTATGCCTAATTTTAACAAAAACATCTTATTATCAACTATTTTCCATATATCACCTAATTTTAACAAAAACATTTTATTCCTATTATTTTTTAACTGTATCATCAAATGATAACAACATAGCTTGTCCTAGACATAATTTAATTAGAAAAAATAAAAAACTCCTATTACTAGTAACACTGTCAGTCACTAACTGTCTTGTGTATTTATGATTCTTTTGAAAACACTTTAACTGTGATTAAAAAACATCGTGTATCTATTTACACCTTACATCTAAAATATTATCTAATTAATAATAAATAACAAACATCTTAATATTAGTCATACCTTCAGTTATGAACTGTCCTTTGGTATTTTTGTCCTTCTCACCATTTACTTAGCTATAATTAAAGAAAACATTTTATATGTAATAGTTTTTCTTATATCTAATTAAAAACTCTTATTACTGGTAATGTTGTCAGTCCTTAGACTGTCTTTCATTCCAATGGTTTTATTATTATTATTCTACACTCATGGTAGTCTTTTTATAATATTTACACTTCATTGAAGATTTTTTCATAGATTTTTTAACTATGTTTCTCACTATACACACTGTAGTTTCTTATTTTTGTTATCTCACTTCACTTTATTGGATTCTACACCATGGTAGTCTTTTCAGTGAGTTCTACACTATGGTAGTCTTTTTATAATATTTTTTAACATATTACACTTACAACTAATATACAATTTGTGTTTTTTTTGGTATTGTATCTTGTAACTTGTTTGGGTTTACCTATATCGGTTTCAATTTTGTCTCATGGTATTTATTATATGACTAACATTTTGTTTTGGCATATCTCTTCCTGTTTCTGGTCTCTTTGTTGGAATCTTGATATGTTTCGTCCCTTCTTCAAATATCACATTAGTAGTTTCCTTATTAAAATGGTTTCATGACAGATTATTTCCTTTTTTATGGTCCTTCCCTTTTTGTACTGCTTCCCCAATCTACTGGGTATACTGCTGGTTTAACTGGTTTTTTCATAGTAGGTTATTTTAATTAATGGTTTTCTTTATTATCTTCCATTTTTATTAACATTTTATAGACTTAATTATACAGTTTCTAGGGTAATCCTTAAACAATTTTTTCCTCTCACTCACTATGGAATTTTCTCTTTTATTTATGTAACATTAATTCAAATGTTTAGTGTGATAATTTTGTTATGTTACAATATATATATATATATATATATATATATTGTAACAAAATAAAAATTTTGATAATTTAAATTATTTTAATTTAATTTTATTTTTTTTATTTTGAATTAATTTGAATTAATTAATTAATTTTGATGTATTTATGTATTTTATTTATTGTAATTATTATTTTATCAATTTAATCGCTCAGAATAACCAGAATTGTGTTTCCGAGTTAAATGGATCATCTCCTGTAATAATCGATTAGTGGTCCTTCGTTATTCTAAGTGTGTACTCCTTCACCGTTGTTAATTTCTGCTTTTCTTGTAGTCCAGGTATTAAATATTATTTAATATTCTTCGATTATAATTGCAAATAAATAGGACCCAAAATTATAAAACTCAATGATTTTATTAACATAATAGATATTGATCGATTTTGAATAGATTAGTTAATCGATAAATTACAGACTCGTTTCTCAGGGCGAGTGATTACAGTATATAAATTATTAATATTAAGTCACAGGTTCTTTTAGCTGTTATTTTATAATAGTCAGAGAAAGGGCAAATCTGAAAAAGTATAACACTTACAATAAAATGCTTAATTATCTAAAAATACAAAATATTATTTAATATATGAAGGTTAATAATTTAAATTTTTGAGAACCCAAACTCATGACGAAGTTTTGCCGTCGCCGCGAAGGATTCTGGGAATTCCAAATGGTTGCCTTCGTGCTGCATATGTAGTTGGCTCCTGTCCAACGGAATCTCTTCAAATAAATTTTTCTTCTCGAAGTTTTCCTCGTCCAAGCAGTAGTGATTAATTCCTCTGGTGATAGTGTAGTTATCGTGGATCAGTGGTCAGTTATTCGTCTCGACAATCATTGTTCAATAGTGTTCTTGTTTCATTTAGGCCATAAGGTTGATAATGGCAGATTTCGTCTCGATAAATTCGGAATTAGCGTTTATATGTTTTAATATCGGTATTGCACTTTTCAATGTTCATTAATTGTTTTCATAAAAAGTTTAAGCTGGTTTATTCCACTGAATTTAGTGTTGACTCATGTTTTTTAAATTTCTCGAGTTTAATTTTGCTAGCTTTAGTTCATGTCCACCATTTTTTCTTCTCTCTTTATATGAATTAATTGCGAGAGCTCGTTCTGAAGTGTCCCTCTCAATGTATAACAATCAACTAACTAACTTTCTTCTTCCTACAAAAGGTCCTGGCCAATTTAATATTAAAATGACATTGTTTTAAATCTCTGGCATTTCCGCTTACATAATTGACTTTTACATTATATGACTGAATATCTTTTTACTATTATTTAATTTTATTAAATACTAAATACCTAATCTCTATCCTTAGTTAATTCTGTGTTTATTTAATACCAAATATGATATTTTTACAATGTTTTCTATCTCAAAATGCCATATTTACAGTATATTTGAATGTAGGCCTTAAATTTTACTTCCTGTCACATTAAATGGTTTACCATCTTTATTATGTTATAATTATTATTGAACAAGATCCCTGATTGAAATAAAATGTTTATTTTTCCTTAATTCCTTGTAATTTTATGATTTGGTTAACTAATTTAAATATTATCTTTAATCTGGGCTTTCCCCCTTAGATTCCAGTGTTATTACACTTGCATTTTTTCTAAATCTTTCATACATTTCTTCAATACCTTTATAAAGTATTGTTACAGTTATAATACACTGTGATTGATTTACATTACACAAATTTCATCAATTTAATTAATTTAGTTAACTTATTTATCAATTATAAGTTTGTTGAGATTTACCATTTGGCCTAGATTTTGTCTGTGTTCACATACAATGTTTATTATTATTACAGCTTGCTAATACCCTTCTGACATTTTATTCTTATACAATCTTAATTTAAGTTCCCTTACTTAACTACATTAACATTTAGTATTGATTAATACCATTAACATGTAACAAATATTTTATAACAAAAGAATTGTACTCAATTTCAGACATTGAGTTCAATCAATTTGAGAATCAAACTCCTTGAGTTCAATGAACTATTAATATAAACAAAACACATGTTTTTTCATTACTTAAATTATTTCTTAAAATTAAGTTTCATGCAGTCCGTGCTGTTTTTGTTTTATTTTAGGGATGTACCCTTGATCACTGCACTACTTATTGTATTATCTCATCACATTTATAGTCATATTACCTAATATTGTGAGATAAAAATAGCACTCACTTGGGATCATTTTTAGTATATTTTCATAATAAAATTACTTGCACTGGTCCACTGTTATTCTTTGATCTTATCTCTATTTTTTTTTAATTAGTCTTATACGATCAAGAATCTCAGTTACAGGGGATAATTAAGATTTGTTTTTATTTTTTTTTCATTACAAAAATAACTTGCACTGGTACACTTTCACTTGTACCTTTAGACACTTTACATATACATACTTTACATGATTATTCTTTTATAGTGTTATACTTTTTTAGGGACATTTAATCTCTTTTGGGGTTTTATATTTTTATTACTTGGTTCCTTCCAAAAGTATTCCTTTTATTATGAATGTCGGTTTGTTCTGTGTATTTCCTTACTTACTCCTATCCTACCTGGGTATTTCCATACTTTATCTTAGCTTTTTGTTTTATTTTTTTATAACTCATCATATATTGCATAGTTGGTTTTAATTTGTTTTAATTTCTTCAAACTATGATTGCACTTTACTGTGGTCCTTAATTAATTTTTATAGTAGTTTTCTTTGATTTAATTTTATTTTTACTTTATTTATGATCATTTTTTCATTCAGAACAATGTGAATTATCTGTCATGCTACAGATTGCTCTCCACCAGAAGTGCTTTCAAAGACCATACTTTGAGTATGTATGAAATAATTGCTTATGATATTTTTTAGTTATTTTATTCTTAGTCTTCCTCCCCATTTCTATATCTGCTTCTTCATACTTGAGCTTAGTTTTTTTTTCTTAATTGATTCTTCCTTGATAGTTAATGTTATCTGAGGTTTATTATTATTATTATATTTATCTTTTCCTTAACTTTGTGTTTTATCCATGGGATATTCATTCCCTAACACGTGAGCTGGGGCAGTCCAGAGAGGCACTTTTAGCTACATATACTCTGCTGGCCATACTACACTTCTATTTGAGATCAGAGGAACTTCATCTCTGCTGAGAACATAATACTGCTGAAATTATCTACAGACAGTCATTAAATAAAAATTATATAAGAATAGTCTATTTTTTGACTAATAAAAAACATCCTTGGATACCTCACTTCGTAGTTTCTCAGATTTACTAATATTTTCTATCTCAGTTATTCTTCTTATTATTTATTCTTCTCTCCTTTTAGCTCTGCTTATATATTTATTCTTATTATGGTTGGAAGCTCTGTTGGTATATTTATCACTAGTTATTGGTTGTAATGTTTTTCATCTGAATTCTCTTTAATTCTTCTATTGTTCGCACAATCTCCTTCTGGTTATCAATATTGTCACGACACAAATAGCCAACCCAGTACCAGGGATAAAAAATATATTTATAATCGTAAAAATACTTCTTATCAAATAAACTGATTGATTTTAATTAAAATATCAGGAATATGACACGACAATACGACGACTTTAACCTAACCCAAGTGATTGACCCAACATCAAGAAACGAACTAGAAGGGAACCACACAAATAAACAACGAGAATAAGAAAATAATAAACCCAAACCACAAGGAAACAAGTTTATGGGTTTAAATGACCCCAAAATGCCCAAAGAAACGGATGAAAAAATCTAATATATTAAACGAACAAGGAAAATGAAGAAGGAGGGAGACAAGTAAAAGTGAAAACCAAGAATGGTTCACCAAAACAAGTAAAAAAGCACTCAACAAGAACATTGAAACCAAAACAATGGTTATCAGGAGGGAGGAGAGATAACGGTTACTACCCATTATAAAGGCAACCTAAACCACAGATAAAAAGTTGTTAGTAGTTAGTAAGTATTAGTCAGTAAATATTAATTGTCATTAGTATTAAGTCATGAAAGAGAAATAAGTATAGGGAACACCCACTATAAAACAAATAATATAAACAGTGATATAGTGCAATAGTGTAGGTGTAAGAACCCCAAAGTGAAGTGGGACACTAGTGAAGTTATAATTAACAATAAATAATTTACAAGTGAAGGTAAGAGAAAGATTGGAAATTAACAGTGAATAAATAGCTGGTGAATAAATAGTATTAAGAGTGAATTATAGTATAAGGTATAGTAAACACTAGAAGTGATGATGACTTTTTATTTAAAAAAGATGTTCAATAGAGCTAAGTTTAATTATAGTCAGTAGTAAGTAAAAAGGGAGGATTCCAGAGTAGAATAAATTGAAGGTGTTACCATGGAGGGAATATAAAAATTGTTTAGAGATTAAGAAGTCAAAAAACTAACAAAGATACCTAAAATTATAAAGAATTGTTATTAATTTCATAGCAAATGAGGTTGTTTATCACAACACAAATAATATGTGTTATGAACTAAAAAATTAGCAAATAAGGATAAGTTAGAAGGGAGTGATAATGTTCTTTAATCAAAACAATAACTCTAATAACTTATAAACAAAAATTGTGTTCATGTTAATGTTATGAAGATGATATGGCTGAATGAAATGTGGAGTCCATAAGCCTAATATTATGTTTTAAAGATTGAAATAGAGAAAGCAATATTGAACAATAAACAACACACCTACAGACTCAAAACACAACACAACTAATAAAAATAACAAAGTAAGGCCCAATAGGCTGAACCAAAATGTGATTTGAACGAAATAAGTAAATTATTATAATGGCTACCTAGGCCTAGAAAAAACATAACTGTCAGAACCAAACAACCAAAAATTATAACAAATTGAATCAGAATTTAGAAAATCTGAGGTGAAGGAATCACCAAGAATAAATTGTAGATCATTTATAACACAAAATATTGTAATAGGCATTATTATATAAAAAGAAATGTAATTAACAAGCATTAACATAATTGTAAAAACTTAAAATCTGAAAATACCCAAGCTTGTGGGGTATCAAAATAATCTATGAACGAGAATAAATACTATAGTGACAATATTTATTAACCAGGAAGGAAGATGGAGGAATAACAGTAATCCGAAGATATACGAAGAATTCGAATTTTTGATAACAATACATCAACTCAAAATCAACCAATCCGAATAATACCGTTACTATGGAAACGGCGGTTGAAGACAGAAAATACCGTTGGAAATAAAGAGAAGTGAAGCGTCATCAAGCCAATACAGATACAAAAGTTTGGAAGAGCGTTTTTTCAGTGTAAACCATGAAAATAATTATTCAAAGTTGCTGAAATCGATCACTAAAGAAGCAGATGACCGTTGCAGCAGATATGTCAAGACCCAAGACCAATTAAACTGAAATTATACTCGAAAAGAACGTCAAAAAACATGACGAAAAAGATGCCACATTTAGTGAAGCCCAAAATCCAAGAAAACTGAATTTATGCAGCCAAACCCTATCTTGAATAAACTCCGAAGACATCTAGACCCGTTGAAGTGTTAAGTACTATCCAATTATTTATTTTCCAACAACCCTAATCACTTTAAATAATTTTGAAAGGTAAAATTACCACACTATAGAAACAGTATTTCTCTTTCATAGAATATTTGAACAAATTAAAACGTAAAGAAACTTTGTTAACATTGAATAACCTAAGAATTAAACACGAACTTACAGAACACTTTTACGACACAACACAACAGATTGTAACAGCACACTTTATCTTTCCTGTACACTTAGATTAAGGTAATTTGTATTTTTATTGTAACCATTGTAGTTCTTTAACTCATAGCCAAAAGAATCCACGGATTTTGAAACCAAAACATTGTAATAAAACTAACGTAAACAGTGACGCTAGGTTAAATGGTTTCTAAATCAATTCGCCGCCCTGAAAACAAGATCTCATGTAACCAGTTGATAATTATTTGATTGTAATGGTAAATGTTTTCAGTTATCACCCATTAGACATATTTATTACAAGGAGTAACCAGCGTTATCATTTCATAGGGAGTGCTATATAATAATTACTTGTAGTTAAGAAAAAATAGTAGCAGTAAGCAAGTTGCCAGTCATACGTCAGAAGCGACGATTGAGACGGCTGTGCGAGCGGGAACTATTCAAATACACCAACCCGCAACGCTGATAACTTGTTCAAACACAATTTTTAGTTGTTTTGTAAAACGACTTGGCGCCACCCGGGATTATCACACCCCCTAAGAATAACAGGTAAGGTTACTGCCGTAATATACAGGTGATCAGATCTACGCTACGAACATCGCTAGCCATCAAAATTACTGTAACGACCCGGTGCGAGGCGAACGCACTAATCATCCAAACACATTATTTTTTATGTACACATTTTGCAGGTACGTCTTATATAATACGTTACAAATTGACGACCAACCGGTGAGGCCGTAAAAGAAGGTCAACGGCGGCTATGAATAGGCACGATATGGTTACGAGGAGCAAAGGGAAGGAAGCACCAAACCAAGAAGGAAACCCAGAAGAAATGGAGGAAGTTGAGGAAGTAGAAGTGGAGGAAACGACTGGAGAATTGTCAGAAGAAAACCCACAGGAGGACCAAATGGAAAATCCAATTCAACCAGAACCGGAAGTGGAAGTCATGGTGACTGAACAACCAGTCAAACCGACAGAAGAAACGAATTTAAATAGCATGATGAAGTTCATGATGGAACAATTTGGACAAATGAACAGGAGCCATGAAGATTTAAATAAAAAATTAGAGTCGGACAAGGAAGATTTGAATAAAAAATTAGAATCATTGCAAGAGGGAAGGAAACAAGACAGAGAATTCTTGAATAAAAGATTAGAGTCAGACAAAGAAGAATTGAATAAAAAATTAGAGTCATTGCAAGAGGGAAGGAAGGAAGACAGGAAATTTTTGGAGGAGAACATAGAGCTCCTGAATAACAAGATGGAAAGCAGCCAAAAGACGTTAGAAAAGAAGAGTGAGGAGCTGAAAAGACAAATAAAAAAGGACCTCGAAGTGTTAAATGACAAGATTGAAAATAATTGTGAAACACTCCAAAAACAATTGAAGGAAGAAGGTGAGAAATCAAAGGAGGAATGGAGGCAACAATTGGCGGAATGTAAAGATGAAATAAAACAAACTATAACCGAGACAAACGAAACGGTTATACAGGTCCAGGAAGAGTTGACTGAAAAAATAAACCAAGTCCAGGAGGAAGAAATTCTCAGGATCCAAGAACTACAGAAGACCACCACCGATGAGTGTAACAAAAATAAACAGGAGGTACTTCAAGAGCTGAAGGAGAGGCACAAGGAAATCCAGACTGACGTCAGCGAACGAGTTGAAAGAGTATAGACTACTATAAACAAGATTGACGAGAAAATGCAAGAGAATAAAGAAAAAATTAGAGAAATCAGTCAGTAGGAGAAACAGATGCAAGAGGAACTGGACGCTTTGAGGGAGAAGCCTTGCAGTAGTACTCACATATTTACGAATGAAAATAGGGAAGTGATCAACTTCAAGAGTTACCGAAGAAACCCCATAGAGTTTCTGAAAAGGGTGGAGGAACTCATAGACAGGAACAGAGATACCAGATGGACAACGGTGAGAAGTCTTATCGATGAGATGTTTCGAGACACGAATGACAATTGGTGGACAGCCACACGACCAGAAATCAGCTGTACGCAAGAATTTAAAACGTTGTTTCGTGAAAAGTACTGGTCAGAATCGACCCAAAATGTGGTAAGGAATGATATAAGCAACGGAAGATATGAGCCACAGGCTGGGCATACACTAACATCTTACTTCTTGGGCAAGGTCTGTCTAGCTCGAAATCTCGAACCAAAAATACCCGAAGAGTCCCTAGTCATTCAACTGGGATATCACTACGAAGATGCCATACAAAGGGCCAGGAGACGGGGACAAATAAAGACCATACAGGGAATGGCCAACTTGCTGGAAGACCATGAAAACGACAGCCAGTATAAGAAGAATCGTATGATCAACCAAAGGTACAACCGGGGGAATGAAAATTACCATGTGCCAAGCCACAACTTACCCTACAGTAATAACCAGAACAACAACCGGAACATAATGAATCGAAACCCAAATAGTTACCCAGGGGACCAACCATTCCATCGGAATCAACCCAACTACAATCAAGGTAACCAACCAAGCAACAGAGATCATCCGAGTTACAACCAAGGGAACCAACCAAGTAACAGAAATGCACAAAACCCTAATGCACCACATAGTAACAACAGGGGGATAGAACAAGGTAGGAATACAAATGGTCACCCAAATAATCACAATTACTATGGCAACCGGTATGACCCGAATTACCAATATAACAGGGGAAATGGGAGTAACCAGAATAGGGGTGACATGAGGCGTCAAGTCAATTTTATCAGCGGGAGGAGACAGAACAACCATCGACGATATTGTCCCATTAGAACCAGCACAGTGTACAACGATTCCCAAAATGACGACCAATAAGCTACAGGAACAAGAACAATAGAACCACCTCGAAATGAAAATAACCGCCGACAGGAACCCAACACCAACCAAAATAATAGCGAGAATTGGGTGACAGTCCATGAGAATCCGGGTTTTTCAATATTGCGTGATACGGCAAGTAATGACGAAGGACACCGGACAGCGCAGGTAAACTAAAAAGGTCAGTGAGAAACCACCAGGACCCTTCACATGACCAATCACTTGGGTTAAATCGACAAACCACGACGGAAAGTGAAACAAAGAAGATCACGATAATATCAACCAATTATTTAAAGGACATCAGGGAAGAACTTCTGGAGGAGGAGAATAACCCCTTGTCAACAACAAATAGTGAAATAGTGCATATAAAAGCCATTATTAATGGAATCAACACTATCATAATGATCGATACTGGGTCAAATGTATCTCTCATAAACCAACCTGAATTGGAGCGGATCCAGGCCAACTCCAATATACCTATCCCGACTTTACCTATAAATAATATTGTCATAATTGGTGCCACAGGCAAACAAAATAAGACCATCAGAAAACAGGTCTCTTTAGAGCTAAGCAGTCAGAACACAATAATACCCATTATTTTCCTTGTCGCAAATGGATTACCATTTAACATGCTGATTGGATGCGACGCACTAAAACAACACTCAGCAATTATTGACATGCAGAAGGGAATAGTAGCGCTTACTTCTGAGAAGGGAGTGTGGACAGCCAATATAATCAACAGTAACCCAACACAACTAACCCTAAATCATCATAAGGGGTTAAAGAGCTGTTATTGCCAGACATATCAACCATCAGTCACCATAGAAGATGAAGAAGAAGAAACGGCTGATCGATGGAACGCATAATAATGCCATGGAATTATCCAGAATAAATGTCACCCATCAGACATTTGAAGGAGTAGAGGAGAAAGACAACAAAGAGTGTAACAGAAAAGAGAAGGCAATAATGAAGGAAAGAGAAAAGGAGTAGATCAACTTATAATTAACATGGTCTTATATATCGTAATAGCGTATAAACTTATGTATAATAATATGTACGACCATATGTCATCACCAAGGACAATGGAAACAACACTTACGAGATAAGTAATATAACCACCAAAAAAGTAAAAGGAGTGTACAACCAAGCTTCCATAAAGAAGTTCTATGAAGAAAACTAAACAACTGGAATACGTTCATCCAGAATAAGTGTGACTGTCATACACTTGAAGGAGAAGAGGTACATAATAACGAAGTGTCGAACAAAAAGGAGAAGGCTATAATATGGAATGGAAATGATAATATAATAAATCCACAACCGTGAGAATTGAATTGATACCAAAATAAAATTATATATAATAAAATGTACGGCCATATGTCATCACGAAGGACAAGTAACTGTAAATAAAATACAGATACCAAAATTCAAAAATTATGTGAGAACAACTTGCAACAACATTTCGATGACTTATGAGGCCTAAAATAAAAAATATGAAAACAAAGGAATGAGTTACATAAATTCCTACTAAGTGAAATCAACTTACAATATATTAAAAAGTTGATGTGTGAAGTATATGAAATAATTAAACAAAATGTACCAAAATAGGAATACGCTACACAAATTCCTATAGTGTAAGAAAATTAACTTACAAAGAATTATCAAGAATGATTTTTAATACAAATGGAAATATGCAAAAATAAAATCAGACCAAAAAACTGATAAGATAAATACCTGAAATTATAATGAATCAAGGGTATTCAAATATAAAATATAAAAAATCTAAACTGGTACAAAGAAAGAGGGAGATTATGTATGAATCAAATATACAAGCTATGGCTAAAGCAAAATGTTGCTAAATAACTGAGAAAAGTATACCAATGTCTAAGATAATTAAAATGATCACTATGAGAATTGAAAACCGAATAATGAAAAGTTAATGATGAAATTAACATATAAATAAATAAAAAACAATCAATTGTACGAGCAAATGATAGTATATAGCAAAGGTACAGCGGAAGGAAGAATGAGTAAAGAGCCAAAGTGATCTAAAAACAAACCACAAGGTGGACGATCCCAAAGTATATTATTATTAATTTAAGTCACAAGTTGACAAAAAAGGTATTTATGATTGACTGTTGAAAAGTCCAGCAATCAAATAAACTGAGCAGAGATGACGTGCCTCTGGTCTCAGAAAAATGAGTAGTAAAAGTTAGGGAAAAAATTGTGTATAAGGGAGAACACACCAATGGAAATAAAATGAAAAACAGATCCAAATAAAATGGAATGAATTCAGTAAGAAGAGAAATAAAGAATGGAGAAACAACCAAGAAAGAAAAGGAAAAAGATTATGTATAACTGATAATTTCATAAAAAACTATACTAGTGTTTTATCAAAATGATCAATTTTAAAGGAGAGGCATTATGTCACGACACAAATAGCCAACCCAGTACCAGGGATAAAAAATATATTTATAATCGTAAAAATACTTCTTATCAAATAAACTGATTGATTTTAATTAAAATATCAGGAATATGACACGACAATACGACGACTTTAACCTAACCCAAGTGATTGACCCAACATCAAGAAACGAACTAGAAGGGAACCACACAAATAAACAACGAGAATAAGAAAATAATAAACCCAAACCACAAGGAAACAAGTTTATGGGTTTAAATGACCCCAAAATGCCCAAAGAAACGGATGAAAAAATCTAATATATTAAACGAACAAGGAAAATGAAGAAGGAGGGAGACAAGTAAAAGTGAAAACCAAGAATGGTTCACCAAAACAAGTAAAAAAGCACTCAACAAGAACATTGAAACCAAAACAATGGTTATCAGGAGGGAGGAGAGATAACGGTTACTACCCATTATAAAGGCAACCTAAACCACAGATAAAAAGTTGTTAGTAGTTAGTAAGTATTAGTCAGTAAATATTAATTGTCATTAGTATTAAGTCATGAAAGAGAAATAAGTATAGGGAACACCCACTATAAAACAAATAATATAAACAGTGATATAGTGCAATAGTGTAGGTGTAAGAACCCCAAAGTGAAGTGGGACACTAGTGAAGTTATAATTAACAATAAATAATTTACAAGTGAAGGTAAGAGAAAGATTGGAAATTAACAGTGAATAAATAGCTGATGAATAAATAGTATTAAGAGTGAATTATAGTATAAGGTATAGTAAACACTAGAAGTGATGATGACTTTTTATTTAAAAAAGATGTTCAATAGAGCTAAGTTTAATTATAGTCAGTAGTAAGTAAAAAGGGAGGATTCCAGAATAGAATAAATTGAAGGTGTTACCATGGAGGGAATATAAAAATTGTTTAGAGATTAAGAAGTCAAAAAACTAACAAAGATACCTAAAATTATAAAGAATTGTTATTAATTTCATAGCAAATGAGGTTGTTTATCACAACACAAATAATATGTGTTATGAACTAAAAAATTAGCAAATAAGGATAAGTTAGAAGGGAGTGATAATGTTCTTTAATCAAAACAATAACTCTAATAACTTATAAACAAAAATTGTGTTCATGTTAATGTTATGAAGATGATATGGCTGAATGAAATGTGGAGTCCATAAGCCTAATATTATGTTTTAAAGATTGAAATAGAGAAAGCAATATTGAACAATAAACAACACACCTACAGACTCAAAACACAACACAACTAATAAAAATAACAAAGTAAGGCCCAATAGGCTGAACCAAAATGTGATTTGAACGAAATAAGTAAATTATTATAATGGCTACCTAGGCCTAGAAAAAACATAACTGTCAGAACCAAACAACCAAAAATTATAACAAATTGAATCAGAATTTAGAAAATCTGAGGTGAA
Source organism: Magicicada septendecula (assembly GCA_034769895.1). Classification (NCBI taxonomy): domain Eukaryota; kingdom Metazoa; phylum Arthropoda; class Insecta; order Hemiptera; family Cicadidae; genus Magicicada; species Magicicada septendecula. The sequence continues at coordinate 1,032,918,325 of CM068367.1, read as the reverse complement.
GGAATCACCAAGAATAAATTGTAGATCATTTATAACACAAAATATTGTAATAGGCATTATTATATAAAAAGAAATGTAATTAACAAGCATTAACATAATTGTAAAAACTTAAAATCTGAAAATACCCAAGCTTGTGGGGTATCAAAATAATCTATGAACGAGAATAAATACTATAGTGACAATATTTATTAACCAGGAAGGAAGATGGAGGAATAACAGTAATCCGAAGATATACGAAGAATTCGAATTTTTGATAACAATACATCAACTCAAAATCAACCAATCCGAATAATACCGTTACTATGGAAACGGCGGTTGAAGACAGAAAATACCGTTGGAAATAAAGAGAAGCGAAGCGTCATCAAGCCAATACAGATGCAAAAGTTTGGAAGAGCGTTTTTTCAGTGTAAACCATGAAAATAATTATTCAAAGTTGCTGAAATCGATCACTAAAGAAGGAGATGACCGTTGCAGCAGATATGTCAAGACCCAAGACCAATTAAACTGAAATTATACTCGAAAAGAACGTCAAAAAACATGACGAAAAAGATGCCACATTTAGTGAAGCCCAAAATCCAAGAAAACTGAATTTATGCAGCCAAACCCTATCTTGAATAAACTCCGAAGACATCTAGACCCGTTGAAGTGTTAAGTACTATCCAATTATTTATTTTCCAACAACCCTAATCACTTTAAATAATTTTGAAAGGTAAAATTACCACACTATAGAAACAGTATTTCTCTTTCATAGAATATTTGAACAAATTAAAACGTAAAGAAACTTTGTTAACATTGAATAACCTAAGAATTAAACACGAACTTACAGAACACTTTTACGACACAACACAACAGATTGTAACAGCACACTTTATCTTTCCTGTACACTTAGATTAAGGTAATTTGTATTTTTATTGTAACCATTGTAGTTCTTTAACTCATAGCCAAAAGAATCCACGGATTTTGAAACCAAAACATTGTAATAAAACTAACGTAAACAGTGACGCTAGGTTAAATGGTTTCTAAATCAATTCGCCGCCCTGAAAACAAGATCTCATGTAACCAGTTGATAATTATTTGATTGTAATGGTAAATGTTTTCAGTTATCACCCATTAGACATATTTATTACAAGGAGTAACCAGCGTTATCATTTCATAGGGAGTGCTATATAATAATTACTTGTAGTTAAGAAAAAATAGTAGCAGTAAGCAAGTTGCCAGTCATACGTCAGAAGCGACGATTGAGACGGCTGTGCGAGCGGGAACTATTCAAATACACCAACCCGCAACGCTGATAACTTGTTCAAACACAATTTTTAGTTGTTTTGTAAAACGACTTGGCACCACCCGGGATTATCACACCCCCTAAGAATAACAGGTAAGGTTACTGCCGTAATATACAGGTGATCAGATCTACGCTACGAACATCGCTAGCCATCAAAATTACTGTAACGACCCGGTGCGAGGCGAACGCACTAATCATCCAAACACATTATTTTTTATGTACACATTTTGCAGGTACGTCTTATATAATACGTTACAAATTGACGACCAACCGGTGAGGCCGTAAAAGAAGGTCAACGGCGGCTATGAATAGGCACGATATGGTTACGAGGAGCAAAGGGAAGGAAGCACCAAACCAAGAAGGAAACCCAGAAGAAATGGAGGAAGTTGAGGAAGTAGAAGTGGAGGAAACGACTGGAGAATTGTCAGAAGAAAACCCACAGGAGGACCAAATGGAAAATCCAATTCAACCAGAACCGGAAGTGGAAGTCATGGTGACTGAACAACCAGTCAAACCGACAGAAGAAACGAATTTAAATAGCATGATGAAGTTCATGATGGAACAATTTGGACAAATGAACAGGAGCCATGAAGATTTAAATAAAAAATTAGAGTCGGACAAGGAAGATTTGAATAAAAAATTAGAATCATTGCAAGAGGGAAGGAAACAAGACAGAGAATTCTTGAATAAAAGATTAGAGTCAGACAAAGAAGAATTGAATAAAAAATTAGAGTCATTGCAAGAGGGAAGGAAGGAAGACAGGAAATTTTTGGAGGAGAACATAGAGCTCCTGAATAACAAGATGGAAAGCAGCCAAAAGACGTTAGAAAAGAAGAGTGAGGAGCTGAAAAGACAAATAAAAAAGGACCTCGAAGTGTTAAATGACAAGATTGAAAATAATTGTGAAACACTCCAAAAACAATTGAAGGAAGAAGGTGAGAAATCAAAGGAGGAATGGAGGCAACAATTGGCGGAATGTAAAGATGAAATAAAACAAACTATAACCGAGACAAACGAAACGGTTATACAGGTCCAGGAAGAGTTGACTGAAAAAATAAACCAAGTCCAGGAGGAAGAAATTCTCAGGATCCAAGAACTACAGAAGACCACCACCGATGAGTGTAACAAAAATAAACAGGAGGTACTTCAAGAGCTGAAGGAGAGGCACAAGGAAATCCAGACTGACGTCAGCGAACGAGTTGAAAGAGTATAGACTACTATAAACAAGATTGACGAGAAAATGCAAGAGAATAAAGAAAAAATTAGAGAAATCAGTCAGTAGGAGAAACAGATGCAAGAGGAACTGGACGCTTTGAGGGAGAAGCCTTGCAGTAGTACTCACATATTTACGAATGAAAATAGGGAAGTGATCAACTTCAAGAGTTACCGAAGAAACCCCATAGAGTTTCTGAAAAGGGTGGAGGAACTCATAGACAGGAACAGAGATACCAGATGGACAACGGTGAGAAGTCTTATCGATGAGATGTTTCGAGACACGAATGACAATTGGTGGACAGCCACACGACCAGAAATCAGCTGTACGCAAGAATTTAAAACGTTGTTTCGTGAAAAGTACTGGTCAGAATCGACCCAAAATGTGGTAAGGAATGATATAAGCAACGGAAGATATGAGCCACAGGCTGGGCATACACTAACATCTTACTTCTTGGGCAAGGTCTGTCTAGCTCGAAATCTCGAACCAAAAATACCCGAAGAGTCCCTAGTCATTCAACTGGGATATCACTACGAAGATGCCATACAAAGGGCCAGGAGACAGGGACAAATAAAGACCATACAGGGAATGGCCAACTTGCTGGAAGACCATGAAAACGACAGCCAGTATAAGAAGAATCGTATGATCAACCAAAGGTACAACCGGGGGAATGAAAATTACCATGTGCCAAGCCACAACTTACCCTACAGTAATAACCAGAACAACAACCGGAACATAATGAATCGAAACCCAAATAGTTACCCAGGGGACCAACCATTCCATCGGAATCAACCCAACTACAATCAAGGTAACCAACCAAGCAACAGAGATCATCCGAGTTACAACCAAGGGAACCAACCAAGTAACAGAAATGCACAAAACCCTAATGCACCACATAGTAACAACAGGGGGATAGAACAAGGTAGGAATACAAATGGTCACCCAAATAATCACAATTACTATGGCAACCGGTATGACCCGAATTACCAATATAACAGGGGAAATGGGAGTAACCAGAATAGGGGTGACATGAGGCGTCAAGTCAATTTTATCAGCGGGAGGAGACAGAACAACCATCGACGATATTGTCCCATTAGAACCAGCACAGTGTACAACGATTCCCAAAATGACGACCAATAAGCTACAGGAACAAGAACAATAGAACCACCTCGAAATGAAAATAACCGCCGACAGGAACCCAACACCAACCAAAATAATAGCGAGAATTGGGTGACAGTCCATGAGAATCCGGGTTTTTCAATATTGCGTGATACGGCAAGTAATGACGAAGGACACCGGACAGCGCAGGTAAACTAAAAAGGTCAGTGAGAAACCACCAGGACCCTTCACATGACCAATCACTTGGGTTAAATCGACAAACCACGACGGAAAGTGAAACAAAGAAGATCACGATAATATCAACCAATTATTTAAAGGACATCAGGGAAGAACTTCTGGAGGAGGAGAATAACCCCTTGTCAACAACAAATAGTGAAATAGTGCATATAAAAGCCATTATTAATGGAATCAACACTATCATAATGATCGATACTGGGTCAAATGTATCTCTCATAAACCAACCTGAATTGGAGCGGATCCAGGCCAACTCCAATATACCTATCCCGACTTTACCTATAAATAATATTGTCATAATTGGTGCCACAGGCAAACAAAATAAGACCATCAGAAAACAGGTCTCTTTAGAGCTAAGCAGTCAGAACACAATAATACCCATTATTTTCCTTGTCGCAAATGGATTACCATTTAACATGCTGATTGGATGCGACGCACTAAAACAACACTCAGCAATTATTGACATGCAGAAGGGAATAGTAGCGCTTACTTCTGAGAAGGGAGTGTGGACAGCCAATATAATCAACAGTAACCCAACACAACTAACCCTAAATCATCATAAGGGGTTAAAGAGCTGTTATTGCCAGACATATCAACCATCAGTCACCATAGAAGATGAAGAAGAAGAAACGGCTGATCGATGGAACGCATAATAATGCCATGGAATTATCCAGAATAAATGTCACCCATCAGACATTTGAAGGAGTAGAGGAGAAAGACAACAAAGAGTGTAACAGAAAAGAGAAGGCAATAATGAAGGAAAGAGAAAAGGAGTAGATCAACTTATAATTAACATGGTCTTATATATCGTAATAGCGTATAAACTTATGTATAATAATATGTACGACCATATGTCATCACCAAGGACAATGGAAACAACACTTACGAGATAAGTAATATAACCACCAAAAAAGTAAAAGGAGTGTACAACCAAGCTTCCATAAAGAAGTTCTATGAAGAAAACTAAACAACTGGAATACGTTCATCCAGAATAAGTGTGACTGTCATACACTTGAAGGAGAAGAGGTGCATAATAACGAAGTGTCGAACAAAAAGGAGAAGGCTATAATATGGAATGGAAATGATAATATAATAAATCCACAACCGTGAGAATTGAATTGATACCAAAATAAAATTATATATAATAAAATGTACGGCCATATGTCATCACGAAGGACAAGTAACTGTAAATAAAATACAGATACCAAAATTCAAAAATTATGTGAGAACAACTTGCAACAACATTTCGATGACTTATGAGGCCTAAAATAAAAAATATGAAAACAAAGGAATGAGTTACATAAATTCCTACTAAGTGAAATCAACTTACAATATATTAAAAAGTTGATGTGTGAAGTATATGAAATAATTAAACAAAATGTACCAAAATAGGAATACGCTACACAAATTCCTATAGTGTAAGAAAATTAACTTACAAAGAATTATCAAGAATGATTTTTAATACAAATGGAAATATGCAAAAATAAAATCAGACCAAAAAACTGATAAGATAAATACCTGAAATTATAATGAATCAAGGGTATTC